>JAYESA010000004.1:37041034-37480752 GCA_036927795.1 Iris macrosiphon | reverse complement strand
ACTTGGTATCGTCTGATCGGGACTATAGAATGCAAGAGTTTTGGTGTGAAGACTTGGAAGCAGGGCTAGCTAATCGGGATGGTAGCCACTCACTTAGATTGTTGGAAAGGAGAAGGAAAGAGGCGCTTCACGACTCCGCTCGCAAGCCGCCTACTGCTCGTTCACCTGCATTACGAACAGCTCGATCAATACCTCTTCCACTTTTCCAATCTCGGAATTGAAGTGCAGTTCAATGAACGAAAACAATGAAAACCATCGAAACTGTTCAAGGAAAACAAGCAAATCCCAAAACCAACTCAAGGCACAAAAGCAACAAGCGACATCGAAAACCTAGGCAATAAAAGATAGCAGCGGAAAGGTCCCTCCTGACTCTGCCGCTAAGTCGATCCCGGGGGCACGGTCCACTGGATATGGGAATCGATTCCGAAGAAACAAATCCATAACGAGGACGAGTTCTTAATTCAATCTATCCCGATCGAACAATACCGTCTTGTGTTTCTTAGCCGCGCTCCCCGCACCGGGGGAACGGGGCGCTACATCTTACCCAACCAATTGGAAGTTTCGTCCCGAAACTTAAGAATAGGGCCTACCGTTAGGGAGCATTATGCTGGGTACGGCGATCTGGGAGGGGGCAAACATCGACCCGATGGTTGGGATCACCGCAACGGAGGCAAGACCCTAGCTTGCGACGGCAATTTTCGGCTGTATGCCCCAGCTTGTTGCAGAAATAGCAAATTGGCCTCCGATTCCCTTTTTGTGAACCGCCGTCGTTGTAACGCTTTGCAACATTGTTTCCTCTGTCGTTGCTTTGGCGCTTATGATTGGAGGTATGCACAGTGCCGGTAGGAACGTGAGGATACTGCGGTTCAAGGGATAGAGCGTGATTCATGACTTCACGCATTGTTCCATACTGATTAACGACCACGTGCACATGGATGACAGGGCACAAACCGCCTTCAAACATTCTAGCTCGCTCACTGCATCAGGTAAATAGGCCCTAGCGAATTTGGAGAGTCGGTTGAATTCGACAGAATATTGCTTAACTGTCATACTGTCCTGCCGCAGCTGCACGAACTCGTTTTCCATCTGACGTTGTACTGGAGGGGGTATAAACTCCTCTTCAAACGCGGCACGAAAGGTCGTCAACGAGATCGCCTCCTCTCCGTTATCAAATTGAAGAGATCGTCGATGCACGTTCCACCAATCGTGCGCGTTGAGGCGGAGCTGTAGTTGCGCGCAGGCGACACGCTTCTCTTCGGGGACCGCTAGCAGAGCAAAGTGGTCTTCAAGTTCGGCCAGCCAATCTAGGGCCACGATGGGTTCCTCAGTCCCGTTGAATGGGGTGTTGCAGACTTTCTTGAAATGGCCAAAGTCGAAGGCAGTCACTTCCCTCGGCCTTGGAATTTATGGTGTCTCTACTTCAAGCACGGGCTGTTCCACTGGAGTCGTTGTTGCAGCGGAATGGTTGGAAGCCAAAGTCTGAACGATTTGTTGCACGGCATCTACCTGCTTCTGTTGGACTGAGAATCGGGCCTCTAGATTGCTTTCGAACTTGGCTTGGCGAGCATCATCTCTTTGTCGTTGTGATTCTAACATTTGCATTATCCGCTCAAGCGAATCGACTTGAGATATGTCCCGCTGGCTCCGAGAGCTTCCCGAAGTGCCCGAACTACTTTCTTGGCCTTGCGTTTCGTCCGGTGCTAGCGCTGCATATTGCGCTGGTACCATTCCTTCAAAAGAAGGTAAATTACATTAGAATCATAATGCATTATGGACTTATTGCATGAACGTATCTCATTTTGGCCTAGCGAGTTCAAGAGTTCGCCCAGGAATTGATCGTTAAAGAAACTTTTCCAGTGCGAAAGTCTAAGGAACTTGAATCTGTGCTCTGATACCACTATGTCACGACCCGATTCCGTAGAATCGTTGGGGCGTCCTCCGAATCGTGATGCCATGCGGGCCTGGGGTTGCGCCCGCACAAGGCTAAAGTATTTTGCATAACGAGCACATATTCAGAGTACGCAGATAAATTGAAACACAGATTTGTTACATGGAAAAGTTCTCTTTATTGATACTGAACATCTATTACAAACTCTTGAACGAGTCAGCTAATATGCCGCATGGGCTTACAAAAGTGTTGACTCAAAATGAGATAGCAGTCATGTACATTACATCTCTTTACTAAACTTCAAAATGTATAGACCTCCGGGCTGGAGGACAGCTTTGCCACGGAGCTGCATTTGTGTATGAAGAGTTGCAAGCTCCTGTCTTCAAAATGCTTCAAGGGGACGCGATGAAGATGCGCCAACAGCTGGACTGGATCGGGAAGACGACTTCGGCTCCTCGCTCGGTTCGCCTTGGTGCGGAGAACCTGTTTCAACGAGGGTCAGTATGTCGAAACATACTGGTGAAGGCGAGCTAACCGAACTATACCAATCAACACGTTGTTTTAATGAAGCATGCATATTTTTGTAGATTTCTATCTTGCCTTAGTTCATTTACAAGTAAGCAGCATATAGAATTTACTGAAATGAACTTGCCACCGTTCGGTGGATTTTACCTGTCCGTCTGAACTACCTGCACAATACTTACCATGCCTTCCCTGCCACGAAGACACAAGTTAGTTTGCAACAGGTTTAAATATACAGGAGATCACTGGCGGGATGCCATAATGGACGGGACATAGTACATGAATGAAATAACAAGTAACCAATGAACAGGGGCGCCACAAGTTATTACATCCGATACAGGCGACTATTCAGGAGTTCCGTCCGGATCGGATCGGTGCTAGTGCCCCAGCAACCGTCCGCAGGAACTAAGACCTTGTGCACAAGTTGTCCGTGATCAACATATACACTAAGTTAGCAGTTGAGGCAATTCAGGGCAATAACAGGCACAGGACAGTAACATGGGGAGAGCTACTTTTGCATAGTCTCCCTATTCAGATTATTGCATTCAGGATGAGTTTTGTTCATAGCATAATTTGAAGAAGAGCATACATTCTAACTTGTATTATACATATGATAAATATTCCAAGTGAACAATCATGCAAGTAAGTAATCGTTCACAGTTTGATTGACAAGCAGTATTATCCAAGTCTATTCTCTTTTATCTTGGTATCTTTTATTATTACTTGGTATCGTCTGATCGGGACTACAGAATGCAAGAGTTTTGGTGTGAAGACTTGGAAGCAGGGCTAGCTAATCGGGATGGTAGCCACTCACTTAGATTGTTGGAAGGGAGAAGGAAAGAGGCGCTTCACGACTCCGCTCGCAAGCCGCCTACTGCTCGTTCACCTGCATTACGAACAGCTCGATCAATACCTCTTCCACTTTTCCAATCTCGGAATTGAAGTGCAGTTCAATGAACGAAAACAATGAAAACCATCGAAACCGTTCAAGGAAAACAAGCAAATCCCAAAACCAACTCAAGGCACGAAAGCAACAAGCGACATCGAAAACCGAGGCAATAAAAGATAGCAGCGGAGAGGTCCCTCCTGACTTTGCCGCTAAGTCGATCCCGGGGGCACGGTCCACTGAATATGAAAATCGATTCCGAAGAAAAATATCCATAACGAGGACGAGTTTTTAATTCAATCTATCCCGATCGAACGATACCGTCTTGTGTTTCTTAGCCGCGCTCCCCGCACCGGGGGAATGGGGCGCTACACAAGTTTCGTTTCGAAACGACGAGCTACACGAAGTTTCAACGAGTTTCAGAACAGGCGGAATGTTTTCGACGGATACGCGTTGATTCCGGTAAGCACGCACATCCAAATCAACTTTCGCAAAATCTCACACGTTCGTATTGATGGCGCGCACCTTCCAGTGAAGTTCGTGTAGCGCCCCGATCTCCCGGTGCGGAGAGCGCGGCTAAGAAACACAAGACGGTATCGTTCGATCGGGATAGATTGAAACAAGAACTCGTCCTCGTTATTGATTTGTTTCTTCGGAATTGATTCCCATATTCAGTGGACCGTGCCCCCGGGATCGACTTAGCGGCAGAGTCAGGAGAGACCTCTCCGCTGCTATCTTTTATTGCTTCGAATTTCGATGTTGCTTGTTGCTTTCGTGCTTTGAGTTGGTTTTGGGATTTGCTTGTTTTCCTTGAACGGTTTCGATGGTTTTCATTGTTTTCGTTCATTGAACTGCACTTCAATTCCGAGATTGGAAAGAGTGGAAGAAATATTGATCGAGCTGTTCGTAATGCAGGTGAACGATCAGTAGGCGGCTTGCGAGCGGAGTCGTGAAGCGCCTCTTTCCATCTCCCTTCCAACCATCTAAGTGAGTGGCTACCAACCCGATTAGCTAGCCCTGCTTCCAGTCTTCACAACTAATAACTCTTGCATTCTGTTGCCCCGATCAAACGATACCAAGTAATAATAAAAGATACCAAGATAAAAGAGAATAGACTTGGATAATACTGCTTGTCAATCAAACTCGTGAACGGTTACTTACTTGCATGCTTGTTCGTTCAGAATATTCATCATATGCATCAATTTTAGTTAGAATGTATCTTCTGCTATAAATTGTGCTATCTATGAATCATATCTTGTATGTGCATACTTGTTCTTGGAGGCTATGCAAAATAATCATGCATTACTCGTGTTGCCTCAACTGCGTGAAGTGATAATTTAACTAAACATCGTGTGTTCGATCATGGACAACTTGTGCACAAGGATATAAGTTCTGCGGACGGTCGCTGGGACACTGGCACCGATCCGATCCGGGCAGACTTCGTGTTTATAGTCAATCGTGTGCGGACTGGATGGCTTGCAACGCATCGTGTTTTTATGAGCTCCTCGTGTTCTCGTTGCATGGTATCCTTGTCCTTGACTAGTCCATTATGGCATCAAGCCAGTGATCCTCGTGTGTATATGCTTGCAACGCCTCGTGTGTTTATCGTGTAAATATGGCCTGCAATGCATCGTGTGCTCAACGTGTATATTTAAACCTGTTGCAAACTAACTTGTGTCTTCGTGGCAGGGAAGGCATAGTAAGTATTGTGCAGGTAGTTCAGACGGGCAGATAAAATCCACCGAACGGTGGCAAGTTCATTTCAGTAAATTTCTATATGCTGCTTACTTGTAAATGAACTAAGGCAAGATAGAAACCCACAAAATATGCATGCTTCATTAAAACAACGTGTTGATTGGTATAGTTCGGTTAGCTCGCCTTCACCAGTATGTTCCGACATGCTGACCCTCGTTGAAACAGGTTCTCCGCACCAAGGCGAACCGAGCGAGGAGCCGAAGTCGTCTTCCCGATCCAGTCCAGCTGTTGGCGCATCTTCATCGTACCCCTTTGAAGCATTTTGAAGACAGGAGCTTGCAACTCTTCATACACAAATGCAGCTCCGTGGCAAAGCTGTCCTCCAGCTCGGAGGTCTATACATTTTGAAGTTTAATAAAGGGAGGACTGCTATCTCATTTTGAGTCGATACTTTTGTAAGCCCGTGGGGCATATTAGCTGACTCGTTCAAGAGTTTGTAATAGATGTTTATTATCAATAAAGAGAACGTTTCCATGTTTCAAATCTGTGTTTCAATTTATCTGCGTACTCTAAATATGTGCTTGTTATGCAAATCATTAAAGCCTTGTGCGGGCGCAACCCCAGGCCCGCACGGCGGTCACGATTCGGGGGGCGCCCTAACGATTCTACGGAATCGGGTCGTGACAGTTCGCACATGACCAAGTCGCCTCGTTTAGCTGGGCGCACCCAGTTCCGAGAAAATCAGGATTTTTAATAACCAAATTTTTGGTCATTTTTACCCTCGAATAACATGCAAATTACAACTCAATAAATTAAACTAAAAACAAGATTTAAAACTTTGTTAAGTAGTCTAAATAACTGTTCAAGCAAAATTTGAAAATATTTTGCAGGTTGGTCGCAAAACGGTCGTGAACTGGGAAGTTCGGGACAAATTCTGAATTTTTAGAAATTGAAAATTATTTTCCTGTTTTTGCGTCGCAGTTTGCGACCGACACAGGACGCGATACCCCGAACAAGTTGCACGGGGTTCGAGAGGGTTACGCAGGGTACGCGCACGATTCGATAGAACGGAAAACGAGGCGACGAGAAGAGAAAAACACTCACCTGAACAGGGGTAGGTATCGACTGTGCTTCGTATATACACGGGGAGGCGCGACGGTGCTCGGCCGGCCGACAGCACTGTGCTCGTCGTGGTGGGGTTGCTGACGGCGGCGGAGGTCGTGGGTTGTCGCTGGAGTCACCGGAGGCTCAGGGCGGAGGCGTCGTCGGTGTTGGCGGTGGCAGGGGAGCTCGGCAGTGGCAGGGGATGACAACAGCGGTTAGGGGCGGCCGAGAGTGGCGGAGAGGAGTGGCTGGGGAGTCGAGCTGGGGGTTGACGGGGACAACGGGGGTTCGTCGGAGGCCGCGATGGAGGGGGAAGCAGCGGAGGAGTGGTGGCGGTAGCGGTTGTTGGCAGCGGTGGTTGGCGGTGGTGACAGTGGAGGATGAAGGGGCGGGTTTTATAGGCGAGGGGAGTTGGAGAGGCGGAGCTGCCGTTGGCCGGGGAGGCGTAACGGCCGCGGGGGCGGAGACATAACCGCCGACGAGGGGAATAACGGCCGACGGAGGAGGCGATCGGGGGTTTCTTTCATTTACTATAGCAGTAAATAGCGGGTCGGGTTAGCGAGTTTTGGGTCGGGTCCGAATTCGACCCGATCCATTAAGGTTTGGGTCGGGTACGGGTTAGTGGGTACGGGTCGGGTTTAAGTCCGACCCGTTAGGGTTGGTTTAGTGGGTTCGGTTCAGGTTGGTTTGGTTTATTTAGGATGGTTTAATCCGATTTATTTTGATTTATTTAGAAACTAAGTTTTTAGGTCTTTAAAAATAGTTCTGGGGTCCAGTATATTCCAGAAAAATTACAGTATGACTAATTATTTACTTTATACTCAAAAAAATTATTTTTATAATATTTTAATATTTAATAAATCACAAAATTAATTTAATAGTACATGCACAAGACACAAGCTAGCCAAAAATATACATATATAAAGGCACATAATTCAAAATACAGAGAACCAAAGTTGAACACATTTGATAAGAACACAAAATATTTCTTTATTGAATACTTGAAGATTGGATTACAAAGTACTTGCTTGGCTGAATTACAAAATATGCCATAGATGGCTTACTGTCACGCCCCGATCTCCCGCAGGTAATCGGCCGTCCCCGCTAGGCGCGAATCACCGCGCCAGCGCTCCCGCGGGACGATTCGCTCGACCCATCTAGGTGTGATATCGCACGAGCGTAAGCCGCGCCCGTGCAAGGCCATGATCCAAACTGGCGGTAAGAGGTCTTGCGTCTCTCCGTGACGAGTTGCTGCGAAGGATGGAGGAGCAGCCCATGTCCCAGCCGTAGGCGGACGATGCGACGCTCATCGCACGATTTGATATGCTCGAGCGCAGCATCATGGAGCTCCGGGATATGACAGCTGATCTTAGAGCATCGACAGAGCGCAGCATGACGGAGCTGCAGGCATCACAACTGTCCATGGGCGAGAGGCTGACGATGATGCAGGATTCAATGGTTCATAGCAGTACGAGGCTGTTATCTACCATGGATTCATACAACCATTGACTAGCAGAGTTGGAGCATATACGTCCTCCTGGTGCGCCTTCATCGACACATACAACACCGACGTCACTGCCTTCTCCATCGACATCGGTGTCGATTTCACGGGAGCAGTATGATCTGTTCTTATCCCTAATGCGCGCCTGTGGTTATCCTCCTACAGATCCGCAGTAATCCTAGTTAGGATAGTTTATTGATTGTTTGTATCATTTATGAATATTCTTTATTTTTGAGGCTTTCAGACTTTATTTCTTGTATTCTTTACGACGAGGCTTTCAGACTCAGTTGTGTAGATATTTGTTGTATTCTTTACGACAAAATTTTCTCCTGACTTGGTTTGTAATCTCAATGTTTCGTTTTCTTCAAATTTTACTATATTATTCATATTAAATGTATGTTAATTTACCAGTGTTGAGTGTTCAACCGAAGGGGGTCGACGAACCCAGCAAATTCAACGGAGGGTTGCTCCGGGTCTATTTGTACAGATTGTGAATTCATAAACTTCAGAAAGAATGGTTGAAACAATTCAATATTCAATTTTTTTTTCACTGTATCTTTAGCGACGTTTATAGCGACGTTTAGCGACGTTTATATACGTCGCTACAAACGTCGCTATAAAAGTTGCTATACACGTCGCTATAAACGTCGCTAAAAACGTCGATGATCGTCGTATATCTGCTGACATGGCAGTATTGCCAGGTCAAAATAACGTCGATAAATGAGTCGCACAACGTCGCTAAAAAGAAAAAACTTAGATACATATAGCGATACACAACACGTCGCTAATTTAGCAACGTTGCGTCGCTAAACGTCGCTAATATAGCGATGCATTTACGTCGCTAGAAAACATCGGTATAGCGACGTTTTGCGACGTTTTTTCGTTTAGCAACTAGCTTAAAGGCGACTTCATCGAAACGTCGCTACATACGTCGCTAAAATTATTTAGCGACGTTTTTTGGCCATTTAGCGATGTTTTTAGACGTGGCTAATTTGACTTATTCTGGTAGTGTTTATTCTTGTCCGCGCACTTTTCTCAAGTACGCCATGTTGGTCAACTTGACAAAGTGCGCCATCCTTTGTAGCTCGCGCACTTTCTTGCGAAAGTGCGCCAACCTAGTTTTAGTCGTTTGTGCGCCTACTGTTTCCTGCGCACGTTGAGCCCTGAAGATGTGGCCCTTTGTGGTACTTGCTATTTTACTTGCTAATTAATTTACTTTTTCTTGATCACCTTATTATATACGTTGGATAGAATAAGAGGCGAAGTTCAACTCGGGTGACGTTCTGCAACTCCGGTTCTTGTTTGGTTTAAGGGTTGTGGATCTGATCTCGTCGCACTACTCTTATTCTCATTCATCGATATAATAAAGTGACAAATTATATGTGACCAGTATTAAACTATCTTGTCCTGAATAACTTATTATCTGATGACTTATTCATGATCGGGATGCAGAACTTGTTCCTATCCTGATTATTGTATCTGTGCTGATACACTTGATCGCAACGAGAGTGCTACTTAATATATATATATATATATATATATATATATATATATATATATATATATATTGAGTCGTTGTGCCACATACTCCTGCTACGTGATATATGTTATTATTTTCATGCACGGGTCTACTAGTTGGACAGTGACTTTAGCCGTGGCTAGATAGTATTGATTGTTGCATCACGCTTGGGTGAATCCAGATTTAACTTTCGAGTGACAATATGGATTCGTATCAAGAATGCCCGTACTTAAAGTACGACATATAAGAAGGAATATCCATGTGACCACGGTATGAGATTCTAACTAACCTAGGGTTAACTAGTCAACTTAATTGTAGAGCATTGGGAGGAAACGGTATCTCGAGATCGTGCATGTCGAACCATCCTAAATTAGCTGGGAGTAAAGGCTGGCTACCACGAATATTGTATATCATCCGCACTAGTGGAGTGCAGTATCTGATTTAATTATAAGACCGAGCCAGTATCTTTCCTATAGAAAGCCTGGAACTATTACTGATTATTAATTAGCTCAGGGCCCTTGCGAAGGACTGTTGCATCATTTATATATAATTTTACTTGTATATCATTGGTTCAGCCAGCCCTGCTCGATTATGGCACGGTCTGAGGATACTCATATATTGCATTACTGGGATAACCCAGAGATCACATATCAAGCCGTAATACATGATTGGTCGTCTAATTTGCTTATATATGTACCTAACCAGGAAAGTGGGCTATCATTGCATGATGATTCAACCCATGTCCTTGTTTGGTTATTGGGTTGCGTCGCTGTATTACGATACTCCATGGACTGAAGTTATATTATTTCTCCTTATTGTATCTCTGCTTGTGTATTGTGACTTCTGTTGAGTGGAATTAGGGACACAGGCTGTTGTGGCATGATATTTCAACTCATGTCCTTGTTTGGTTGTTAGGTTGCGCTGTTGTGTTACAATAAACTGTGGACCGAAACTAGCAGAATATTTTAGCTTGACCATAATCAAGGGACGTATTCTATCTTTATATGATAGGGCACTTCATGTCCTTGTTTGGTGAAGGGGTATCGTAACATGTCATGGATGTGATATATGACATTGATTGTTGGCTCGTGCATCTCATGCTATAGATCTGGTTTTGTTTCTTCATTTCGTGCTTCCTTTGTGTTACTTGCTATTTGGGGTCTGATCCCACTAGTTTTGCATAGCCAGGTTTAGAGCCAACACCGGAGGATCAAGCTTACTTTTCCCTCACTGATGGCACGCACCAGAAGGATGGCTAGTGAGGGTCACGAGTGAATTTCTTGTTTCACTGCTCGTATTTTGTAAACTATATTCTTTTGGGCGTTTCGCCAACCGACACCTGTTAGCCGGCAAATCTGGACACTAGTTTCCTACATTACTGTATTTATACTCAGACTGCAGCTGACTCACTGTCATGTATACTTTTGATTGTCTATCTGGCATATTAACTTGTATTGCTAGAACTCTAGAGCCTTCTGATGCGGCGTTTGGGACGCCTTACAGCTTATTCTGAAATGTTCTATATTATTGCTACTTGATTGAATGATTGAGATATAGAAGTTCTTGACCCTAGGAGACTTGATTGTAGTATGCACCCCCCTCGTCTCTAGACAACCTTAACACATTACGAGTTACTTCGGTATTCCGTAAGGTGCGGTTGGCTGAGTCATTCTTCCGCTCTCCAGTATTCTGGATCTGGGGCGTGACATCATCGACATAGACCAGAAGGATAACGATGTCTTGAGTCCGACGATGAATGAAGAGTCATTTTTGTATGATCTTGGCATCTAATGTTGTGTAAACTCAAATTTCTAACTTGTATTAAGTTTTTTATTGTGTATTAACCTGGGATAGGGATAATTTTTTAAAATAACTAATTGCTAAGGTAAAATGTCGTATTGGTAAGAGAAGTTTTGTTTTTGTCACTTGGATATCAATATATATAACTGCGTGTGTTACCGGTGTTGACAATTGCACCAACGAATGGGTCGACGAACCCGAAAATTCTACGAAGGGTTGCTCCGAGTGTATATTAATTATGAAAATTTTGGGCTCCAGAATACAAAGGAGAGACTGCCGAAATTTTTAAGAAATTCTAAAGAGAACCATTTTCGAAAAATCCGAATAATTGGTTAGTCTCTATTTCAAGATATTTAGCAAGTTATTTGATTTAGGAGCAAACTCTAAAAATCTTAGACTTGAGATTTAGACTATAGGACGCGTAGGACACACTTGCATGTGCACAAAAGAGCAACAAAAATATCATTGTTCTATATTCCAAGATAAGGAGTACAACTTCCATATTTTTCGGAATTGTCCTACCAAATGGAATATTACCGTTTTAACGTGATGCCATGAGCATACGAAACGGACACATGATTGGATATTTTAATGTTTCCTCTAAGACAAAACTATTTGCCGAACATTATCCTCATAAAGCATGTGGTAATTGACACATGAAACGAGATATGAATCGGACATGTAATTCAACTTAAAATTGTATGTTAGATAGGAATGTTTATGAATTTCTAGAATTGCATTGGGTAGAATAGAATATTTGGATCACACCGTCGAACTCTGACAATAAATATTTGTTTAAAACTGATCAGTAGTGTCGGCATACGTATGGCTATACTATGACCGAGGTATGGCAATACATATGGCCATAGTACACTTGAGAATTCTTGAGCACAACTTAAGTAATTCGACACTTGATAGCCGACATCTGCATGGTTATACGATGGTTCGAGGTGAGGCTTAACTCACTACTCTTGATAGGGTTTTTGAGCATCGACAAGTAATCCGACACTTGATAGGATTTTTGAGTACAACTCAAAGTAATCGGACACTTGTTATAAGCCGTTATATGACCGAGGTGAGGTTTAACTCACTGCACTTGTCATTGGATCCGAACTCTTAAAAGAGATTAAGAAGTTCGACAATTGTGTATATCCAATGTTATTATATTCTGAATTCTTGAAAAAAATTAAGTAATTCGACAATTGTTATATTATCACATAATCTGAATTCTTAAAGCAAGAAATTCAACAATTGTTTATATCATGTGTTACTTGTGGGATTGGAAATCTAAGCACCACCCATCAAGAAAATTTACATGATCCCGGGTATATGGGATTATTGTCAAGACAATAGATGTTGTTGTGATCCAAAAACGTTCTCTAAATTGTATTTGCATGTAGAAAAATTGTTTGTGATTGTGGATTGTGATTTGGACACCTAGTAGAATAGGGTTTGATAAGAGTTGGAATACCCTATTTCATGGTTACATTACTAGAGCTAGAACACATGATCTCACGATTGCACTAAAATGTGTCTAAGAAATTTATTATTCTATTTCTTCATCAAGAAGTTTCGAGAATCCAGTCATTTTCATATTCTCATATTATTTTATTTAGTTTCTCCGTCCTTGGCTGAGGGCTTGCATTAATTTTTACGACCTAGTATTGTTCACTAGATTTGTAGGAACATTTTCAAGGAAGCTACCGTTGTACCTTGACAAGAAGCTGGAGAACAAGAATGAGTTGTCGCAACGGAAGACGATTAAGTTGGAACCAGAATTTATTTTCATCATTTATTAAGGTATAAATGGGTTATATGTATATTGGGATAAAAGTTGTAATTGAGTAGAATAGCTCATTTCCTATTTATAGATTTAGAATATTATTTATCAAGAATATTATTCAGTAAATTTAGCAAATCGTGACCTGCGGTAATCCTATCCTAGCACCTTACAGGCGACAATCGCGAGTGTGGATACTTAAGTATTTGTATGTCGTGTAGCCTGGGAATGATGTTACGTACTCGGTTTGCCGTATTCCGGGAGCGGGGCGTGACACACAGACACGTATATGTATAGGTTACCCACCCTCGACACTTGTCACTGAGATACTCTACCTAGGATACACACACTATATATACATTTATATATCTATTTATATATGTATCTTGGTACCCACACTTGTCTATCAACAAAGATACTCTCTGATACATGATACCCTTAACTTTCTTTGACACACATACACTCATCTCACCTTTAGGATACCCACATCACATGATACTCTCAATGATACCAACATTCTAGACACTGATACACTGATGTATCCTATACACACTGACACATGATCCTCTTACTCACACTCAAACACAGGGCACTGATACACAAGTGAACACCCTATTTTCTGGATACCCTTTGAACAGTTTTTTACTCTAGGACACATGGGTTCTGGATACACATGCATCTAAACACCGGTACACAATTACATATATCCAACCACCAACGTAAGTATCACACTCTCTTGCAGGCGATTGCAGTGCAACTGCTGCTGCTGCAACTATCTGCCCGTGCAGTTGTTGTTTGCACACAGATGTGCAAATACTGCTTTTGCAATATTGGTTGATACCCACCTTCAGCTGCAGTTCATGCTGCATTCTGCAGTTCCCGCACTTCAATTTTTTTGAAGCACACCACACTTTAGAAATTCTTCTAGTGTAGAAAAACTTGTGCAGTTCAGAAAAAGATGGAATGATCATCATTCCTAAAGGCTGCAGGAAATGTTGTTCTGCTCATAAGCAGTTCCAGAGCAGCTATATATACCTTGCTCTGCAAATTTTCTTTTCTGTAGGGACTGCTGCTGTTAGCAGCAGGCAACCTATTATTGTACTATCCTGGAGACTTCCCTCCTGCTAGGCAGGTCAGGTTGCATCACTGGTTGCTGCTACCAATGCTGCCATTGCTTATTTGAAATTCTGGCACTGCAGAACCGATGCAAGGTGTAGTTTGCTACAACTGAACCCACACCCTCTGCTGCTTACAAGAACTGCAATAAAGACACACTCATGACTCACTGTCATACATGGAATTCACCCACATCTACACACAGAGAACTAAGTTCCCCTCGAGTTCACCACCACTGATACACTGATGCACAATAGGATACACAAACCCCTGTTGCTTAATTGCTCACCATGTACTTCTTGCACTATCATCAAAATAGGACTGATACCTATACATACCCAAACACACACACAGAGATACATTCCACACTGTTGGATATCTCACAGACACTAGATATTCAAAATGGGAAACTGGGACTGCATAGTCCTAATTTTTGCCACTTAAAATCCTCCAACCATGCATACGACCCATAATAACATATATATAACCTAATCTACATAGCCTAATACATATTATTAGGAACCAAAAATCCTATTGAAACAAAAATACAAACACCTGGTACGCACAAAACCTATTTATACATATCTACACATATATCTATACTTATTACTAGGATTATATTCAGTTTTTAATTAATCAAAAGAGCATCCTATCTCTACATAGGGATTTCATCAAACACCTGGTGACATAGAGTTTTATTGAACCATCAAACAAGTAATTGAGGGAAGAACTCCATACCTAGAGCTCCAATGAAGGTCAACCCACGAATTTGACACAAGAGCAAGGTCCAATATCCTCCACCAAATTCGAGCTCCTCTCCTAGTGCATCTCCATGGTTTGGACTTGGAATTGGAAGAGGAACGAGCAGAGAAGAAGTGTTTAGGGCTTGGAATGGGAAATTAGGGTTTGCGGTTTTGGAGAAGAAGTGGTCGGCTGTGGAAGAGTAGGGGTCGGGTGCTTGGGGGTTGGGGCTGCCTCTCTCTTCTCCCTTGCTCTCCAAGAAAAAGAAATGAGGGTGGAAGGAGTTTGTTAGGATTTGAAAAAAATGAGAGAACTTCTCGAGATCCATGAAATGAATTGGAATAGAATATTTTCTCCACTAACTAATTAGAATTAGATAATTAATATTTACAATTAGTAATTAAATAATTTTGACAAGAAAATTAATTTAATTATAGATTGGAAATTACGGCGGTTACACCGAAATATTCCAGTATTGCGATGTACCCTTCGGAGGGTGGTCACGTCGTACGACCGAAGGTCCTGCAATATCATGTTCCTCCTAAGTCGACACGATCCCAATGTCCCGGGATTCGTTCGAGAAACACAAACCTTGCGCACAAGTTATCCGCGACCATACAAGTCTCTACAATATCTTTACTATGCTCCCCAAGCCATTTCATATCTCAAACTTCCATTTCTTCTCAAACTTTTCATCTATATGCAGCTTCCCGTCTAGGGACTGCCTTGGCGACCCAACGCTCCCTAAATCCTGTCATGTTCTATTACTGACTCGGAACGACTACTTGATAGTCTTCCTGTCTCAACTCTCTGAATGAATCATATAATACGAAGTACTTCGACCGGTGGCATAGACTATGTGACAAACATTACTTCAGTGTGAAAGTACACTATAGCAACATGAAACACATAGGGCCTCTCTGTGTTTTAAGCATGAGTGTAAAGCACTATCTATAGCAGCAAGTTACTATTCTTTTTATGTTCTACACCATGTGATATAAAATGTGATTATTTTCTTAGCTATGCTGGTTCATCTTTAGCATGCATCAAGTTATTTCCTAGCGAACTAGCAAGTACGATCCATTTTATTAAGTGTTAAGGCCAAGCAGAGACGAAAATAGTAAATTAGTAATAGTTTAGGATATCCAAGTTAAAAAAAAAAAAACTAAGAATTGAGAAGAATATATGAGGATTTTAAGTTAAAAAAAATATGATAGTTCATAATATTTAAGTAAAAATAGGCTAAATTTTAACTTGATACCTTCAACTATTCAAGTTTTTACCGTGATTGGTATGATATTAAAGTTAGAGTATGAAATTGAAAAAGTTGAATAGTTGAGGTTATCAACTTGAAATTAAGCCGTAAACATAATCAAACATACATCCATAAATATCTATCTTTTGAAAAACAACATCTTTTCTGATAAAAACAACACAATTGAAAATTTACCAATAGTGTTGGCGAATTTCAATTTCTTTTGAATTCGCCAACAGCGTTGGCGAATTGTCTCTCCCCT
This sequence comes from Iris macrosiphon, assembly GCA_036927795.1. Lineage (NCBI taxonomy): Eukaryota > Viridiplantae > Streptophyta > Magnoliopsida > Asparagales > Iridaceae > Iris > Iris macrosiphon. The sequence continues at coordinate 37,464,683 of JAYESA010000004.1, read as the reverse complement.
TAATATTTTTTAAAACTTCTCTAGCCTCCCCAAATTCTTTCAAAATTTATCTTTCCCCTAAAAATATTCTATTTTTTTAAGTGTTTCATATTAAAGCCTCTAATAATTACTCATCCCACACTAACTATCATGTGCAAGACACATATCATTTTGGACCTTTTACACCTAAACAAAGGAAAAACTTTTGTACCCACCAAAAAAAGAAAAAAAAATCATCTTCCCAAAATAAACTCTAACCCTGATCACTCCTTCCCCATGCCCCTCTCACTTACCGCCGTCCACTCCGTCCCCAAGTTCGCGTTGTCACGGCTACCGCTTCCTCCTACCGCGGTTATGGGAAAAGGGTAGTTAGGGTTATGGTTTAGTAGTTGAGAAAAAAAAAATTGTTTGTCAGTTTATAGAGATATTTTTGGTCCTTTTGCATTTAAAGGTGATCTTAACTAGAAAATTAGTAAATTAATAATAGTTTAGAATATTCAAGTTAAAAAATAAAATTAAGGATTGGTAACAATATATGAGATTTTAAGTTTTTTTTTAAAAAAAAAAAAACATGATAGCTCAGAAATTCAGAATATTTAAGTGAAAACAAATCAAACATATACATCCATAGATATCTATATTTTGAAAAAAAAAAAAAAAACATCTTCCCTGATCAAAATCAGCCAGTATCTTGGTTATCTTATTTTATCATGAAAAATTGGGTTTTCTTTGTTGTTTTAAAACCTTCCAGGTTGGAAATTTCATGATAATTTTCAGTGGAGAAAAGGCCCTCACTTTTTCTCCACCTGCCACCCAAAGGAAGTGGAGTAAGAATAAGGGAGATGAAGAATATCTTGAAACTATGATCATGCTGTGAACAATCTCTCTCTGGCTTGCTACCACTCCACCACAACACAACCGAAACCAAAAAATCTAATGATTTCCTTGTGGCATTCTCCCAAGCACTCAACAACAGTGCATGAATCCAAGCATCTCCTGTAGGAGCACCACATGGTAAGCATCCTACCATCCTAGGCATTTCTTATAATAGCCTTCCAAGAAGGGAAAAAAAGTGAAGATCTCTCCCCATGTTTGAGTAGATCGAGCAAGAAAGGAAAAAAAACAAGAAAAGTTGCTTGCCATAAACTAAGGGATGCATTGTTTGAGAGTATATGTGGGCAGAGGGAGCATGATGGCCTCCATGTACACAAGGAGGGGGGAATGAGGGGATGAATCTCTTGGAACTCACAAACTTGGGACTTAATGCATGGACCCATCTCCCCACATTCCTAAGGCATATATCACATCACATGCAATACATGGATGAGAGAATGGTTGTTGGAGATGAGATGCTTACCAGGGTGTGATGTCATAAATGGCTTATTGTTATTTTGGTTTATGGAATTTAAAATAATCTTCATATGTAGAGCTAGCCGGTCCGGGTTGGATTATTCTAGTCGAAACTAATTTTTAAATTAACCATTGACCATTTTGAGATTTTATTTTAATCTCCAACTAAAAAAAGTATGTGCGTGAATCTGGAAAATTGTCCTAAGAAAAATATTAAAAAAAATTGTCCAAATTCGAATTCTTGGTAGAGCTTAATTACCTTGAGCCAGACCTGCTCACATGCCGAAGAAGAGAGCATAGAGCATTACCAATTCGTCTGCATCAATCTTACTAATTTAGATTGCGGCAAAGTTCTCTTCTCTACCGAAAATCAGTGGAGAAAAAGGATCCAAATCTATTGTGTTGTAACCTATGATATGAATTCAATGACAATTATTTATACATTACAGTTAGTGATGCAAGGACGCTATGCTACAGTTCTTCTTGTTGTTGTTTGCAGTTGTATTACAATATGTGTCACAAGTGAACATATATATATATATATATATATATATATATATATTTCATCTTCCATCCATCCATCTATAATATAAAGCGGCTTCTAAACGATTCAAAAGTGAGCTGTCTAAGCTATAAATAAATACCCAATCAATTATATTTTAAAAAAATAATTACGGAAGATAAATAAGACATTAAATCAACTTTCGTCTTATCCATGAAAACCGATAATAAATACTCAATAAATTTAATTAACAAAAAAACTAACGGAAGATTAAAAAAATCTAAAATCAACTTCCTTCTCATCATTCGTAATCCAGTTTTTTCTTCCATAATAAATTATAACTAAAATATTTAAACTATTTTACAATAATATAAAAAAAAATTACGTGCAACGAATGTATATATTTTTTTCACGCATGCACATTTACTAGTATATATATATAAGCAAAATTCTGAGCAAGAATTCAGTAGGGTGTTGTTCAGTCTGGGACCGAACTCGGTCAGAATTTGGTCCTAGCAGACTTCGGTTCGAGTTCGGTGGTTTTCAAATAACTTATTTGGCAGGGACCAACTGAACTCTGTCCGAGTTGGGTTCGGTCGGGACTGAACGAGTTTTAGGTTTTAATTAGCGTCGTTGGTTTCGTATGGACGATCAGGATTTGTGCTAGATTATTTTAGGTTTTCATATGACCTAAAATAGAATTTCTTAACCTATTTATATGGGAGGCATAGGAAGAACGCACACAGGAGCTAAGATGGTGCTTGTCGACAGAAAATCTAAAAGAAAGTTTGTATCTTGGTTTTATGGCTCGTCGTCCAAGACAGTAGGAAGAGAAGATCAGTGAGGGGATTCGTTGTCTTCGTACAGGAAGAATACAACGGACAGGACGAGTAATTTCAAGTTGTAATATTCTTCTTTCTACTTGAGTTTGGTAAGTTGGTTGAATCTTTGGACGAAAGGATTCAACATAATTTATTCAATCTTGTAATTTCAGTTGAGGTTATGTAGATTAGAATTTGTCTAGGTGACGTAGTCACCGAACATATATTGTGTTTTGTCTGTCTTGATGCTTGCGTTAGACGAGCGGTTGGTTATCTCAAGTGGATTGGCCTAATTTTCGCTGGGTCAATTTCAGACACGGTATCGACACCTCCGGCGGTCTCAACCACAACCTCATTAAATGGGTCCCCAACTGTGAATAATCACAATCTCCCCTGATATCTCTATTAACTAGTTCGGTCCATTGCAGTTACAGATTTTGTTTGTATGCAACCAAACACTTTGATGTGCGCCAGTGATTGCAATGACCAAAAGCTGCTGCAGAGACGATGATGAACGATCAAGGAGGTGGGTTTGAGGCAGTGTGGGCATGATTCCCATGGACATGACAGGGTGGGAGGGAGGGGAAGGGAATGGAATGGAATGGAATGGGTGGGGGCATGGGAGTGCAACCTGTGGAATGATTTGAGCAAGGGAACAGTGTCAATTAGACTGCCCACGGGACAGACACGTGGAATGAAGCCACCTTAGCTCTCCATATCCTCAAGGAAGGAAGGGAGAGGAGAGTTTGATCAGCATTGGAGGAAGAGAGTACTTGTGCTGGTCGCACGAGCAATGATGGGAAAGTGAAGCTAAAGAGGAAGATCCCCAGCTCAGCTGGAGCGGGTGTAGCTCAGTGTAGTGCTTCTCGAGGAATGCCAAAAGATCCACACCAGTGTACTAGTGTCAAAAGGACGCTCAAGTAAAAATGAGTGGCGAACCTCTCGGAAATCTAACTTGGGGGACGTAGCCCACTCTTCAAAAATAAATATAAAAACAAAAGTTTTTGTTTTTTTTAGAAGACTGTTCCTGCCAACAGATAGAACTACAAAAAAAAAAAAAAAAAAAAAATTCGACAGTCCAAATATTATTATCTACATACTGTCAATAAATTTGACAGTCCATACAATAAAGAGGACTGTCAAAATACCTCCGAATAAGAAATGTAATGTTCCTTAAAAAAAAAAGATGATCGTTATCCCCTCCCCCTCCCTCCGAATAAGAAATGTAATGTTCCTTAAAAAAAAGATGATCGTTATCCCCTCCCCCTCCCCTCCTCTCTCTCTCTCTCTCTCTCTCTCTCTCTCTCTCTCTCTCTATATATATATATATATATATATATATATATAATTTTTTTGAAAGGACCCAAAAACTAAGGTAAATAGAATCGTAATCCTCCACTATAGCTCAATCACCATTCGGGTCGCATGTCTTCTCTCTATCACTAGACTAAAGGCGCATTGACAAAAATTAATTTTTTATAAATAATATCATAGAATATTATATATATATATATATATATATATATATATATATATATATATATAGTTGTTTGGATGAATTTATTAAGAAAAATGCTTGACAGTCCGAAGGCTGAATCGAAAACGAAATCACACCGTCACGTGTCATTTTTCTATTGGCCGGAGCCAGGGTCGTCTCCAGCATTTTGGAGGTCCTAAACAAGTTTCAAAAATGAGGCCCACATTTCTCATAATTTTTTGAAAATCCAAATTCCAGCAACACCTAATAAATCCAAAATGTTATATAATGAGTCATTGAGTACACATAAATTATCACCAAGATCCAATAATTCAAACAACTTCAAAATATAAAAAAAAAAATTCAGGGTTTTATTGAAATTATTCTCTAGGCAGCTATGGGCTTCTCCAGGTCCATAATTTTTTTTCATCCTGGACTGCTGCTTAAAAAAAATTGAGATCCCCTTGGGAGAGTAGGTCCTAGATGGCTGCCTTGCCTAGCCCGCTTCTTCCTGGAGCCGGTCATAACCGGAGCAAATTCAATGATGCCGTAAAAAAAAAAAAAAAAAATCTAACCAATCAGAATCCGAACACGTGGCTTGCGATTTCGGTTTCAATCCGCGGTCCATGTAGCACTGCCGATGAATTAATCTAAGCTGGTTGCCGAGACATGAGCAGTGCACGACACGCGTGCTATCAAAGTATTTCTTTCCATGCGCCCACACTGAGCATCAAGTACACCACAAAAAAAAAAGAAGCCTGCTACTGTGCTGTTGCTCCTACTTAGAAAGATGGATCAGTGCTGGGGACCATCTCCAAAATGTAAGTGTACAGAATCAGTACTAAAAGTCCCCCCAGGGACCAGATGGGGAAAGTAATGGAGGGCCGGGCTTCAGCGTGCGTCCGGACTTCGTTTTCGTGCGCAGAGTGCGCCCGCGCATGCTCCCGCTGGATCTATGGTTCCATTGGCGGCTTAAAGCCCGGTTCGGACCCGCCGGAATGAGCCCACATGCCGAGGCAGGGTCGGTGTGGGTCCATAACAGGTGCCCAGAGGTTGGGGAACACCATTTGTACCACTAGGGCTAGCTGTGTGCCTATTAGCGGCATTGGTCGAGTGGGCCAACACGCATCTTCTACTTGGATTAGTATAGTAGTGGAGATCATATATGTTACCTGTGATATTAGTACTTTGAGCGCTGTGTCATTCCTATCGATCCGTACAGTGCTAACTACAGAAATGCTGACACTATAAAAATATATAACGACGATCAAATTTGTTGTCATGTTGTCACAAAAGAGTAATAGCGACGACAGATAAATGACCCGTCACTACCAAGCTTCGGACTTTCGACGGAACTTGTCCTTGTAGTGCTAGCTACCACTCAAAGACATAATAGTCTTACTTTATATTAAGGTTATAATTAATGGGATTGTGGTGTTTCGCTAGCAATGAAGAGCTAGTTGCTGAGAATTCTAGCTATCAAGTAAGGAGAAACTTCGGAGTTTTATCCAAGCTTTTGAACGAAGGTTAATCAAGTATAAGAACCACTTCACCTAACTCACCATCCCCCCCAAAAATGAAGGATTATGCGTTAGAATAAACAACATAATAAAATGTTAGTGTTACCGACCTCTGGAGAAGTCGTGCATTATGCAATGTCCTAAAAGATTATTCGAGGTCTATGTGCAGACTTGTTCACGAATTCTCCTAGAATAAAACTTTCGTGCTACCGACTTCTCGTCGCTACACACAGCTTCGAGAGACTGATTCGAACTTAGCTTTGTCCAGAGGAAATAGATGAACAAGAAAAAAAGGATTGAAGGAGGAAACAAGAAACAATTTTGTTCATAATCAAGGGAGTTGTTGTTTGTTATCTCGTCCACCAATAATTATAGTCACTTTCAGGTCCTTCAATGAACTGTCATATGTTGCACGGACAAGAATACGATATGACAAGGGTGTCTTTTCATTGGACACGTCTTGATACAAACACGATACGACACTGATTCTTATTCAAGGGTCGACATGTCACGGGCGTGATGCCGCACGAGCGTAAGCCGAGCTCGTGCAAGGCCGTGGTCCATGCTGACGGTAAGAGGTCTAAGCCACAGAGTCGCACAGATTGTCCGAGTGTAACGAAATTATAAACGCATAGGCGTTGCTAACAAGTTCACTGAGTCGTTAATAGCGGAAGCATTGAATAACACAAGTATAGAAGTAAACAAACTCTTTATTGATATTGAATAAGTGTTACAGGCGGCGCTAGGCCGAGATCACAAGTCGCTCAAGCCTCTCTCTCCGAAACAGTAAAAATATGCCAAGTGGCTACATTTGTGGAATGATACATAGGCAATGTTCCAAAATTATGTCTTATATATGTGCTTCAGTTCCGGACGCAATGCTCCAAGGCTTCAGAGCGAACTCCACGCCTTAGCAAGCACGATGGAGGCATCCACACCGAACGAGGTTCTTCCGCACCCTGCAAGCAATCTGGTGGGTTATCAGTACATGAATGCACTGGTGGGGAGGCTACTCGCCCGCTCGACAAATCCAAACACGTAATATAAGTTTCGTGCACCAACTATTATGTTGTCTTTCTAGTTGTCTTAGGATCTGTTTCATGGCAATGATAAATAACCTAACTCGTGTGGCAGTGCACCGTGCGACATAAGAGAAAATACGACGAGACTTACCAACTTACCATTTGTCCTTCCCTGTCCAATGCAAACCAAGTAAATTAAAGTAAGAGCATATATATGACAAATCCAGGACAATAGCATATGCAAACATAAGTGTAGTGAACGAGATTATGTTTCGGGTGCACGAGTTACGCAGATTATCCGAAAGTGTTGCAATGGATGTTCAAATATTTCAATTACTCAAGAATGTCTCATATTCATATCGTCCAGTTATTTTGGATTTATTGGATGCGATGTAATGACTCGCACGCGGATTGCCGCTAAGCGAGGATGACTTATCTATATGAATAGAAGGTCACTGGCATAGCCATAAAGGACAAGATCTATAGTCTCATGACGGAACAGGGTACAACGTTTGATACAAATGAGCAACTCATAGACGAACAAAGAATACCGAAGAGCCATTGCACGTCGTCCCAACGATACAAACGACTATCATGGGTAGACGGCTAGTCCAAGGTAGTATGCCCTACCAAGGCCCGAATACCGTGTATTGCCCGACCAAAGCCGGCGTCGCATACCATAACCGACTTTGCCCTGCAATACACCAAACATTCCTCCTAGGCCGGTACGAACCCGGTGCTGTCACGCCCCGATCTCCCGCAGGCTAAATCGGCCATTCCCGCTAGGCGATAATCACCGCGCCAGCGCTCCCGCAGAACGATCGCTTTATGACCCATCCGGGCACGATGCCGCGCGAGCGTGAGCCACGCCCGTGCAAGGCCGTGGTTCATTGGTTGTCGGTAAGAGTTCTAAGCCACAGAGTCACACAGATTGTCCGAGTGCAGCGGAGTCATGAACGCATAGGCGATCGGTAACAAGTTCACTGAGTCAACAATATAGCGGAAGCATAACACAATTGAAGTAAAGCAACTCTTTATTGATATAAACAAGTGTTACAGGCGGCGTATAGCCGAGATTACAAGTCGCTCAAGCCTCTCTCTCTAAAATAGTAAAAGCATGCCAAGTGGCTACAATTATGGAATGATTGTACATGTGATGTTCATGCAGTTCCAATATTATGTCTTGTATATGTGCTTCTGTTTCGGACGTAGTGCTCCAAGGCTTCAGAAGGAACTCATGGCCTTAACACGCACGAAGGAGGCATCCGCACCGAACGAGGTTCTCCCGTACCCTGCATACAAACTGGTGGATTATCAGTACATTGAATGCACTGGTGGGGAAGCTACTCGCCCGCTCGACAAATCTAAACACGTAATATAGGTTCCGTACACCAACTATTGTGTTGTCTTTCTAGTTGCCTTAGGATCAGTTTCATGCAAGATTTGAATAGCCTATCTCGTGTGGCAGTGCGTCGTGCGACATGAGAGAAAATACGGTAAGACTTACCAACTTACCATTTTACCTTCCCTGTCCAAGGCAAACATTGTTAATTCAAGCATGGGCAAGTATAAACATTTAGGAGGCATAGCATATGCAAACACGAACAATGTTGTATCATGATCGTCCAGGTGTTCAGTTGATGCGATGCAATGACTCGCACGCGGATAGCGGCTAAGCGAGGATGATTTGTTTATATTTCATTTTACAAGCAAGCATGCAACAGGTTTAAATACACATGATAAACACACGATGTATTGCAAGCCATATTCACACAATAAATACACAAGGTATTGCAAGCCATATACACACGATGATCACTGGCTTGATGCCATAATGGACTAGTCAAGGACAAGGATAGCATACAACAAGAACACACGATGGTCACACGATAACATACGATGTATTGCAAGCTACCCAGTCCGCACACGATTGACTACACACAAAGTTCCGCCCGGATCAGATCGGTGCCAGTGCCCCAGCGACCGTCCGCAGAACTTATACCCTTGTGCACAAGTTGTCCATGATCGAACATGATTATTAAGTTCATACTTCATGCAGTTGAGGCAACACGAGCACACGACAAGCAATATTGCATGATTCATTTGTTCAGTGAATGACTTTTGCCTTGATGCATTCCCCTGGGGCGGAGATTGCCTTGGTGACCTAGCGGTCCCGGATACTTGCAGGTTTATTCAGGCACGGAACGACTACTTAGTAGTCTTTCGGGGTTTGGATGAAAATAAGGCAACATACAAGCAGACAAGCATGCATTTATATAAACACAAATATTCACGTTGGCTCGGGCCCGAAGGTAAGCCAAGAGGTAAAACCGTTAGGGGACTTCCCGAGCGACACATTCTAGGATAGCATACGAGGGTCTGAACATACATATAAGCAATATTTCATTTTCATGTTCTAGCATAAGCAATACAAGTTGAGATTATTCTCTTAGCTAGGTGCGTTGGATTTATTAGCATGAAGGGGGTGATTCACCTAGCGACTAGCATGTATCATTCCAGATTTTATGTGTGCTGGCTAAGCAAAGATAAGTTCACCATAGCCATCCACCTTAGCGATGATTCACCTCGGTAGAACGATACGTCAAGCGAGCCTCTGAAAGCCTAAGTCGAATTCCTGTAGGGACAAGTCTGGATATCCTTTGCTTCTCGTTTGAGGCAAAGCGGGTCGGGACAGTTGCACTTTTGCCGTTTGAGTCGACAGTCCGCTTGAACGGAATGGGGTGTTACATCCTAACCAACTCAGAAAAAGTCTCATCCTCGAGACTTACGGAGGATAAACAGTACGTTTCAATCAATTTTGATTTAACGATACAAGGTTGAGGCAAACCTGTCATGCCCCAGTCCCAAAATACGTAGGACTAGGAACACGTAAGCATGTCAGTCATATCTATATGGCAACTCCAATATATGGATACCATAATACATGCGTACGCTGTAATATGAATATTAACTCACATATGGTATATATATAGTCACAAGTCACATAAATACTTGTCACGCCCCAGTCCCAAAATACGTAGGACTAGGTCACGTAACCATGCCAGCTGGCCCGTATATATGGCAACTCCAATATATGGAAACCATATATACGTGCGTACGCTGTATAATGAACAATAGTTCACCAGTGGTATAATTAATCACAAGTCACAGGGTAATATCTAAATCTCATCCACAGAAATCAAATAAACAGGAATAACCAATAATCAGGTAACTAGATCACAATAACAAATATCTAAAGAACGACAGTCGGATGGAAACAAATCCACTGCCGAAATAGAATATAAAAGGAACCAGATACACACCATATAAGAACACCTCTGACAATCACGAGACTCGAAGAGAAGACCTCCTCGGAATATAAATAACATGTCCGGATCTGTGCTCCTGCGAATACTCAAAAAACATATACACCTGGCAGGGGACCAGGTCCTCAGAGGGACATAGCAAGATACATAAAAAAATGACATGCCATAATGTGAATACTGAATAAATAAATGGGGTGTGCTAACCATCTAAGTGAATGCAATTTAAAGACCTTGTCGTACGCATGGGAATGTGTGGCTAGACATATGCTGACGTAATTCACCAATCGTCGGGACTGGCTAGTATATGTGTCATATGCCCCCTGACTCAAGGGCACTCTGCAATCGACCATCTCCGAGGAGCATGGTACGAAGGATAAAACAATCAAGGAGGGGGTGTCCCATACGCCTACTAGTATCTTTCCCGCCCAATATAGATGTACAAGTCGTAAAAATGACGTGGACACCACCTACTATGATGCAAGTCTCAATAAAATAAACAACTGAGCTAAATACCGCTACACGTGTTGCTCACACTGATGGCCAGTCGCGCATGAGGCACGCGTCCCTACATGTACTCACTCTGTGACGTGTAATGATACGTGTCAAGGCCTGAGAAGTTATATCAATAACTTCACAACTTTAGGTGGGTCCACTAGACACTAGGTCAGACACAAGTCCTAACGTCAACGCCATCGTTGACTGCATCCGAGTTTTCTCGGACGCGCACATTTATATAATAAATAAACATGTAACTATCAATAACTGAATTTAAACAGTACAACAAGGCAAGGTATACTTGCCTGGCAAGAGAGCTGTAAATGTAATATCCAGATGTCCAATACCAAGTGTCAGAAACTATGGTCTCAGAATAAATGTCTCCGGATACTGAAATAAACATCACTGACAGTCTCAGAAAATATCAAATAGCTAGAAACGTCTGTCCTTAAGTCCAATTTGGACACAGGGGCAAAAATGACAGTTTTCGGTCATAGCGGGGTCCACATGTGGCCCACTTTGCACCGAAAAACGTGTCAGGGTCAAAGGTCTCCAAATTCGCCAAACTTAGTGTCAACAAGTCCAGAACATCAATACGAACCCAACGGAACTTCCAGAATTGGATTCCGATGAGCCGGTCACAAAATCGTCCGTCAGGTGGAGCCTGTGGGGCCCACGATACGGGATTTTGTCAACGCTCTCAGAATCGAACCAAACTTGGCTCACAGGACCAGCGTATTGCTACGAGTTCGATGGAGTAAGTTTCGTCTCGATCCGACGTGTGTACACAAAGTTACAGCGTGTTCCAGAACTGACGGATACGGGACGGTGTCGACGGATACGCGTTGATTCCGGTGTGCACGCACATCCAAATCAACTTCTACGAAATTCCACACGTCCGTATTAACGTCGCGCACGTTTCGATAAAGACCGCGTACGACCAAGTCGTCCCGTTTGGCGGGGCGTACCCAGTTCCGGGATGAATCGGGTCGTTATTTTTCCTGTATTTGGATCGCGGTTCGCGATCGCCACAGGTCGCAATGCTCCGAGCGGATTGCACGGGCACCGAGATGGTTACATAGTCTACACGACGCAACTGACGGAATTGAAATTGGAATTACGAGTAGAGAGATATGAGTACCTGAACAGGGCTCCAGAAACTTGCGTTTCTCGTGTCCGATACGTGTCCGACACGTGTCAGGGACGGCTGTGTCCGTGTCCTCCCTAGGACATCTGAACGCTGCCGGAGTCGACTGGCCTCGACGGCGAGCTGCTCGGCTGAGTCAGCCGAAGCCGGAGCGGCTAGGAGGGGCTGACCGGAGTCGACTGGGAGGAGAGGAGAGGTGGTGGTGGCGTTGGTGCTGGTGGTGGAGGATGGTGGTGGCGGCGGACTGTGATGGGGGTGGCGGTGGTGGTGGAGAAGAAGTGGAGGAGGAGGAAGGCGGACGGAGGTCGGGGGTCGGCTCCGGCCGGGGAGGATGAGGAGAGGAAGAGGGAGAGAGGAGAGAGGGAGCGGCGGGGAGGAGGAAAGGAGGAGGAGAGGGAGGAGATGGCCAGCGGGGGGGGGGGTTGCCGCCGGCCAGGGGGGGTCAGCTGCGGCTGTAGGGGAGGAATTTTGGGTTTAATTATTTTCTTTTTCTTTTTCTTTTAGTTTTATTTATAAAGAAATATATTAATTTAATATGTAAAATATCTATAGATATTTTTAGGATATTTTTGGGATATTTTTGGGATATTTTCGGGATCTTTTCGGGTGAGTCCCGCCTCCAATTGGACGGTGCAGGTTCACCGGCCAATGAGGGGTGACACCTCGTACTGCGATTTGCAGGAAAGTTCCTGTAATTTCATAAATTGCGTAAAGGTCCTATTTTGGGAGATTGCGCAATTACAAAATTGTCTGGGAAAACACCTGATTCCTGAAAATGCTAAAATTCACAGAATTGAGGGAAATTGCTATGTGAGGGCCTTGGGGGAAATGGGGTTGAGTCTGGGCAGGGGTTGGACCTGGTTTCTGGGTGATACGGGTCACCGTATTTATTAAATAATAAATACTGCGCACGGTGTTCTCAAATTATTTAGAGGCAGGTAGGGTTATAGTTTTTCTACGGTGTCAATACACTAAATGTAGTATACTCAGTGTAGAAAATTAACGTATTTTTGTTTGGGCAAAACAGGTGCATGTTGGGTCTCAAATCTCTAGGGGTACAGAGATGGGTAAAGGGCAGGAAATAAAATAGGAAATAAATACGGTCTTTTGTAACGATATTTGTGCGTCTCAAACGAGGCTCATTTTAGCACATCTGTGAGTTACACAAAGTTCAGGAAAATAGTCTGACATGTCTATGACAGGTATGTGAATTTTGTTCGGGGATAACAGTCAAGGTAAAGCTCCAAATAATTCGGAGATGGACAGGTGCACAAGTCAACAGGATATGTAGGAGAAATAAATTAAAATATTGCCATAAATCCTAAATTGTTAAAATAATCCTAAAAATACTGAAATCTGGTCGAGGGGGTTTACAATCTACCCAACTTATAAAAATTTCGTCCTCGAAATTAAAACTAAGCCGGTGTAGAAGTCAAAGACGACATAAGATATAATGTAACAAAGTAATTTATATCTTGGCTTACGAATAGGTTCGAAAAACATTTACGCATGTCGTCCACATGCTCCCAAGTAGATTCTCCTGGCGCGCCATGCTTTCATGTCACGCGGATCAAGGGAATGGACTGATTTTTTAATACCTTTCCTCGATGATCAAGGATTTCCACGGGTTGCTCTTGATACGACAAGCTCGGCCTAATAGTGATCTCCGAATGGTTGAGAACATGACTGCTGTCTGTCACATATCGCCTGAGTTACGACACGTAGAATACATCAAGTATTTCCTCAAGTGAAGGTGGTAGCGCAAGTCGATATGCCCCTACTCCTACTCTTTCTAGCACGTCAATGGTCCAATAAATCTTGGACTCAACTTGATGCGTCCACCGGATCGAATGGTGTCTCTAGTAGGTGATATTCTTAAGAAGACATGATCGTCCTTTTTGAATTCCAAGGGACGATGATGACGGTTTGTCTACTACTGTTGTCTGTCTTGCACTGCTTGCCAGTGTCCTTGTATTACTTAACTGTCTTTACAGTGTTGACCACCAACTCTGGTCACGCGAATCCTTGTCTGGTAAAATGCTGACTGGTATGCCGTGCAATCTTACGATTTGCCTCATATAAGTAATGTCTTCATAGCTTTAGAGTAATTACGACGGTTGCAAGTTCTAAATTCTTCTCATGTACTCATAATTGTCTAGATGCATATACCATTACCTTGCCATCCTGTATTAATACGCATCCCAAACTTTTTCCTGATGCGTCAGTAGATCACAACCGCCTGATCCGGATGGAATAGTCAATACGGGTGTTGTGGTCAGTCGCTTCTTCAACTCCTCGAAAGCGGCTTGACACTCGTTGGTCCATAGGAATTCTTAATCCTAAAAAGTTAACCTAGTCATAGGTGCTGCTATCCATTTAGGAGTTAATCAATTGTTCATCCAGGTAAATCCATTTAGACTCCTGACAGCAAAATAATACATTCTTCATCGTAACACTCGAGTTCTGAACTTGACTCAAGTTACAAGGCAAAAATTAAAAATTTCATGCTGCCATAGTGATGCACGTACCAGGAAAGTAGGTAGGTAGCGAAGGTCATTCTAAAGATAGCATAGTTTAAAACTGCAATCTATTCTACTAATAGGGTTTGGTAATTACCCAAGAAACAAACAGAAATGGCTACAGAAACAATACACTTTCGTATTTATACTAAGTACGAGGTTTCATCTTTCCGAAATAAGGGAAGACGGAAAACAATAGTAAAGAGTTCAAGTGGAAGGTAATAGATTAAATGTGTGAGGATCAAGGCGTTTAAAGAATTCAGTGGGATTTGTCAAAGTAGTTGTGGATTGAAATATTATTTTTGGTAATTCCTATTCACATGCTCGTATTAGTACAGTTATGTAACTGATACGATATGCTCAGACATATCTAGAGGACAAGTACATCTGTCTACTAATCACTATATATCTCAATCCACGTAAAGTAGTTATGCGAAGGGCGAATCAAAATGTACTAAGGTTGATCAGACCGTAATACACTGATTCTGAATAGACAATTGTATTAGTGGAGTGGATCAGGCCCCAATAACACATGTGTCATGAACAAGCTCGATAAAGAATAAGCTTGCAAAACTAGGCTATAATAGCATCATAAGTCAAGGTAGGATAGCAATTTTAAGTATGCTAGATTATGATGAGAGAAATTACAACATAATTCATAATCACAAAAAGACAAGACTCTACAATCTCTACAGTTATTTTTCTAATTCCTTGTCTAAGTCGCTAGTTGACCTAAAAGAGGTATGGCCTTCTAAGTTCTACAATCTTAATATAAACTATATGTTGTCTGCCTAAAACAGAGATTTCAAGAAAGTCCGCGTAAAGTAGGGGTAGAATCATTTGGCGTAACGCATGACTTCAGAGCTATCCGCGTAATACAGAGAAGCGTAAGGTAGAGCTTCAGAGCTGTCCGCGTAATAAGTCTGTGCGTAGAAGTCTGCGTGAAAGTCTGCGCGTAAAAGTTTTGCGCTAAAATCTGCGCAAAAATATCTCCTGCGTAAAGTCTAACATTCGTTGCAGCGTAAAGTTGTACGAGTAACTCATGAGTTTGTCAGTCAAATTAATGAATCCTGTCTTCTGACAAAGTACTTGTACAACGATCGAGGGGATGGTCTGATGATGGTTGACTTTTGGATACAAGTCATTTACGCTCGAGGTGAGACAAAACCAAATGTCCCGTCAAAAAGCTGTTTCCTTTTGCACAGGGCTCGAGGTGTATCTCTGCGCAGGATTTGGTCGCGTCTGGGGAAAGCTAAGGCTGTAACAAATATGCTAACATCCTATTCTTATGTTACGCCTAAACAGGTTACTCTACGCTGGTTATCTATGAATCATCAGGTTTGCGCAGGGCAGTTACCTACGTGGCTGGCATGATGCGTCATACGCAGGATAAGGAAGACTAAGGGCGGCGTAAAGGGGACAAGCTTCTACATAATTTGGCTTTTACGCCAACTATGGTCAATTGGTTTTACGCCAACAAGGGTAAAGGGTCTCTGGCGTAAAACTCTGGTTATCCAATCATAGGATGAGGGTTCAGCCCTAGTATTCAACCTTGGATTTCTATTGATTTCTTAAGACTAGGGTCAATACTATGGTCAAATCTCTAATAATCCTATCTCTAACTAATCCTAGTAGTGTTTATACTATACTCAAGTCATACATAAATATGTCAAGGGATAAGGGTAAGGTAATCTATAGGTAGTGAATGCTAGGGTTCATTAGGTAATACGGAAGACTATGGTTCATTTAGGTAATAAGGAAGACTAGGGTTCATTAAGTAGTCAGACTTAATGATGTGTCAATGCCCTAGTTGTGTTCTTAATAGGAATATTACCCTAAGTATCATCCTATCAACAGGGGTTTCTATATTCTAGCAGGGGCTATACTAAAAGAATTATCAGGGAAGCACGTGAATCAAGCAGGATGCAATTATGTAAGTACAGACTGGAAGGGAGATTAAGTCATAGTCAATTATGGATGAGATCCTATATTCTAATCCTAGGTGCAGGCTTGCTCGGTACAGTAACGTAACCGAGACAATATGTTCTGAGACGCAAGCTTGCTCGGTACAGTAACGTAACCGAGACAATATGCTCTCGACCTGCATGGGCCACCACTAAAAACATTGTCACGCCCCAGTCCCAAAATACATAGGACTAGGTCACGTAACTATGCCAGCTGGCCCGTATATATGGCAACTCCAATATATGGAAACCATATATACGTGCGTACGCTGTATAATGAACAATAGTTCACCAGTGGTATAATTAATCACAAGTCACAGGATAATATCTAAATCTCATCCACAGAAATCAAATAAACAGGAATAACCAATAATCAGGTAACTAGATCACAATAACAAATATATAAAGAATGACAGTCGGATGGAAACAAATCCACTGCCGAAATAGAATATAAAAGGAACCAGATACACACCATATAAGAACACCTCTGACAATCACGAGACTCGAATTGAAGACCTCCTTGGAATATAAGTAACAAGTCCGGATCTGTGCTCCTACGAATACTCAAGAAACATATACACCTGGCAGGGGACCAGGTCCTCAGAGGGACATAGCAAGATACATAAAAAAAATGACATGCCATAATGTAAATACTGAATAAATAAATGGGGTGTGCTAACCATCTAAGTGAATGCAATTTAAAGACCTTGTAGTACGCATGGGAATGTGTGGCTAGACATATGCTGACGTAATTCACCAATCGTCGGGACTGGCTAGTATATGTGTCATATGCCCCTGACTCAAGGGCACTCTGCAATCGACCATCTCCGAGGAGCATGGTACGAAGGATAAAACAATCAAGGAGGGGGTGTCCCATACGCCTACTAGTATCTTTCCCGCCCAATATAGATGTACAAGTCGTGAAAACGACATGGACACCACCTACTATGATGCAAGTCTCAATAAAATAAATAACTGAGCTAAATACCGCTACACGTGTTGCTCACACTGATGGCCAGTCGCGCATGAGGCACGCGTCCCTACATGTACTCACTCTGTGACGTGTAATGATACGTGTCAAGGCCTGAAAAGTTATATCAATAACTTCACAACTTTAGGTGGGTCCACTAGACACTAGGTCAGAGACAAGTCCTAACGTCAACGCCATCGTTGACTGCACCCGAGTTTTCTCGGACGCGCACATTTATATAATAAATAAACATGTAACTATCAATAACTGAATTTAAACAGTACAACAAGGCAAGGTATACTTGCCTGGCAAGAGAGCTGTAAATGTAATATCCAGATGTCCAATACCAAGTGTCAGAAACTATGGCCTCAGAATAAATATCTCCGGATACTGAAATAAACATCACTGACAGTCTCAAAAAATATCAAATAGCTAGAAACGCCTGTCCTTAAGTCCAATTTGGACACAGGAGCAAAAATGACAGTTTCCGATCAAAGCGGGGTCCACATGTGGCCCACTTTGCACCGAAAAATGTGTCAGAGTCAAATGTCTCCAAATTTGCCAAACTTAGTGTCAACAAGTCCAGAACATCAATACGAACCCAACGGAACTTCCAGAATTAGATTCCGATGAGCCGGTCACATAATCGTCCGTCCGGTGGAGCCTGTGGGGCCCACGATACGGGATTTTGTCAACGCTCTCAGAATCGAACCAAACTTGGCTCACAGGACCAGCGTATTGCTACGACTCCGATGGCGTAAGTTTTGTCTCAATTCGATGTGTGTACACAAAGTTACAGCGTGTTCCAGAACTGACGGATACGGGACGGTGTCGACGGATACGCGTTGATTCCGGTGTGCACGCACATCCAAATCAACTTTTACGAAATCCCACACGTCCGTATTAACGTCGCGCACGTTTCGGTAAAGACCGCGTGCGACCAAGTCGTCCCGTTTGGCGGGGCGTACCCAGTTCCGGGGTGAATCGGGTCGTTATTTTTTCTGTATTTGGATCGCGGTTCGCGATCGCCACAGGACGCGATGCTCCGAGCGGGTTGTACGGACACCGAGATGGTTACATAGTCTACACGATTCAACTAACGGAATTGAAATTGGAATTACGAGTAGAGAGATATGAGTACCTGAACAGGGCTCTAGAAACTTGCGTTTCTCGTGTCCGACACGTGTCCGACACGTGTCAGGGTCAGGGACGGCTGTGTCCGTGTCCTCCCTAGGGCATCTGAACGCTGCCGGAGTCGACTGGCCTCGACGGCGAGCTGCTCGGCTGAGTCGGCCGAAGCCGGAGCGGCTAGGAGGGGCTGACCGGAGTCGACTGGGAGGAGAGGAGAGGTGGTGGTGGCGTTGGTGCTGGTGGTGGAGGATGGTGGTGGCGGCGGACTGTGATGGGGGTGGCGGTGGTGGTAGAGAAGAAGTGGAGGAGGAGGAAGGCAGACGGAGGTCGGGGGTCGGCTCCGGCCGGCGGGGTGGGCTCCGGCCGGGGAGGATGAGGAGAGGGAGAGAGGAGAGAGGGAGCGGCGGGGAGGAGGAAAGGAGGAGGAGAGGGAGGAGATGGCCAGCGGGGGGGGGGGGGTCGCCGCCGGCCAGGGGGGGTCAGCTGCGGCTGTAGGGGGAAATTTTGGGTTTAATTATTTTCTTTTTCTCTTTCTTTTTCTTTTAGTTTTATTTATAAAGAAATATATTAATTTAATATGTAAAATATCTATAGATATTTTTTGGATATTTTTGGGATATTTTCGGGATATTTTCGGGTGAGTCCCACCTCCAATTGGACGGTACAGGTTCACCGACCAATGAGGGGTGACACCTCGTACTGCGATTTGCAGGAAAGTTTCTGTAATTTCATAAATTGAGTAAAGGTCCTATTTTGGGAGATTGCGCAATTACGAAATTGTCTGGGAAAACACCCGATTCCTGAAAATGCTAAAATTCACAGAATTGAGGGAAATTGCTATGTGAGGGCCTTGGGGGAAATGGGGTTGAGTCTGGGCAGGGGTTGGACCTGGTTTCTGGGTGATACGGGTCACCGTATTTATTAAATAATAAATACTGCGCACGGTGTTCTCAAATTATTTAGAGGCAGGTAGGGTCATAATTTTTCTACGGTGTCAATACACTAAATGTAGTATACTCAGTGTAGAAAATTAACGTATTTTTGTTTGGGCAAAACATGTGCATGTTGGGCCTCAAATCTCTAGGGGTACAGAGATGGGTAAAGGGCAGAAAATAAAATAGGAAATAAATACGGTCTTTTGTAACGATATTTGTGCGTCTCAAACGAGGCTCATTTTAGCACATCTGTGAGTTGCACAAAGTTCAGGAAAATAATCTGACATGTCTATGACAGGTATGTGAATTTTGTTCGGGGATAACAGTCAAGGTAAAGCTCCAAATAATTCGGAGATGGACAGGTGCACAAGTCAACAGGATATGTAGGAGAAATAAATTAAAATATTGCCATAAATCCTAAATTATTAAAATAATCCTAAAAATACTGAAATTTGGTCGAGGGGGTTTACAATACTAATCTCATCCACACAATAAGTCATAGAAAAGAAATAACTAAACTAGAATAATGAGTCTGAATAATCCAAAATAATAGTCTGGTGGAGACAAATCCACTACCAATTACTATATCAATACTAAAATGAGGGAGAAGGGTAAATCTCTAATATAAATAAGATGATGATATAATGGTATCAGCGAAGCGATCCATCGCTAGAGATAATCAAAGATGTTCTGAAGGTAAGACCTCATCGGGAGAGATAAGTGGTAAGTCCTGATCCGTGCTCCTGCGAATAGTCATGAACATCTATACTTGGAAAGGGACCAGGTCCTCAGAGGGACATAACAAGATACATAGAAGCAAGCCAATTGAATACAGTGAACATGCATAATGTTTAAAAATATATAAGTACGTTGTACAAGACAATCTATATGAATGCAAATGAGGACAACTTTTTGACGTATGGGCAAGGGTAGGCTACTCGATCTTAGCCTCACAACTCACACATACGTCAGGGGACATCATCAGCCGACATACCGCGGGGGTAGCGACCCTCGTGACTCCATCAATCGATATACCGCGGGGGTAGCGACCATCGGATACACTACCATAGTGCGTGCTAGTTACTACGGTTCACCAGAGTGGTTAAAGCCCATACGCCTACTGATTTTCCTTTCATGATACTAAGTGTCATGTGTGTGTCAACATATCTAATATATAGTAATGACTGAAAGAAACTACACATGCAAGGAATATACAGAAATACAATGAATATACAGAAATAAAATAAGCATGCAAAATACTGTATGTAATTTGGAAAGGTATCTTGCCTGATCTGAAAAAGAATGAAGTCCCAACTCAAGGCATCGTCTGATCTACCCATCACATAAATTAAACAAGTTAGATTACAAAAGTGGGTGAATAGGTTTCTCCATTTTAATTTATTTTAATTCTGAATAAAATAACCTAAAATAGTATTTTAATCTTATTATACTTTGATTTTTTTTGTTAAATCCTAATTTTGGTCCAAAGAAAGTCAACTTTATGGATTTGTGATCCGTGGCACGCAAATCGAGGCAATCCGTTGACCAAAAAGTCAACTACTTAAATCCTGGATTTGTGTGTAGATCCTACAGATTTTAATGCTACATGAACACCAAAATTAACGATTTCATAAAATCACAAGTCGGTAAAGAGTTATGGCTACAATGGCGCACAGATGAAAGTTTTCGGTGGTTTTCTACTTACGTCTACGTTGCACAAATTTTATAGTAGATTAAACTTGCATATTAAATACTATAAAAATAATTTTATGAAATTTTATCATGTCATATTTTTGAAACTTCAAATGGCTCGTAATTCTGAGTTCGGGATCTCCCGAAATCTCAAAAATACGAAAATGCGTCTGATTTCGAACAACTAACACTTTTAGAATTTTTTGGAAAAATAGGTTCATAAATTATTAAAATAATTTATATATTCAGAAAACTAACCTTGATTTAGTTCTAACAAAAAAAACTAGAGCGCGTTTGGAGTCCGGAGCTAGGAGATATTGTCTTTTTAAGTCGTCATAACATACTAGAAAATGAGGCTGAATTTATGACGAATTTTGACTCTTTTTGGACGAAAAAAGTGAATTTGGGAAAGAAAAATATGAAGGATGAGGTATTTATAATGGTGGAGACTAGTTAATTGAATACGACTAGGATTGGCTAATTTGGATATGAATATGATCAGTTTAAATAAGGATAGGATATGCATGAAGTTGCTTTCCTAGTAGGCTCGGGATTTGAATTAATTTAAAATAGAGTTTGAGTTTATCTCAATAATTTATAATCTTAAATAGAATTAAAGATAATATAAATAATTTATATATAATCTTATTAATATCTATTAACACTAAATTAGCATCTATCTAATATTAAGACTATATATAACCAAATAAATCCTAAATAATTTTAAAAATCTAAATAAATTTCTTAAATTTCTAAATAAATTACAGAAAAATATAATTAAATATTTTAACCTAAAATAAATATTTGGTAGGAATAACATGCAAGTATGGTCTCGTAGTAAATTATAGAAGTCCTACAAATTTACGTTCCATATGTTTTAATTACCTAAAAATTCTAGAAAAATCTCCAAAAATCTAAAATAGTCTAAAAATATATCTAAATAAATATTTACATAAGTAAATATACTAAAATTTTATTTTCTAATTAACTAAGAGAATACTCTAAAATAATTCAATATTTAAAATAATCTATAATAAATATAATTATATAAAATACACACAAAATACCTATTTTGGGTGAGGGGGTTTACAATCTACCCAACTTAAAAGAATTTTGTCCTCGAAATTAATACTATCCCATATTCATAATAAATTATTATAGCTATTATACTTCATTGTTGTCTAGCAGTGCTTCCTAAAAGTCGTGCTCTGCCATTCTAACACTTCCTCATTTATTGTCCATATACTATTCTATTTCTAACTCATCTACACTACCCAACTTACAAGAGTTCTATTAGTAGTCACAGTCTCTTGAGGCTATTGTCTAGGTTGTAAGACGAATATATTTATTGGGTCGAGAATCTTGGGATACTTGTCTTGAATCTCACAACCACAATTTTTTTTTGTAACCGTCAAGTATCGTAGTCTAATACTGTCATGCCACCTGACCAATATGTCTGCAAATATTTCGAATACTCTACTACAACGGTCTAGCTGCAGCTGTCGCTACTTCGCCAGCGAATTATCATAGTTGTCAGTTCATAACAAGTGGCTTCAACTCTTTTCTAAGCTTAGTCTAAGTTTTTGGGCAACAGTTAAGGTCTTGACTAACTTATAAAACTATTAGAAGTATAAACTAGTTCAACAATCCAACTAATTAACGTTTAGACTAAGGGATGCTATTCATGGTTTAAAATAATAAGAGGATACAGATATTGCTATATGCATATAAGGGTTATCATTATAAACTTATCTTTTAGTTATTAATCATTTACTAAACTATTTAAGTTTTTAACTAACAAAATAAGGGTGAGGTTGATATGAATCAAATAATTCATAATGGCACGAAAAGATATAACTATGATAGGAAGAGTTAAGCACGAGATAAGGAATGGATATAGGAGAGAAGATGAGCCACCCAAGGGCGAGATGGTGATAGGAAAAGAATACTACTGCTGCTACTCGCGTCATCTATTAGCATCACGTGTATGCCATCTGGATAGAATATCAATATATCCTATAACTGCTAAACCACCATATATATAATTCTACGTCTACTATGCACCTAAGATCTCGTGTCATAAAAGGGGTCATGAGTATGCAATGACAAATATAACTAAGGTCGTATTTGTATCTACGACTTCCTGTGCCTGCGCTCTCTTGTTTGTCATCATGAGTGCTTGGCCTATGGGGTATATCTAGTACTATCCGTGTATCAAACTTATACTAAGTACGAACATTCATCTTTCCGAAATAGGAGAAGACGGAAGACAACAATAAAGAATTCAAGGAGGAGGTGATAGAATACAAGTACGAGATTCAAAGAGATTAGAGAATTCGAAAGGGAGTTGCCAAGGCAGTTGTGGATTAAAATTTTATTTTGATAAATTTCTATTTGCATGTTCACATCAGAACAGTTATGTACCTGACATGATATGATCTGACCAGTCTAGAGGGCAAGTATATTCGTCTAACAAGTTGAGTCAACTATATATCAATCCACGTAAAGTAGTGATACGAAGAGTGAACCAAACATACTAAGGTTGATCAGACAATAATGCACTAATTCTGATTTAGACAATGTATTAGTGCGGGCCCCCAATAATACATATGTCATGAACAAGCTCAATACAAGAATAAGCTTGCAAAACTAGGCTATAATAGCAGCATAAGTCGAGGTAGTAAAAAAATATAAGTACGCTTGATTATGATGGAGGAAGGTACAAAATAATTTAAGTTCACCAAGAAGATCGGTGTTGTGCCTCTACAGTTGCCATACTAATTTCTTGTCTAAGTCTAAAGTCATCCAAATGGGTGTATGGGCCTCTAAGTTCTAAAGTCTAGATAAACACTAAAGTTCAATAGTCTAGATAAACAATATCTTCTTATGCAAGCCTATAGTTGGTGTCATTCATTTACACTTTATTACTTGGTCAGAAGGACTATGTGATACTAGGTTATGAGGCATACTACCAAACTTACAAAAATTTAACTAATAGTGTTATTGAATACTAGAGTATATATACCTAGTACAAGGCACCTTCTTAATCCTTATCAAGCACGAGAGAAGATTGATGTTGAGAAGGGATCAAACAAGATGCAATGCAAGCAATCAAATGAGAATGTAAAATAAAATCAAGGAAGGTGATAAATAAGTGGATGAGATCCTATATTCTAATCCTATTCGTAGGCTTGCTCGGTACAGTGACGTAACCGAGACAATATGCTCTCGACCTGCATGGGCCACCACAAAAATATGTCTCGCCCCAGTCCCAAAATACGTAGGACTAGGAACACGTAAGCATGTCAGCCGTATATATATGGCAACTCCAATATATGGATACCATAATACATATATACGCAATAATATGAATATTAACTCACATGTGGTATATATTTAGTCACAAGTCACATAAATACTAATCTCATCCACACAACAAGTCATAGAAAAGAAATAACTAAACTAGAATAATGAGTCTGAATAATCTAAAATAATAGTCGGGTGGAGACAAATCCACTACCAATGACTATATCAATACTAAAATGAGGGAGAAGGATAAATCTCCAATATAAATAAGATGATGATATAAAGGTATCAGCGAAGCGATCCATCGCTAGAGATAATCAAAGATGTTCCGAAGGTAAGACCTCCTCAGGAGAGATAAGTGGTAAGTCCTGATCCGTGCTCCTGCGAATAGTCATGAACATCTATACCTGGAAAGGGACCAGGTCCTCAGAGGGACATAACAAGATACATAGAAGCAAGCCAATTGAATACAGTGAACATGCATAAGGTTTAAAAATATATAAGTACGCTGTACAAGACAATCTATATGAATGCAAATGAGGACAACTTTTCGACGTATGGGCAAGGGTAGGCTACTCGATCTAAGCCTCACAACTCACACACACGTAAGGGCACATCATCAGCCGACATACCGCGGGGGTAGCGACCCTCGTGACACCATCAATCGATATACTGCGGGGATAGCGACCATCAGACACGACTACCATAGTGAGTGCTAGTTATTACGGTTCACCAGAGTGGTTAAAGCCTATACGCCTACTGATTGTCCTTTCATGATACTAAGTGCCATGTGTGTGTCAACATATCTAATATATTGTAATGACTGAAAAAACTACACATGTAAGGAATATACAAAAATACAATGAATATACAGAAATAAAATAAGCAAGCAAAATACTGTAACAATTTGGCAAGGTATCTTGCCTTATCTGAAAAAGAATGAAGTCTCAACTCAAGGCATCGTCCGATCTACCCGTCACATAAATTAAACAAGTTAGATTACAAAAGTGGATGAATAGGTTCCTCCATTTTAATTCTGAATAAAATAACCTAAAATAGTATTTTAATCTTATTATAATCTATTTTTTTTGTTAAACCCTAATTTTGGTCCAAAGAAAGTCAACTTTACGGATTTGTGATATGTGGCACGCAAAACGAGACAATCCATTGACCAAAAAGTTAACCAACTCAAATCCTAGATTTGTGTGTAGAATCATACATATTTCAATGCTACATGAATACTGGAATCGACGGTTTCATAAAATCACAAGTCGGTAAAGAGTTATGGCCACAAGGGCGCACAGATGAAAGTTTTCGGTGGTTTCCTACTTACGTCTACGTTGCACAAATTTTACAGTAGATTAAACTTGCATATTTAATACTATAAAAATAATTTTATGAAAGTTTATCATGTCATATTTTCGAAACTTCAAATGGCTCGTAATTCCGAGTTTGGGATCTCCCAAAATCTCAAAAATACGAAAATGCGTCTGATTTCGGACAACTGTAACTTTTAGAATTTTTTGGAAAAATAGGTTCATAAATTATTAAAATAATTTATATATTCAGAAAACTAACCTTGATATAGTTCTAATAAAAAAATTGGAGCGCGTTTAGAGTCCGGAGCTAGGAGATATCGACTTTTTAAGTCGTCATAACATACTAGAAAATGAGGCTGAATTTATGACAAATTTTGACTCTTTTTTGACGAAAAAGAGGTGAATTTGGGAAAAAAAATATGAAGGATGAGGTATTTATAATGGTGGAGACTAGTTAATTGAATACGACTAGAATTGGCTAATTTGGATATGAATATGATCGGTTTAAATAAGGATAAGATATGCATGAAGTTGCTTTCCTAGTAGGCTCGGAATTTGAATTAATTTAAAATAGAGTTTGAGTTCATCTCAATAATATACAATCTTAAATAGAATTAAAGATAATATAAATAATTTATATATAATCTTATTAATATCTATTAACACTAAATTAGCATCTATCTAATATTAAGACTATATATAACCAAATAAATCCTAAATAATTTTAAAAATCTAAATAAATTTCTTAAAATTCTAAATAAATTACAGAAAAATATAATTAAATATTTTAACCTAAAATAAATATTTGGTAGGAATAACATGCAAGTATGGTCTCGTAGTAAATCATAGAAGTCCTAGAAATTTACGTTACATATGTTTTAATTACCTAAAAATTCTAGAAAAATCTCCAAAAATCTAAAATAGTCTAAAAATATATCTAAATAAATATTTACATAAGTAAATATACTAAAATTTTATTTTCTAATTAACTAAGAGAATACTCT
This sequence comes from Iris macrosiphon, assembly GCA_036927795.1. NCBI lineage: Eukaryota > Viridiplantae > Streptophyta > Magnoliopsida > Asparagales > Iridaceae > Iris > Iris macrosiphon. The sequence continues at coordinate 37,438,204 of JAYESA010000004.1, read as the reverse complement.
AAAGTAATTCAATATTTAAAATAATCTATAATAAATATAATAAAATAAAATACACACAAAATACCTATTTTGGGTGAGGGGGTTTACAAAACCTACACAAGTCTTTGTACTTGTTTATTTGGATATTCACTTGCACAAGCATTCGAGATCAGCATATCGCTTAGTTTGGATCGTGCGCATATTCGAAGTGCACCTCTAGCATGAGCACGTCAACCAACTTAGCGATAGCGAAGTCTTAGCACTCGAGTTTCACATTTTCTTAAGTCTTGGATCATGCACAAGTTCAAGGCGTCCCTCGAATAGATGCATTCAACCAAACTTAGAGTTAGTGAAATCGGACAATCTACTGCGATACACTCAAGGGTTTACACAGGTTGGCACAAAGGCCACTCGCATCATGTCATATCATTCAAAATATATTTTGAAAGTATTTAGACTTATTATTGGAACATTCTATTTGGGACAATGAGAGAGAGCATGCACATAACCTACGAACGAGCTTTCAAAACAGAGATATTCGAATCAAAGTCCAAAGGCATAGAAGCCAGGCTCTGATACCAACATGTCACGCCCCGATCTTCCGCAGGCTAAATCGGCCGTTTTCGCTAGGCGAGAATTACCGCGCCAGCGCTCCCGCGGAACGATCGCTTTATGACCCATCCGGGCGTGATGTCGCACGAGCGTGAGCCACGCCCGTGTAAGGCCATGGTTCATTGGCTGGCGGTAAGAGTTCTAAGCCACAGAGTCGCACAGATTGTCCGAGTGCAGCGGAGTCATGAACGCATAGGCGATCGGTAACAAGTTCATTGAGTCGACAATATAGCGGAAGCATAACACAGTTGAAGTAAAGCAACTTTTTATTGATATAAACAAGTGTTACATGCGGCGTATAGCCGAGATTACAAGTCGCTCAAGCCTCTCTCTCTGAAACAGTAAAAGCGTGCCAAGTGGCTACAATTGTGGAATGATTGTACAGGCGATGTTCAGGCAGTTCCAACATTATGTCTTGTATATGTGCTTCTGTTCCAAACGCAGCACTCCAAGGCTTCAGAAGGAACTCCTCGCCTTAGCACGCACGAAGGAGACATCCACACCGAACGAGGTTCTCCCGCACCCTGCATACAAACTGGTGGATTATCAATACATTGAATGCACTGGTGGGAAAGCTACTCGCCCGCTCGACAAATCCAAACACGTAATATAGGTTCCGTGCACCAACTATTGTGTTGTCTTTCTAGTTGCCTTAGGATCAGTTTCATGCAAGATTTGAATAGCCTATCTTGTGTGGCAGTGCGTCGTGCGACATGAGAGAAAACACAACGAGACTTACCAACTTACCATTTTACCTTCCCTGTCCAAGGCAAACATTGTTAATTCAAGCACGGACAAGTATAAACATTTAGGAGGCATAGCATATGTAAACACGAGCAATATTGTATCATGATCGTTCAGGTGTTCAGTTGATGCGATACAATGACTCGCACGCGGATAGCCGCTAAGCGAGGATGACTTATTTGTCTTTTATTTTACAAGCAAGCATGCAACAGATTTAAATACACACGATACACTGCAAGCTATATTCACACGATAAACACACGAGGCATTGCAAGCCATATACACACGATGATCGCTGGCTTGATGCCATAATGGACTAGTCAAGGACAAGTATAGCATGCAACGAGAACACACGATGGCCACACGATAACATACGATGCATTGTAAGCTACCCAGTCCGCACATGATTGACTACACATGAAGTTTCGCCCGGATCGGATCGGTGTCAGTGCCCCAGCGACCGTCCGCAGAACTAATACCCTTGTGCACAAGTTGTCCATGATCGAACACGATTATTAAGTTCACACTTCATGTAGTTGAGGCAACACGAGTATACGACAAGCAGTATTGCATGATTCATTTGTTCAATAAATGACTTTTGCCTTGATGTATTCCCCTGGGGCGGAGATTGCCTTGGTGACCTAGCGGTCCCGGATACTTGCAGGTTTATTCAGGCACTGAACGACTACTTAGTAGTCTTCCGGGGTTTGGATAAAAACAATGCAACATACAAGCAGACAAGCATGTATTTATATAAACACAAATATTTACGTTGGCTCGGGCCCGAAGGTAAGCCGAGAGGTAAAATCGTTAGGAGACTTCCCGAGCGACACGTTCTAGGGTAGCATACGAGACTTCCCGAACGAGCTTTCGAAACAGAGATATCGAATCGAAGTCCAAAGACGTAGAAGCCAGGCTCTGATACCAACAAGTCACGCCCCGATCTCCCGCAGGCAAATCGGCCGTTCCCGCTAGGCGGGAATCACCCTCGCCAGCGCTCCCGCGGAACGATCGCTTAACCCATCCGGGCGTGATGCCGCACGAGCGTGAACCACGCCCGTGCAAGGCCGTGAATCATTGGCTGACGGTAAGAGTTCTAAGCCACAGAGTCTCACAGATTGTCCGAGTGTAGCGGAGTCATGAACGCATAGCGATTCGGTAACAAGTTCTCTGAGTTGACAAATATAGCGGAAGCATTGAAACACAAGTTGAAGTAAATCAAGCTCTTTATTGATATAACATGTGTTACAGGCGGCGTATAGCCGAGATTACAAGTCGCTCAAGCCTCTCTCTCTGAAACAGTAAAAGCGTGCCAAGTGGCTACAACTGTGGAATGATTGTACAGGCGATGTTCAGGCGAGTTCGGGCTATGTTCACAATATTATGTCTTGTATATGTGCTTCAGTCCCGGACGCACCGTTGCTTCGGAGTGATGTCCACGCCTTAGCACGCACGTTGGAGGCGTCCGCACCGAACGAGGTTCTCCCGCACCCTGTATACAAACTGGTGGATTATCAGTACATTGAATGCACTGGTGGGGAAGCTACTCGCCCGCTCGACAAATCCAAACACGTAATACAGGTTTCGTGCACAACTATTAAGTTGTCTTTCTAGTTGCCTTAGGATCAGTTCATGCAAATATTGAATAGCCTAACGTGTCGGACAGTGCGCCGTGCAACATGAGAGGAAACACGGCGAGACTTACCAACTTACCATCTCCTTCCCTGTCCAAGGCAAACATTGAGGCAAACATGTTAATTCATGCACGGGCAAGTATAAACATTCAGGAGCATAGCGTATGCATAAACGAGGGTCATTTTAACATGATCGTTCAGGTGTTTAGTTGTTCTTGATGCGATGCAGTGACTCGCACGCGGATAGCCGCTAAGCGAGGATGACTTATCTATATGAACATAATGTCGCTGGCATAGCCATAAAGGACCGTTTAGTCTCAGGGCGAAGCGACGTACAACACGGGTAGCGAGCTCCGTCGCATAACACTTGCCGGGTAACATACGACTATACATACGTTCCGTCCGGATCGGATCGGTCCCAGTGCCCCGGTGACCGTCCGCGGAACTCAACATAACATATCTTGTGCACACAAGTTGTCCGCGATAATGCAGGTAAGGGTCTATCATTTTTCCATAGCTTGATACGATAATCATGAAACTTAAACTTAGTCTGAACGAGGCATATTGCTCCACGAGCTGGGATTCCATCAGTACATAACACGATCCTCGTTCAGATGCATATATAGCACGATTATCATTCAAGAGAGATTCACGTTCAGTATTCATTCTTGCTTAGTGCATTCCCCTGGTTCGGGGATTGCCTTAGATGACCTGACGGTCCCGGATACTTGCAGGTTTATTCAGGCACAGAACGACTACGTAGTAGTCTTCCGGGGTTTGTATGAAAACATGGCAACATTCAAGCAGACTAGCATGCGTTTCTAAGGAACATAAGCAGGCACGTTGCTCGGACCCGAAGGTAAGCCGAGAGATAAAACCGTTAAGGGACTTAGCATGCGAGGGTCTGAATATAAGTAGTATTTCATTTCCATGTTCTAGCAAGCAATACAAGTTGGGATTATTCCCTTAGCTAGGTGCGTTGGATTTATTAGCATGCAGGGGGTGAATCACCTAGCGACTAGCATAAATATTCTAGATTTTATGTGTGCTGGCTAAGCAAAGACAAGTTCACCGTAGCCACCCACCTTAGCGATGATTCGCCTTGGTAGAGCGATACGTCAAGTGAGCCTCTGAAAGTCCAAGCCGGATTCCTGTAGGGACAAGTCTGGATATCCTTTGCTTCTCCTTCGAGGTAAAGCGGGTCGGGACAGTTGCACTATTGCCGTTTGAGACGGCAGTCCGCTAGAACGGAACGGGGTGTTACATCCTACCCAACTCAGAAAAAGTCTCGTCCTCGAGACTTACTGAGGACAAGCAGTAATCTAGGGTTGAGGCAATCCTAGATAAGTCGTTGTACTTGTTCATTTGGATGTTCACTTGCACAAGCGTCAAAATCAGCATATCGCTTAGATTGGATCGTGTGCACTTTCGAAGGGCCCCTCTAGCGTGAACACGTCAACCAGCTCAGTGATAGCGAAGTCTCAGCACTCGAGTTTCACCTTTTCTTAAGTCTTGGATGGTGCACTAGTTCAAGGCGTCCCTCGAATAGATGCATTCAACCAAACTTAGGGTTAGTGAAAATCGGACAAGCTACTAGCGATACTCTCAAGGGTTCGCACAGGTTGGCACAAAGGCCACTCGCAGCATACAACCAGACAAGCAATCATATCATTCAAAACGTATTTTGAAAGTATTTAGACTTATTGTTGGAACATCCCATTGAGGCATTGAGAGAGAGCGTGCACATAACCTACGAACGATCTTTCGAAACAGAGATATCGAATCGAAGTCCAAAGACGTAGAAGCCAGGCTCTGATACCAACATGTCATGCCCCGATCTCCCGCAGGCAAATCGGCCGTTCCCGCTAGGCGGGAATTACCCTCGCCAGTGCTCCCGCGGAACGATCGCTTAATCCATCCGGGCATGATGCCGCACGAGCATGAACCGCACCCGTGCAAGGCCGTGAATCATTGGCTGGCGGTAAGAGTTCTAAGCCACAGAGTCGCACAGATTATCCGAGTGCAGCGGAGTCATGAACGCATAGCGATTCGGTAACAAGTTCCCTGAGTTGACAAATATAGCGGAAGCATTGAAACACAAGTTGAAGTAAAGCAAGCTCTTTATTGATATAACATGTGTTACAGGCGGCGTATAGCCGAGATTACAAGTCGCTCATGCCTCTCTCTCTGAAACAGTAAAAGCGTGCCAAGTAGCTACAACTGTGGAATGATTGTACAGGCGATGTTCAGGCGAGTTCGGGCTATGTTCACAACATTATGTCTTGTATATGTGCTTCAGTCCCGGACGCACCGTTGCTTCGGAGTGATGTCCATGCCTTAGCACGCACGTTGGAGGCGTCCGCACCGAACGAGGTTCTCCCGCACCCTGCATACAAACTGGTGGATTATCAGTACATTGAATGCACTGGTGGGGAAGCTACTCGCCCGTTCGACAAATCCAAATACGTAATACAGGTTTCGTGCACAACTATTAAGTTATCTTTCTAGTTGCCTTAGGATCAGTTCATGCAAATATTGAATAGCCTAACATGTCGGGCAGTGCACCGTGCAACATGAGAGGAAACACGGCGAGACTTACCAACTTACCATCTCCTTCCCTGTCCAAGGCAAACATTGAGGCAAACATGTTAATTCATGCACGGACAAGTATAAACATTCAGGAGCATAGCATATGCATAAACGAGGGTCGTTTTAACATGATCGTTCAGGTGTTTAGTTGTTCTTGATGCGATGCAGTGACTCGCACGCGGATAGCCGCTAAGCGAGGATGACTTATCTATATGAACATAATGTCGCTGGCATAGCCATAAAGGACTGTTTAGTCTCAGGGCAAAGCGACGTACAACACGGGTAGCGAGCTCCATCGCATAACACTTGCCGGGTAACATACGACTATACATACGTTCCGTCCGGATTGGATCGATCCCAGTGCCCCGGTGACCGTCCGCGGAACTCAACATAACATATCTTGTGCACACAAGTTGTCCGCGATAATGCAGGTAAGGGTCTATCATTTTTCCATATCTTGATATGATAATCATGAAACTTAAACTTAGTCTGAACGAGGCATATTGCTCCACGAGCTGGGATTCCATCAGTACATAACACGATCCTCGTTCAGATGCATACATAGCACGATTATCATTCAAGAGAGATTCACGTTCAGTATTCATTCTTGCTTAGTGCATTCCCCTGGTTCGGGGATTGCCTTAGATGACCTGACGGTCCCGGATACTTGCAGGTTTATTCAGGCACAGAATGACTACGTAGTAGTCTTCCGGGGTTTGTATGAAAACATGGCAACATTCAAGCAGACTAGCATGCGTTTCTAAGGAACATAAGCAGGCACGTTGCTCGGACCCGAAGGTAAGCCGAGAGATGAAACCGTTAAGGGACTTAGCATGCGAGGGTCTGAATATAAGTAGTATTTCATTTCCATGTTCTAGCAAGCAATACAAGTTGGGATTATTCCCTTAGCTAGGTGCGTTGGATTTATTAGCATGCAGGGGGTGAATCACCTAGCGACTAGCATAAATATTCTAGATTTTATGTGTGCTGGCTAAGCAAAGACAAGTTCACCGTAGCCACCCACCTTAGCGATGATTCGCCTCGGTAGAGCGATACGTCAAGCGAGCCTCTGAAAGTCCAAGCCGGATTCCTGTAGGGATAAGTCTGGATATCCTTTGCTTCTCCTTCGAGGTAAAGCGGGTCGGGACAGTTGCACTATTACCGTTTGAGACGGCAGTCCGCTAGAACGGAACGGGGTGTTACATCCTACCCAACTCAGAAAAAGTCTCGTCCTCGAGACTTACTGAGGACAAGCAGTAATCTAGGGTTGAGGCAATCCTAGACAAGTCGTTGTACTTGTTCATTTGGATGTTCACTTGCACAAGCGTTGAAATCAGCATATCGCTTAGATTGGATCGTGTGCACTTTCGAAGGGCCCCTCTAGCGTGAACACGTCAACCAGCTCAGTGATAGCGAAGTCTCAGCACTCGAGTTTCACCTTTTCTTAAGTCTTGGATGGTGCACTAGTTCAAGGCGTCCCTCGAATAGATGCATTCAACCAAACTTAGGGTTAGTGAAAATCGGACAAGCTACTAGCGATACTCTCAAGGGTTCGCACATGTTGGCACAAAGGCCACTCGCAGCATACAACCAGACAAGCAATCATATCATTCAAAACGTATTTTGAAAGTATTTAGACTTATTGTTGGAACATCCCATTGAGGCATTGAGAGAGAGCGTGCACATAACCTACGAACGAGCTTTCGAAACAGAGATATCGAATCGAAGTCCAAAGACGTAGAAGCCAGGCTCTGATACCAACATGTCACGCCCCGTCTCCCGCAGGTAAATCGGCCGTTCCCGATAGGCGGGAATCACCCTCGCCAGCGCTCCCGCGGAACGATCGCTTAACCCATCCGGGCGTGATGCCGCACGAGCGTGAACCGCACCCGTGCAAGGCCATGAATCATTGGCTGACAGTAAGAGTTCTAAGCCACAGAGTTGCACAGATTGTCCGAGTACAGCGGAGTCATGAACGCATAGCGATTCGGTAACAAGTTCTCTGAGTTGACAAATATAGCGGAAGCATTGAAACACAAGTTGAAGTAAAGCAAGCTCTTTATTGATATAACATGTGTTACAGGCGGCGTATAGCCGAGATTACAAGTCGCTCATGCCTCTCTCTCTGAAACAGTAAAAGCGTGCCAAGTGGCTACAACTGTGGAATGATTGTACAGGCGATGTTCAGGCGAGTTCGGGCTATGTTCACAACATTATGTCTTGTATATGTGCTTCAGTCCCGGACGCACCGTTGCTTCGGAGTGATGTCCACGCCTTAGCACGCACGTTGGAGGCGTCCGCACCGAACGAGGTTCTCCCGCACCCTGCATACAAACTGGTGGATTATCAGTACATTGAATGCACTGGTGGGGAAGCTACTCGCCCGCTCGACAAATCCAAACACGTAATACAGGTTTCGTGCACAACTATTAAGTTATCTTTCTAGTTGCCTTAGGATCAGTTCATGCAAATATTGAATAGCCTAACATGTCGGGCAGTGCGCCGTGCAACATGAGAGGAAACACGGCGAGACTTACCAACTTACCATCTCCTTCCCTGTCCAAGGCAAACATTGAGGCAAACATGTTAATTCATGCACGGGCAAGTATAAACATTCAGGAGCATAGCATATGCATAAACGAGGGTCGTTTTAACATGATCGTTCAGGTGTTTAGTTGTTCTTGATGTGATGCAGTGACTCGCACGCGGATAGCCGCTAAGCGAGGATGACTTATCTATATGAACATAATGTCGCTGGCATAGCCATAAAGGACCGTTTAGTCTCAGGGCAAAGCGACGTACAACGCGGGTAGCGAGCCCCGTCGCATAACACTTGTCGGGTAACATACGACTATACATACGTTCCGTCCGGATCGGATCGGTCCCAGTGCCCCGGTGACCGTCCGCGGAACTCAACATAACATATCTTGTGCACACAAGTTGTCCGCGACAATGCAGGTCAGGGTCTATCATTTTTCCATAGCTTGATATGATAATCATGAAACTTAAACTTAGTCTGAACGAGGCATATTGCTCCACGAGCTGGGATTCCATCAGTACATAACACGATCCTCGTTCAGATGCATACATAGCACAATTATCATTCAAGAGAGATTCACGTTCAGTATTCATTCTTGCTTAGTGCATTCCCCTGGTTCGGGGATTGCCTTAGATGACCTGACGGTCCTGGATACTTGCAGGTTTATTCAGGCACAGAATGACTACGTAGTAGTCTTCTGGGGTTTGTATGAAAATATGGCAACATTCAAGCAGACTAGCATGCGTTTCTAAGGAACATAAGCAGGCACGTTGCTCGGACCCGAAGGTAAGCCGAGAGATGAAACCGTTAAGGGACTTAGCATGCGAGGGTCTGAATATAAGTAGTATTTTATTTCCATGTTCTAGCAAGCAATACAAGTTGGGATTATTCCCTTAGCTAGGTGCGTTGGATTTATTAGCATGCAGGGGGTGAATCACCTAGCGACTAGCATAAATATTCTAGATTTTATGTGTGCTGGCTAAGCAAAGACAAGTTCACCATAGCCACCCACCTTAGCGATGATTCGCCTCGGTAGAGCGATACGTCAAGCGAGCCTCTGAAAGTCCAAGCCGGATTCCTGTAGGGACAAGTCTGGATATCCTTTGCTTCTCCTTCGAGGTAAAGCGGGTCGGGATAGTTGCACTATTGCCGTTTGAGACGGCAGTCCGCTAGAACGGAACGGGGTGTTACATGCCACATGGCTCAGTTCTTTATATTTGGAACTGGGGCATGACAAATATAGCCACAAAGTAAAGACTCACACAAGAGTTCGTCTCTACAAACCCCAGAAGAGAAGTTGGTTCACTGAGATTCACACAAGAGTTCCTCTACAGTGACACACAATCCCACAGAAGCACTAAACTAGCAACAGGTTACAAACTGATAACCCAAAAAAAATACAAATACAACAAGAATCAGAAAACCGTTCTTCTTTTTACGTTCGCAAATGCTACACCGAGAAGAACGGAAACAAGAACAAAAATACAAAGAAGAAAACTCCTGCTCGGGTGATCAAAACTATCAGAGCTCAAGGCAAGGTTCGCGCTATACAATGATCTACCCCCAGGATTCGGCAAGTCTACACGAGAACTTTTGGAACGCTCTTGGTCACCTTCGGATCACTCGGAAGATTCCTTTGGAAGAATGCTAACTGCTGGCGCATGTCCTGCTAGATCTCTCAATTTTTCTCTAAGTACAAAGTACGCCAAAAAAGCACCACTTTGCACCCTTGAGCTCGAGTCTGAGTTGCTTGTCACACCCCGATCTCCCGCAGGCAATCGGCCGTCCCCGCTAAGTTCGAATTACCATGCCAGCGCTCCCGTGGGACGATCGCTTGACCCATCTGGACGTGATGCCGCACGAGCGTAAGCCGCGCCTATGCAAGGCTGTGATATGAACAGGCGATAAGAGGTCTAAGCCACAGGTCATACAGATTGTCCGAATACAGCGAAATAAGAAACGCACAGGTGATTGATAACAAGTTCACAGAGTCGTCAATAGCGGAAGCATTGAATAATACGAGTATAGAAGTAAAATAAGCTCTTTATTGATATTGACCAAGTGTTACAAACGGCGTTAGGCCGAGATTACAAGTCGCTCAAGCCTCTCTCTCTAAAATAGTAAAAGCATGCCAAGTGGCTATATTTGTGGAATGATACATAAACGATATTCCAACATTATGCCTTGTATATGTGCTTCAGTTTCGAACGCAACGCTCCAAGGCTCAAAAGTAAAGTCCACGCCTTAGCACGCACGAAGGAGGCATCCGCACAGAACGAGGTTCTCCCACAACCTGCAAGTAATCTGGTAGATTATCAGTACATGAATGTACTGGTGGGGAGGCCTCTCGCCCGCTCGACAAATTCAAACACGTTATATAGGTTATGTGCATCATCTATTAAGTTATCTTTCTAGTCTTGCCTTAGGATCAGTTTTATGGCAATGATGAATAGCCTAATTCGTTTGGCAGTGTGTCATACGATATAAAGGAACACGGCGAGACTTACCAACTTACCATCCGTCTTTTCCTGTCCAAGAAAAACTAAGTTAAATCAATCACGAGTATATATATAATAAAATTCAGGGGCAATTGCATATGCAAACACAAGTGTCGTGAGCGAGATTATGTTTCGCGTGCACGAGTATACAGGTTATCCAGAAGTGTTCCAGAATAGGTTCAATTGTTCAAATATGTAAAAGTGTGTTAAATCCATATCCGTTCAGGTATTTTCGATTTCTAGGCGAGATGCAATGACTCGCACGCGGATTGCCGCTAAGCGAGAATGACTTATCTATATGAACTGGAGTCACTGGCATAGCCATAGAGGACATAGTCATTGACGGGGATGGTATGCAATGAAAGTACGTAGTGCGCTACAAACTATCCCAGCAATCACGTGAGACTAAATATGTAGTTCCATTCTGGATCGGATCGATTCCAGTGCCCCAGCGACCGTCCGTGGAACGAGATTCGAAGATCACCTTGTTATCAAGTTGTCCGCGATATGCAAGTCTTGGTCTTCCAAATTCATAGCTTGTTGTTCTGAACGAGCATTGCTCCACGAGATATGATTCTTGATTTGCTTGACATGATTCTCGTTCAGTGTTCAACTTGACTTGATGCTTTCCCCTGGTGTGGGGACTGCCTTGGCGACCTAACGGTCCCAGATACTTGCAGGTTCACATTGCACAGAAGCACTATTTGATAGTCTTTTGGCTAACAAGATGCATGCACGATACGCGATAGTGTTACTTGATTGTGGCATAAGTCTGTGTGACAAATATTGAAATGAGACAACGAGTACAAGATACATATAAGCAGACAAGCCTTGCATTCATAAGAAAATATAAGCATTTACGTTGGCACGGTTATGGGTAAAATGATGAGTGAAACAGTAAAGGGACATACCAAACGACAGGATCTAGGGACGTGCAATGTAAACAGGTGAAGAGTGCACTACGAAGAGTATATATCGTTCTACTCGAGACATAGCGGGATCTAATTGCACAAGGCAAAGGTAGCATGCAAGGGTCCAATTATAAGCAAAATTTTATTTTCATGTTCTAGCAAAAGCAATATAAGTTGGGATTATTCCCTTATCTAGGTGCGTTGTATTCTTTATTAGCATGCAGGAGGTGATTCACCTAGCGACTAGCATGTATCATCCATATTTTAAGTGTGCTGGCTAAGCAAAGACAAGTCCATCGTAGCCACCCACCTTAGCGATGATTCGTCTCGGTCGAGCGATACTCTGAGCGAGCCTCTGAAGGTCTAAGTCTGAACTCCTGAAGGGCCAAGTCGAAAAATCCTTTGCCTCAAATGAGTCTTCTCGCTGAGCAAAGCGGTTCGGGTCGTTGTACTTGCATCGTTTGAATCGGATGTCCGCTTGAACGGAATGGGTTGTCACATCGCTAAGCCCCTATGGGGCTTAGATCCTAAGGAAAACTTCTCAAATGTGGTGACAAATAAAAATTGTTATAATAGGGTTCACACTTAATCCCTCTAGAAAAGTCAACCCACATGGGCCACCACCCCATGTGCATATACCAATACTAAGCAAAATTATATATTGAGATATACACATTGGTGGTTTCTAATGGGGGACTAAAACTCCCAAAGCAAAGTAAAAAAATACCAACAATCCCCCATATATATCATAATATATGGTCGAGCGTTCCTCACGGTGACTGCCCATCATGCATTAGGATAGATGTCGCCCACGACTTGAATCTTCCCGCATGGGTCAAACAACAGTATGATACAAGAATGGACTAAGACTTGAATTATGAACCAAAGCTGTCGTTCTTCCCACTCGCATAATAATATCAGTTGTGCCTCCGGTCGCACATTGAAGGCCTTATGTTGACCTGGTATCAGTGTATGTTTCTTGGGTGTTTACAAGTTTACCCTCAGGATACGGCCTATATATCTGTCCATACACTTAGGTGAGTTCTTTTAAGAGAGTTTAACTTTTTTCAGCATGAAGCCTTGCACTTCTGTGTGGTGCTACACCGTTGTGACAGCTCGCAGCCGAGGTTAACTACCCCTTGTGGTGTTACCCATTGTAGCATGAGGTCACCGGCCTCTTAGTAGTGTTGTGCTACAACTATCTACCTTTTCAGCATTAGGCTACCTGCCTATTTGCGGTGCTACTGCCGCTGTGACATGGCTCACAGCCGAGGCTTTACATCTTTTACCTCATCGTGGTGTTATACCACTGTAGCATGGGATACAAGTCCCTTATAGCGCTGAACTACACATGCTTCCTGCAGCGCATGTCAGATATTCACTCTACTCGAGAACTCATTAAGGCATCGAAGCCAACCTTACACAGGAATTGTTCTATAGAACAAAATAGTAGACTACAGTGGTTCTGGGTACGTATTCCACATTGTCCATAAGGACTACCCACTGTACCTGATATTTTAAAGCTAGATGCCTAGTAGATTTCTTTTTTAACTAATAACATAAAACTTAATGGTATGATTACAAAGACACAATATCATAGGTCCTTCAAGCCCATTTTACCTGTTGTGTCTTCGACTAGGTAACGCCTGAGACCTTTAGTGAACGGATCCGCCAGGTTCTCCTGACTCCGAACATCTACCACTGCAATGACACCAGTCTTGATGAGATTGTTCAGTGCGTTGTGTCGAAGCCGCACAGTTCTCTTCTTTCCATTGAAGAGATTATTATATGCTACTGTTGCAGCTGCCAGGTTGTCGCAGTATATCGATATAGCTGAAATTTGTACACCAACCATTGGAAGATCGTACATGATCTTCCAAAGCCATTCTTCTTCATCTCCTGCAGATGCAAGAGCATAGAACTCAAACTCCATCAATGAGCGTGAGAGCATAGTCTGCTTCTTCGACTTCCACGATATGTCAGCTCCTCCCATTGAGAAAATATATCATCATGTGGATCTCTCGCACTATTCTACTGAGCACCAACTAGCATCAATGAAGACTTCTACCACTGCTGGATCTTCATTATAGTAAAGTACAAATTTCTGAGTCTTCTTGAGGTATCTCATCACCTTCTTCAAAGCTTTCCAGTGTTCAACACCTGGGTTACTCGTGAATCTACTCAACATCCCCACATCAAAAGCAATATCAGGCCTAGTAGTATTTGTAGCATACATCAAGCTCCCAATGATGCGAGAATACTCCAACTATCTGACACTTTTACCTGGGTTAGGCTTCAGTTTCTTGTCATACCTATATGGAGTATCGATCCCTAGAAGATCCTGATATCCATAGCGTGTGAGCATCTTTTTCAAGTAGTGAGCTTATGATAGAGCAAGCCCTGCTTCTGTCCGGATTATCTTAATTCCAAGAATGACATTTGTATCTCCCATGTCCTTCATAGTGAATTTAGACGAAAGGAACATCTTTGTTCTAGTGACACATTATCCATTCGTGCATAGGATTAGCATGTCGTCCACATAGAGACAAACAATGACACCTCTATCGCCGACAAACTTCGTGTACACACACTTATCAGTTTCGATGACCTTGTAGCCATTTGATCTGATAACTTTGTCAAACTTCTCGTGCCACAAGTTGGGAGCTTGCTTCAACCCATACATAGATTTTACCAGTTTGCATACTTTATCTTCAAGACCTTTGACGATAAACCCTTCTGGCTGCTGCATGTAAATCTTCTCAGTTAGTTCACCATTCAGAAATGTTGTCTTGACTTCCATCTGATAAATCACCATTCTGTGAATAGCACCTAGAGCAATTAGCATCCTGATAGTAGTCATCCGTGCAACGGAAGCATAGGTATCGAAGTAGTCAATCCCCTGTATCTGAGAAAATCCCTTGACCACTAGTCTGGCCTTGAACTTGTCAACAGTTCCGTCTGCTTTCATCTTCTTCTTAAAGATTCACTTGCATCCGATGAATTTAGCTTCTTCAGGCAGATCGACTAGCTTCCAAGTATTATTAGAAGTTATTGAGTCAAACTCGTCATGGATAGCCTCTTTTCAGAAAATAGCATTTATGATCTTCATTGCCTCATCATAGGTAAGCGGATCAGCTTCCACATAATAGGTAACAAAGTCTCCTCTGAAGTCCTTCGGCCTCCTCACTCGCTTTGCTCTCGGCTCAGCGGGTTTTGGTTCAAATGTTGTCTCATCAACAACAACTTCTTCTTGGACTCCTTCTTTCTGAGAGATAATTGCCTCGTCTGTGCTAGCAACATTCCCCGGGACATCCGCGAGAATAATATTCTTGTGCCTAGCAAACTTGTCTTCAAAGAATTTCGCGTTGCGAGATTCTATGATATGATTAGATTCGATATCAAGGAACCTCTGAGCATCACTCTTATCAGCATAGCCCAAAAATATGGTCTTCGTAGTTCTCGATCCCAGCTTCTGAATCTTGAGATATGGAAGCTTCACATACGCCAAACACTCCCACACTCGAATGACATTCAAGTTGGGTTTGACCATGAACTAGAGTTCATGAGGAGTAATGTCAGATGTCACGAACAATACTCTATTCAGAATAAATGTAGCCGTAAGCGCTGCTTCTCCCCAGAAGCACTTTGAAAGTCCTGCTATCAGCAACATAGAGTTCAACATCTCTGTCAGTGTCATGTTCTTCCTTTCTGCTACACCATTAGATTGGGAAGAATACGGAACAGTCGTTTCATTGACAATTCTATGCTCTTTGCAGAACGAAATGAATTCCAAGAAACGAAATTCTCTGCCTCGATCGCTTTTGAGTTTTTTGAGTAGTTGACTGGTTTGACTTTCTGCTTCAATCTTGAAGTCCTTGAACTTCTCGAACGCTTCGTCTTTCGACTTGAGAAGATATACGAACGCCTACTTCGAGAAATCGTCAATGAAAGTGATAAAATACTTCATTTCGACTTTTGTGGAGAATTGTTTGAAGTCACAAATATCTGAGTGTACCAACTCCAGAAGATCTGTCCTTCGGTTCACTCTTCTGAACAGCTTCCTGACGATCTTCGTCGACGCACAGACTTCATATTTTTCCACCTCCTTACCCCCATATTTGAAGATAAGGCCTAGACTAGACATCTTGTTAATGCGTTTATAATGCACATGTCCAAGTCTATTATGCCACAACTCAAGAGAATAACCAGAAGTAGAGACTGCATTGATACAAACTGAAGGAGTTACAAGCTTCAGTTTAAACATTCCTTCAGTACAGAAAGCTTTTTCGAACTATATTTCTTTATAGAACATTACTATCTTACCAGCATTAATATCCATCCTCAGGCCCGCCTTGCACAATACTCCCAGAAACAAGATTCTTGGTGATCATTGGTACTTGCTTCACATTCTCCAGTGTAAGTGACTTTCCAGAAATTAGCTTCAGCACTACCATCCTGATCCCCAGTACTGCAACTTGAGACTTATCCACCATCGAGACTTTCTCAGAGGTAGGCTCGTACTTGACGAACAGCTCCTTCTTAGAGCACACGTGGCAAGATGCACCAGTGTCCACCTACCAGTCAGTGTCCACGCTATATGATTTAACCTGCACAATCATAACAACTAGGTTAAGCTCACATTCCTCTTTCGGTTTAGGCTTCGACCTGCAGTCGCTCATGTAGTGACCCTTCTTGCCACAACTGTAGCATATCACATCAGTCTTCGACTTTGGCTTGAACTGGACCGACTTCACCTTCAGCTGGTTGAAGTCCTTCTTCTTCTTGTAGGAAAATTCTTGCTTCCCTTTAGAGTTACTAGCATGTACAATGTTGGCCTTAGCCAACTGCTTGGACAAGGAGTCCAACTTCAGTTGTCCCCTGGCTTCATCTTCAATATGAATCCAGTGAAGAAGATATTCGAGCTGGATCTCCATCTTTTTACGATACATGTCAGTCTTGAACCTGATCCAGCCTGGAGGAAGTTTGGTGACGATAGCCCCCACCATAAATTTGTCTTCCTGCTTCATGTCCTCTTCCTCCAGTTTATGCTGCATCTTCAGAAGTTTATTAACTTGTGATAACATCACATTCTCGTCCTCAAATTGCAAAGTGAAGAACTTCTCGACGAGATTGATTTTAGACATTTCCTTATCAGTTTTGTAGTACTTCTCAAGAGATTTACAGACATCTCTTGCCTTCTCCTTCTTGTTGTAGGACTCTATCATCGAGTCGTCCATAACATTGAGAATTAACAACCTTTAGAGGACGTTGTCTTCCTTCCACTTGGAGTGCGCGTCTTGTCCACACCAACTGCAAGCTCTCCTCCATCTTCGGGAATGGTATGTTCAGGATCAACCAATACATAAGAAACTTTGACAAGACGAAGATTCAAGGAGATCTTCCTCTTCCAAATGTTGTAGTGTTCGTCATCAAACTTCTCAAGCTTGTGAAAGCTAGTATCGAGAAGGTTTGAATGGTTGTCCATTTTAGCATGAATCTTACCTTAAGATTGTTAGTCCCGAAGTCAGATCAAAGAAGAAGAGGTAGCCACAAAGTAGAGTCACACAAGAGCTCGTCTCTACAAACTCCAAAAGAGAAGTTGGTGCACTGAGATTCACACAAGAGTTTCTCTACAGCGACACACAACCCCACAGAAGCACTAAACTAGGAACATGTTACAAACTGACAACCCAAAGAAAATACAAATACAATAAGAATTGAAAAACTGTTCTTCTCTTTACGTTCGCAGACGCTACACCTAGAAGAACGGGAACAAGAACATAAATACAAAGAAGAAAAGTCCTGTTGGGGTGATCAAAACCACTAGAGCTCAAGGAAAAAATTGCGCTATAAAACGATCTGCCTCCAGGATCCAGCAAGTCCACACGAGAACTTCTGGAACGCTCTTGGTCACCTTCGGATCACTCGAAAGATTCATTTGGAAGGATGCTAACTGTTGCCACAGGTCCTGCTGGATCTCTCATTTTTCTCTCTCTCAAAATTTTTTAACCTACCAAATGAAAGATGAGAGCCTCTATTTAAAGAGGATTTCAGCTCCCATGCGACCTGAGGAAAAATCAGACCGCATGCGCCGCTGTACTGCACAGAGCAGACAGCACCGTCAGACGCCGAAAGCTGCAGCCGCGTGGCACAGAGAACCACGTGCCGCATGCGCCGCACCGAGCCGCCAACAGCAGTCCATGTTTCCTCAACACTCGACTCGCTCAAGCTAATTTGCTGGCCGCATAGCTCCAGGTCGCAAGGCCCCTGGCCGCATGGGCACCGGGCCGCATAGGCTCCTGGCCGCATGCGCACCGGGCCGCATGCGCATCATCATAAGTGCAAATTGCACAACAAAATGCCACTTTGCGCCCTTGAGTCCGAGTCCGGATCGCTAAGCCCCTATGGGACCTAGCTCCTAATGAAAACTTTCCAAAGGTGGTGACAAAATAAAGATTGTCATAATAGGGTTCACACTTAATCACTCTAGGAAAGTCAACCAACATGGACCACCACCTCATGTGCATATACCAATACTAAGCAAAGCTATATATTGAGATATACACATTGGTGGTTTTTCAATGTGGGACTAAAACTCCCAAAGCAAAATGAAAAAAACACCAACAAACAGTTCGACAACATAAACTCGAATAAGAACTCAAAACAAAAACTTACAATATGGATATGACACGTGTACTTACTTCTCTGTTTAGGTCGTTGAAAGTGTACATATTTTTTTGTTTAGACCTTTAAAAAAATCAAAAAATAAGATACATATAATCCAACAACTTTTCATTGTCGAGTTTTAAAAATTAAAAACTCATGAGTTACTCTAGGACTTTTGTAAAGAAGAAGCTAAGGTGAAAGGGAAAAAAAGCATTGCTAGCATAATTCATGCAAAAACAGAGAATCACCTCATCTAGATTAGGTTACAAGTGAAATTGGTAAGACTTATAAAAGCTTCTTCTGCGTAAGAAAAACTCTTGTTTTGTGTGCCATGCTTTTCAAACCATGGCGGTCACGGCGGAGGGACGTTGCTTTTAATCTTGTTTGAACTTATCTTGGGCTTTTTAGAAAAAGTAACTTTTAGCTCTTTATGAAATTCCATCTTGTACCTTTACATTTTTATTCATAGGTGCATGTCTACAGTTTTTGGTATTTTCAATAGCTCAGCAGTTTTAAGGATAGTAGTTACCAAGCAGTAATGATCATTAACTTACACAATTGATTTATCCATACTCCATAGCCATAACATTCTAGTACCTCTAAATCATAACTATTCATTGGAGCACACATATGGGCCATGTTTGGTTCAAGAAATCATTGATCTTGAGAAGGAAAAATTATTCATTTCCTATGTTTGGTGTAAGCAAGAAAAAAAAAAGGTTGAGAAAAGAAAATTGATTCTCAAATGAAACAAAAATCACACTAAGATTTACTTTTTTTTTTCTCCCAATATCTTTAACATTTCCATACACCGGAACAAAAAAATGATAGGAATAGCAATTTCTCAAAGGAAAGAAAATAGCAAGGAATTGATTTCATTTTCTTTCATTTCCGCGAACCAAATGAGGCCTATATAATGTTTATTGTTTGCTTAGTAATGTCTGAAGAAATCTGATATTCCGAAGGAGAAGTTTATCTACATATTTGTTTCAAAAGCTCAAGATAGTTCACAACAATACCTCATTTCTCATTTACCCACTCTTTAGTGACAGTACCCTGGCCAAAGCAGAGAAGTTCCCTTTCATGTCCCCTAATATGTTTAGATGGAGGTAAAAGACAGATAATCTTTATGAGTTTCAGTACAAAGAAAAAGCTGATTCTTGCTTGATCTCAGTTATAAAGAATGTTAGTATAATGCTTTTCTTAACCTTAGTATGAGATCCTAAGACTGAAGAGTATATTATTGTCTGGACTGATTTCTGGTACTTGATAATATTGAAAATTAACATTTTGATAACCATAGTACAAATCTTTTTGAAAGGCAATAGTAGCACATTACAAACTACAGAATCCACATCTGCCCTGTAAAATGAATTTGTGATCATTTTTGCAATTGTTTATGCAAATGACTGACACAACTGACATGCAGAATGATCAATATATAGATAAAGACCTCAGTCAGTGAGAACCAAGTTTGACTTGTAATCTTAGCAACCATGCTACGGACACCGATACCAATAAAAATACAATACATGCATTTTCAGATAGGTAGAATACAACCATCACCTACGATGCACGTATATATGTGCACATATACGAGTACGGACACAATGCAGATACTAACTCCAATTTCTTGTATCTTCGTGCAATACATCTTAGCAACATTTAGCATGTAAAGCATACACTCGAGATAAACCAGAAATCACACAAGAACAGAAAAATTGATAACACACATTTACATGAAAATAAAAATATATAAAAAAGCATGAGCAGCAACAAATCATTTTCTTCTTTTATTTTCAGATGATTCAAACAACGAGTATTTATCGAGGTTCGCAATATTAGTATGGGAATCGGTATCGGACCATTCCCATGAGTATCGAAATCGGCATTATCGAGACGGTTTCGGATCAAAGTATCGGAGTTTTTTTTTATATCGGAAAGTAAATAATTTTTAATAAATTATTAATATTTTAGAAAATAAATTTATATATTTAGACATATTTTTGAGTATTTTGAGTATTGTTTCTTATTAGTTTTAAAATTGAATGAAATAGTAGTCACATTTGCCGATTGGTTTATATACGATAGATACATTTTCTTATTTTACATGCTTTTACAATTGTACTATGTTTTACACCCCTGTTGATTAGTCTTTTTCTTTCAATTTTCTTTGCCGAATTAACCGGAAAAAAAATCGCTAGTGTCGATATGGGTCAATATCGGATATCGGTCGATATCGTATCGAGACATGCCAAACCGTATCAGTATCGACCGTATCGAATCGGTTTCGGACGATACAAGCCATCGGAAATCCTGAACTAGTTAGGATAATCAATAGAGAAAACCTTCAAGATTCTCTTAACTAATTTTTGACTTTATCTTATACTCTGCACTAAAACCTGACCATGAAGAGGAAAGAAGCCTTTTTTTAGCAAAGATTGTTGGACAAGCATGTAAGTGGCATTGGCACCCCAGGCCTACTTCTAAACACTAATGATCAAATACACAACAATTGGGACATGTCAACGCTTAGTCTCCTTCTCCAATTACTAAAAAAAGAAAGGAAGTTTTGCTTAATGGGCATGATACATATCGAGATGGAGGAGATGAGCAAAAGTTGAGCCAACAGCAAATGCTGTCTCGGCATTGAGCTCCCTCCACTACCACTAGAGCTGCGCGTGGGCTGAATTCCCGTTACACTTCCTATCTCTCTCTCTCACTCTCACTCGCGCGCGTAAACTCTCTCATTATGCCCACAATCATTATACTTGGTTGCCACCCACGCATGCCTAACCCCCCAACCCCTCTATATATCCTTACTCCCATCCAACTCCATGCACCCCTCCCTCCCTCCCTCCCTCCCTCCCTCTTTAATTGACAGTAATCACTTACTACCATCAACCAACGTCCGTCCCCACCGATGGCCGCAGTCCTCTCCGGTTTCGAAGGCTTCGAGAAGCGTGTGGAGCTCCACTTCTTCGGCGACGACCCCCTCGGCCTGCGCCGCCTCCCCATACCCACCCTCCAGCTGGTCCTCGACGCCGTGCAGTGCAGCATTGTCTCCGCGGCGGGCAACCGCCACTTCGACGCCTACGTCCTCTCCGAGTCGAGCCTCTTCGTCTACCCGCGCAAGATCATAATCAAGACCTGCGGCACCACCCAGCTCCTCAACTCCCTGCCCCTCCTCCTGCACCACGCCGCGGCCCTCGGCCTCGCCCTCTCCTCCTGCCGCTACTCGAGAGGCTCCTTCCTATTCCCCCGGGCGCAGCCCTTCCCTCACTCCAGCTTCCGCCACGAGGTCGACCTCCTCGACAGCCTACTGCCCCCGTGTCTCTCCTACCGCAAGGCCTCCGTCATGCCCCCCGGCGGCGACGGCCTGCACTCCTGGGGCTGGCACGTCTACTCCGCGGCCGCCTCTGCAGAGTTCGAAGAAGAGACGTTCGAATCCGGAGACGACGACGAGGCTTTCACTCTGGAGGTCTGCATGACCGGCCTCGACCGCGGCCTCGCGAGCGCGTTCTACCGCGCGGAGGAGAAGCAGGAGAGCGGCGGATTCTCAGGCGACGAGGCCGGGAGGGAAATGACGGAGGCGACCGGCATCGGCGGCATCAACCCGAGGTCCCTCGTGCTCGGCTTCGCGTTCGACCCCTGCGGCTACTCCATGAACGGCCTCGACCGCGACCGCTACTCCACCGTCCACGTGACCCCCGAGGACGGCTACAGCTACGCCAGCTTCGAGTGCGACGGCGAGCGCTGGAGCGAGAAGGCGGCGGCCATGCTGGCCAGGGCGGTGCGCGCCTTCGGGCCCAGCCACGTGTCCGTCTCGGTCACCGGCGGCTCCGCCACTCGGCAGGCCGAATACGTATGGCGCACGGTCGAGGGCTCCGTCAAGGCGATGGGGCTGGAATGCCGTGCCCGGCTGGCGGAGGACTATCCGGGGGCCGGCATGGTGACTTACCAGACGTTCACCGCGAAGAACCCGTGCCGGAAGTAGCTAGCAGTCAACATGCATGTTTGTTAGAGCCATAATCCCTTCTTTCTGATCGATCGATGTTCATCTTTCTTTCTTCTTTGTTACCATCTTCACCTTCTTTTTGTTAGAAATTAATAGGCTACACCTTTTTTCTTTTCTTCTTTTCTTTTTTGAATGATCAATCTCTTTCTGAAAAATGCTTGAATTGCCACCATTTGCAGTGTACGAACTTTGCAACAATCATACTTTGCTAGAATTTTCTTACTCCCGAAATAACTCAAAACATCACACTATAATTAATATCAACGAAGCCATGCATTTATATCTGAAGGAAAATAAACTACTGATAAGTAATCTAGAATCTAAATCAAGTAATAATGTGAAGTCATACTACATATGCAACTATCATGATCAAATTTAACAATTCCTCGAGCACTAAATAATCATTTACAAATTTAACCAACTTCTCTTCATAAGTTGTAATCAAAATCAACCACTATGATCGAGATCTTCTACCCACCTTCGAACAAAACACTATATTATAAACACAAAGGTAATACAAGAGATTATACTATCAAAGTAGAACTTCCTTAAATTTATCTACTAGCGGTTATCTTCGAGAAAATTCAACATCAAACAAAACTAAGGATGAACTATAGCTAACCTAGATTCTAAATCATATAGTATTTAAAAATTCTTACACATTCTTTTGCCCAAACAATCACAATCATACCAAAAAAAAAACTAACTATGCAATTTACCGACAGTATACTTAGTCATAGAAATTCTCTTAAAGATTTAAGAAGTAGAAGATTTGATTAATCAATAACGGACGGAAGTCAATTGGGATGCAAAATGGACAGGATTAAAGCGTGTTATAGATTATGAGATATGAGAAATAATTTAGAACCTAATAAACAATCATAATTGTGAATGAGCACTTAATTTTCTAAGCTAATCCTAGAATCATATCACTCAGTTGCAGACTCGCAGTAGTATGACTAACTTAAGTACTACAACGGCATCCTAACGTTAGATCATGTTTTGGGATCCGAATTCATGCTCGAGTGTGACATGCATGATTATATATTCTAGACTGCAGCTAGAGTTGATCATGTATGATTATATACTCTTGCTACTTCTCTATTTTGTATTACTAGCTTCATGTTCATCTATATATTTATAGTTTGAGACATTTTACTATTATATGTCTGATGATCATACATCTTGTACTTTACTTGTTTGTCAGTGACAGAGACACGTAGAATTGTTTGACCTATAATTGACTACTGGATTGTAAAGTACCCCACATTTATATAGCCATGACCATATCTTGGGGTACCAAATATATGTAGCTAGCCTAATATTACCCCCGCTCTCCAGTATTCTGATTCTGGAGCGTGACACTAAGACAAGGTATAGCACCTCAGTACACAAGTAAACAGGAACACCTTAGTTGCAATAACTGTGACAGTACCTCAAAGAATATACTGAAAATATAGCATTGATACAATGTAGCTAGGTCTGGAACATGGATAATTAGGTAGTCAATCAATCATAATTCAACATCATCAATGATCTTTCGATCCATTGAGCATCATGTATACTAAGGTCTGGAATATGATCACTAAATACTATGCTACCTCAATAACAAGTTTTCTATGAAATATATCAGTTAATCTTTCTGTTTAACAATCAATAAATCATTCACGCTCTGTAGCAGCAAGATGACTGGAGTTCCGCTGACCTTGATCAATTATGGTACCAAGGGACAGTGGGTGGAAAGTAGAAAATGATTCGAGGAATGCTAAATGCCCACGCAACAAAACGACATACAACCAGGATCAATTCCTAAAAAATCAGCATGACAACACAATACTGACAATAAACTGTCAGTATAGTGTTATGCCTTACAAAATAGCACACTTGACTTGCTTGAAAAATGTTGTGTTCCTACAGTATATTGACAATATACTGGCAGTATATAACATATTGTCTGCATTGATACTGTACATTGATACTGTACAGACAACAGTTCATGCTAGGTTTTATAGGTCCAAAACTTGTCCAAATTGTCACCAATTGGTTTCTAACAATTAGGGACAGCTAGTATATGGTTCCTACAGCAAATGGGGACTTGTGAATGTTAAGGAAACCTAGGTATCACACTTAAATCCTTACTTACACCTTAGTATCCTAGTGTTTTTCTCCAAACTAAACCCAAACTCAAAATAATGTTAAAACCCATAATAATTGCACAAAAGTTCATCAAAAATTATAAGAAAACTGAAGTAAAATGCATTTAATTAAATAAAAATAGTTCAATATAATATAAAGTGGAAAAAAATCTTATTGAAATTCAAGTTTATTCACAGTACAAGAACTTGCCTATACTCCAATGCTCCTAGCTCTAGGTCTCCAAGTCCTCCTAAGTAGGTTTAGAAACCATAATCTTAGTCTCAAAACCAGCTCCAAGCTATTTAAGGTACTCCTAGGGTTGGCTCAAGGAATAAGAAGAATGGGAGGAGAAGAGAGTAAAACAAAAAAATGAAGGAATGAAGAAGAAGGACGTTTATAGGGAGAGAGTGTTTGCTGGTGTGAGGTTGCCATTGGATGGCTGACAAGTCATCAATCTAATCCTCTGCCCAATCACACTCTCTTTCTAAAAACATAAGTGTCCAATGGACAAGTGAGCAACCCAGTCAGCACTATTGACTCTTGACTGGCTCCGCATCCTGCACATAGTATACTGTCAAAATTTTAACAGTATGCCGATAGAATTCTAACAAAAAAAATTCAGTATTGTCTGCAGAGGAAAGTTCTATTTTAGGGTTTTCTGGGTATGCTAATCTAGCTGAACCTTTCTCTTCCAAAATTTCCTTTCATATAAAATTATGTTTATTAATTGCATACCTAGCATTCAAGAACATATAAAAATGCCAGGTGGACCGCTAACTTGTTTGTTTTCCGCTTGCAGAAGGTGATTCTCCACAGTATTTAGAAAGCGTTACAAAAGAATACATCCAGGAAAAGTGACAGCAAGTTTGAATTCAAATAGGAAAAACATCATTCCTCAAAAAAAAAGAAAGTAAAAACATTAATTTTGCTAAATATCAAATTGTGTCATATATGTTCCTCCCATGTCAATAAAACGTCCGGATGGTGACAAAGAAAACAAGTGGATCTGCCATCCATATAAATGAAAAGGGAAACACGATTATTAGAACCACTCTAATCTGCATCCATTTCCTCCAGAGCTGCTTTGGCAGCAGTCTTTGCCTCTTCAAGGAGATTATCTGGCACCTGCTCAGTAAATGTGAAATAATTATTTGTCTAGTTTATATAGGAAACAAAAACTAGGAATAAATCTAAGATTGCAGTTTGGGGATTCTCAAGCCAATCTCATGACCAAAACCAGATATATTCAGATCACCTAGGGGCTGTTTGGTAGCTGTAAACTCAGTAGAATTGCTGCAACAAATGTTGCAGGTATTGTTGCGGCCAAAATGGCTGCGACACCTCTTACAGTAGTAAGATTTATTACACCACTTGTACAATTTCTCTCTTCAATCAATGGAATGAAGTCACAACCAAGCAACAACTTCTATTTACAGCAACAAAAGTTGCGACCAAGCAACCTAATCCAAGCTTTTTCCCGTTGGAATGGTCAGGAATGGAGCATAAGAAAGCTCATTAGCGTATTACTTGAAACAGTTTCTACGACCGACTATCGACCTGACATCAACCGTCTACCGTCTGTATCCACGGGTGGACCTTGGGCCGAGCTGGTCCTTCCGTTTCTACTGGGTATTAAAATTTCATTACAACCTATGGAGAATTTTTATTTCCGCTCCATAAGCCACAACTAAAATTGGGCACTGCTCCTCCAGTCGAGTTGCCCATGAACAAAAGCCCAAAACCCTTCAAAAGGAAGTCCAGAATCCTCGTGTCAAGAAAATTCCAAAAACCACAAAGTGTTATAAATAGTAAAAACCTTAATTCTAAACCGACTAGGACTGTAAATATGGCAACGTCATTCACAGGTTACAGAACATTGAATTTGAAACACCACTTACAAAAACAAATGCTACATGCAAACTACTGTTGCATGGTATTTCCATTTACAGGAACCAAACAGCCTCTTGGGCGGTGTTTGGTTTGAGGGAAAATGGAAGAAAGGAAAAAGAACGTGTTTAGCTTGTTCAGTTAGGAGTGAAAATGAAAATAAAAGGAAATAGATAGAAAAAAAGAGAATCATAAGTAATACAATTTTTACTTGTAATTTTCCTCCAAAAGTGGTGGGGTTCTATTTCTCTACCAAGTGATCCCTCTAGTCTCTCCCCTCCCAACCCCATTTCTCTTATCCCTCTCACAATTTCCATCAGCATTTTATTTTCAAAATTTCGTATCAACCAAACAAGCCAAAAAAAAAACCTTTCTTTCTCTTTCTTTTCTCTTTCTTTTCCCTATTTTCTCACAAAGCAAACATAGCCTTAAAGACGAATACGACAGGAGATCTAGACCACAGTTATTCAAAATGCTGCATAAAGTATAGATGTTTTTCATATAAGTTGTCACAAGAATAAGCAGATAAAAACCAGCATAATTCAAAGTGCCACATATAGTTTTGGTATAATTGTCAGGATAGTCGCACATAATTTATCATAAAGATAACTTTGTATGAGTGTGTAAGATACTTAAGCATGGAACTGCCACAAGATTCAAGTTATAGATTGCAAACTGAAGTTCTTCGCTTGTGATAAACAAATAAATTACTAGAGGAAGGGACTTCAGCGCAGCATGGTACGAGGAATACTTCTCTTTTTAAATAATTTGCAAAGGGTAATGCTATGTTCTCCACATTTGCGGATAAAAGTTGAGGTAATAGGAAAGCAAAGCAAGGAAACTCAAGTATGAATAAAGTAAAGAAGACTTGAGACTGTAAAAAACCCAATTATAATGGAGAACCTAATCAATTTGTATATTGCATCATTACACTTCATTCAACACCAAACAACATAATATGAAAAAGCCAAACTAAATAAGTATGCATAACATGAACGAAGCTCAGTATGCACTTTAGATAAGTTTACCACAAATATGTATATCGCATAAAGACTGGTTAGCATGTCACATCTGCAATCAATTCAAACTGTGTGCAGATTGCACGAGGATTAGAATAACATAGTACGATACGAAGAATATTAAGCAGTACAATCAAAGACAATTTTGAGAGTTCAAAATTCTGAAAATTTGTTCCATTATCGTCCTCCATGCTTTCTCCCATCAAAAACGGGGTTGATATGGAGTATAAGAAAGTTCCATAAAAGTATTGACAAAAAACTTTATGACCGGCGTTCGACCTGACGTCGACTCTCTATTTTTGTGTCAAATTCCTAGCCATTATAGCTATGACCATGAGAGGGTAATGCCATAAAACCAAAACAGCCCGTTGGGAGGTAGGTTGATCTATCTTTTGGCTGTGCAGTTTAAGATCATCCAACCAAAGAGCATCCTCCAAGTTCCCCACGACTAAAAAGAGTAGACAAAATGGTATGATGATACACTTTGCTATGACGAAGTGCATTTATTTCTATACACATTAAGCCAAAGAGTGAAAGGAATGGCATTGCCATAAATTTTCTTACAATTAATGGTAACCCAATAAATAACAGCAAAATCTGAGGAAACGATGCTTGAATAAATTGTTTAAGGATCATATAATCATCTAAAACAATTGACAAAGCTTACCTTCTGATGTTGGCGGTTAGATTCATCACAGACCCAACTAAGTTCCAGCTCAAAGGCTTTATCCTTTGCCTCATCATGCACTCCATATATTCTGCATATACATAACTAATCTAAAAAGGCACGAGTAAAACAAAATATTGCCACATAATTAAGATTTATAGAAGTAAAAAAAAGTTAGGAGCATACGTCTGAAAACACACAAATGTTGCACCAATACAGAAATGACACAATTCATAAGGGATATGGATCTTTTCAGATAGTAGTACATTTGTCAACTATGTTGCACGAATAGGGAATGACAAATATGGGTACGGATGTCCGTGCAACATAGCTTTCAACACACTTGCACACACTTTAATCTCCCTTTTTTACACTTCCAGTATCAAGGCGTAATGGAATGGTAAGTTGAAAAATTCTCCACATCTGAAGAACGCTCATCGTTCTTTCTTGTACTTGGCTAAGTTATATTCCGTAAATAATGCAATAATGCAGGTCCTAACAAGCATAGTGAATGGGTCAGTTAAAACGTGTTCCTGACATTTTGAGGTAGACACATACCGGAATGGAGGTAACTATTATTGTAATGTCTCGCAACCAGATACCATAGATTTCCTTCGACATGTTTATCTTCTAAAAGACTAAAACCATTAATTTGTCATATTTTGTATTATAAACTAGCAAACATAAAAGTAATTGCAATACAATAACTACTATACACAGAAGTATCTCATAAATAGGCCAATACTAACAACACAAGGTATATATAAGCAAGATCCAAATGCCCTATGGAATAAATGAGTAGCATGCATAAAAAAGTGTTTCCAATCTCATACAGTTACAACTACAAGGTAAGGGTTGCAGTCGATAATCCCAATTCCATAAAAATAGAAAGAAAAGGTAGCACAGATATAAGCTCATCGTGAACGAAACTCTTTTGAGGGGATAGTAGGACAAAGTAAACACAAATGAACCCACCCACCCAGGATCCGCTATGTCTTCTTCGTTGACCACTAGAGCCAAGAGGCTTTGACGACATGCTTAATATATATATATATGGGCTTTGCTATGCCTACAACCGTCCTTACAACCGCCACGTGGCCGGCCTCCATTGGGGGAGAGAGGGAAGAGGTGGGGTCGGGTGGGACCCATATAGCCGGGGGGGGGGGGGAGGGGAGGTTGTAAGCATTTGGTTGTAAACTTAGCAATATATATATATATATATATATATATATATATATATATAGCCAAGCATTCGCAAGTGGTAGGAGTATGAGGCATCCCCCCAAAGGTCCTCGGTTAAAGCCTTGCGTAAAGCATTTAATTTTCCATGTGGTAGTGGGAATTAAATGGCTCAATCATGGAGCGGGCCAGGCGGGCTGGGTTTGTGGGCCTTCGAGCCGGATTTTTAGGCCTTCGGGACGGGTTGTTGGGTTATTAGGTAACCAAAAAAAATGTTATAAAAATTACCATTTCCAATATTTTTGAAATGGTAATTTTTATTACAATTTTTTGGTCACCTAATAACCCGGCCTAAAGGCCACCAACCTAGCTCGAAGACAAAAAAAACCCAGCCAAATGGCCCACAAATCCGGCTCGAAGGTCCGTACCCGGCCCGCTCCAGCCCGCCCCATGACTGAGCCATTTAATTCCCACCATCACATGGGGAATTGAATGCTTCACGCAATGCTTGAATCCAAGACCTTTGGGGGGATGCCTCCTACTCCTACCACTTGCACTAGAAATACTTGGTTATATATATATATATATATACATATATATATATATATATATATATATTCAAAGCCTCCTGGTTGTAGTGGTCAGCATGTAGAGACAGTGTGCATCATGGTTGGATGGGTTCGATCTCACGGGAAAGCGGATTATTCCTTCCAATTATGGTGGGTCCGCTTTTCCGTGGGGATCGAACCCACCAAGTTAGGATGCATTATCTCTCCACATGTTGACCACTAGAGCCACGATGCTTTGACTATATATTTTTTGCTATATATATATATATATATATAGCCAAGCATTTCTAGCCCAAGCAGTAGGAGTATGAGACATCCCCCCAAAGGTTTTGGGTTCAAGCCTTGCGTGAAGCATTAGATCCCATATGTGGTGGTGGAAATTAAATGGCTCAGTCATGGAGTACTAATTTTTTTGGTGTAACACTTTCTAACCTAAAATTGTTATTATTTATGGATAAGAATGTCATTTACTCACCTACTAACTCAAATTTTTATACTAATCTAAAATTGTCGCAACCCCGCTCTCTTTCTATCTATATGGGTTTCTGCAAGTGTTTAAAAAAATTAGAATGAATTATTTCCTAGCTGTCGTAATCGCCAATTCCTCTTCCGCGTATCCCTCAAAATCTAAAGGAATCATCAATCAAAAGAGAGAAAGAAGGGATCTTGGTGTGCAATGGAGAAGGGGCAGGCATGGGTAGCCAAGAAGCAATTGTCCCCGTCGTGGGGGAAGGCGAAAGATCGCGGCGGATAATACCTCCAAACCCAACGTCGCCGCCCTCGACTCCGTATGGAATCAAGTTATTGTTCAGATCCAAGGTTATATAGTTCTCAACAAATTGTTCTTGTTTTTGAAACCTAAATTGAAAAGGTTGCAACTTTTTTTTGTTAATTGAGGATTTTATGAATTGTAAAATCATCAATAGATGCAAAACTGCATTCTTTTGTTATCATGCTAGTGAGCCGGGGCGTTGCGGGTTAGTGTTTGAGACAAATAGTAAGTTTTGTGCTACTGTGCCGTAAAGAAAGAGGAAATTGTGGAATAAAATTTGATTTTAGTCGTATTGCGACTTGGAAGAGTTATTGCAAATATTGTTGTAGTAATTGGAAGTTTTGTAAGTCTTGCTCCAAATGTCGGAACAATACTACTTACAAGAAAACAAATAACCCCTGAGAAGAAATTATACAAACCAAGGAATAAAGTACATTTCTTTATTATAGAAATATTAGAATTTTCATTAAGAAATGAGGCATACGAAAACATCAACTTTGTATAACTTTGGGTTCATGCACAAGTCACCATTTTATAGGTATGAGGTACACATTTGCTGTATCAAGTTTAAATATTTAAATCAACCGATTCCATAATTTTTAGAATTGAGAAAATCATTAATAGCTCCAAAACTCATTCTTTGATATTAAGACGGTTTTAATTTTCGAAAAATATAAACAATGTTCTTATACCGAGTTAAGCCAATATTTATTTCAATGGGAAAGGAGATGTGGATATCCACTGATAAGGATCATGACGAAAACAATTTTCAATTTGTAAGTATTATAATCGTTATTATTCGAATAATATACTTATAGTTTGATATAAAGTACTTAACATATCCCAACTTAAAAACAAAGTTTGCATGAATTATTTTTTCTACAAGGATCTCTTATGTTGATTGTGGCTTCCAGTTTCTTATCCATACAAATCGATGTTGATCGCTTCATCAACAAGATCCGTCACCTGAATGTCGACGAAGGATCGACGAAGGATCAGAGAGCGTAGAATGTTGAAAGTATTGACAACCTTCTTCTTCTGCTAACTTTTTAATCAGCTCAAGTTTTTGACATGTGTGGTTCGGTGTGCTTGGATGTCATTATACATACTTGGAGTCCTATGTTTGGTATAATAAGATAAATTGCAACTTGATACCCTCAACTATTCAAAATGTTTAACTTCGTACCATGAACTTTCGTATGTATCAACTTGATACCCTAAAAAAAGTGACAAAATTTTCCCTGCCCATCCCCTCCTCCCTCAGTTGCCCCCACCTTCCCCCCGGACGGCTGCACCACCACGCTCAGCCACCCTCCTCCTCCCTCGGCTGCCCCCTCCCGCTCCGGCCGGCTGCACCTCCCCCCCTCCTCCGCGCGAGCCGCCACCGTCATTGTTGCCGCATGCGAAGAGAGAGGAGAGTCGGGGAGGGTGCAGCCGGCCGGAGCGGGAGGGGGGCAACCAAGGGAGGAGGGGGGGGGGGCAACGGCGGCTTCGGGGGTGGTGGTGGTGGGCCGGGGGGGTTGGGTTGGGAAGGATAGTTTTGTCTTTTTTAAAATTCGGAAAATCAAGTTGAAAATATTAGTTGAGATAGGGTATTAAGTTAGTACCTATCAAAGTTCAAGGTATCAAATTGAACATTTTAAATAGTTGAGGATATCAAGTTATAATTTAGTCGGTATAATATACTAGAACCATACCTAAGGCATTATCCTAGTGGTAATATGGCAGGCCACCTTGAAGTAGACCAAAATTCGAATCCCCCTCTGTCGGTTGGTGGCGGAGCTAGGTATATAAAAATATACATATATATACTAGAACCATTTATATGTGACTTTGGAAATAGAATGACTATTTGTCAAGATTGATTGTCATATGTGTATTATTGTTGAATATGTGTTGTTTATATGCATTTAGATTAGTATCAAAATTTGGCGTCTATGTGCTTGAATATTTTCTTATGCTAATTGGACATCTATGTATCAACATTTCTAACGAAATAAAAAAAAAATTGCACACACAAAGCGTGCTATATATATAGAATTAGATTGATTTCATTCTGCCTAATTTTTATATATCTATATATATATATATATATATATATATATATATATATATATATATTAATTAGGCAGAATGAAATCAATCTAATTCTCCTGCTCATGTGAATTATTTAAAAAAAAAATTGCATATACTCACCAATACAATTTATGCAGCCATGTAATTTGGTGTTTATTCACATAAAGAAGGGTGATATTCAATAGGGATCAGGGGGGTCGGGTTTTAGTGAATGTCTTTTTAAGTCAACTCAAGTTGCGGATTTGGGACGGTTAAATTTACAGGTTCTATTCAAAATCATTATAATTCACTTAAGTTAAGGGTCCAGGTCGGATCGGGTTTGTAGAGAAGAATAATAGGATGATAATTATTGAAGAGTGGGTTACATATATATAGGAGAGGCTAACCCCTCTCATTATTGTTCTACCCGATGTGGGACTAAAGTTCAATACTACTAATACTCTTAACACCCTTCCTCAAGCTGGAGCATAGATATCAATCATGTCCAGCTTGTTACACAAAAATTGCACCCGATGACCCAAAAGAAATATCGGCTATCTGATCACCGCTCCTCACATGATGAAACTTTATCATCCGCTTTTTATACTCATCACGAACGAAGTGGACATCAATTTCAATGTGCTTCGTCCTTTCATGAAATACATGATTGGTAGCAATATGGACAGCAGATTGGTTATCACACCACATATCTGCTACTTTAGATCCTGCTTCTTCTCCTAGCTCTTGTA
Source organism: Iris macrosiphon (assembly GCA_036927795.1). Lineage (NCBI taxonomy): Eukaryota > Viridiplantae > Streptophyta > Magnoliopsida > Asparagales > Iridaceae > Iris > Iris macrosiphon. Next base: position 37,404,981 of record JAYESA010000004.1, on the reverse strand, counting down.
GAAGATACTGCAGATATAATACTTCTGTCGTGCCATGAGCAATGGCTCGATATTCTGCTTCCGAATTTGACCGTGCTATCACACTCTGCTTCTTGCTCTTCCACGATACCAAGTTTCCGCCAATAAATACCAAGTAGTCAGATATAGACCGTCTATCCGTCAAACTTGTACCCCAGTCAGCATCGATAAAGCATTCAACACGAGTGTCACGCCCCAATCTCCCGCAAGCTCAATGGTCCCCGCTGAACGTAAATCACCACGTTGCAGCGCTCCCACAGAACAATCGTTCTCATCGGGACATGATGCCGTACGAGCCTGGAGTTGTGCTCGTACAAGGCGATGTTGTCAAACACCAAAGTTATCATCGAAACGACCAAGTTGCAGAGAAAGTCAAGTATTGTGTACCAAACACACATCAGAGTATATGCAGCGAAGCTCTCAATAGGGTCCAAATGAAATGCCACAAAGGCGATGCCACAAAGACGATGTAATACTCTTGCTCTTTTCTCTAGCCCACAAAGGTACTTACCGTTCATACATTATGTCCCGTATATCCAAGCAGCGCCACTACACCTGCGTACCTGAAATAATGCCCACAAACGTGGGTCAGTACACAGCCGTACTGGTGAGCGGGGTAACCCACTCGTCTAAGCCGACACTAAGTAAAATAGTGAATGCAAACAGTTATATGGTGATCTTTCTAGTTGAATCCTAGATTCATTTCATGGCATAGGATATGACATGTTAAGGAAAGTTGTAAATCAATTTAAGCATGCAATCATTCAACTCAAGCAAATCGACAAGCAATATAACCAACTCGAAGGAAACTAGCATGCAAACAATCCTACTCAAACCCAAGCAACACGAGAACCTATCGAACCATTTCCAAGCCTCAATTCCATCCTCAATCCAAACCTTACAATTCAATCTCGATATGCACACTCTTGCCGAAGCAAGGTGGCCGCGCCTACACGAAAGCACAAACCAACCAAAGTAGAGCAAACCAAGCCTTATCTATATGAAGTCACTGGCCAAGCCATAAAGGACGTTGATCGGACTGATCAAGTGCAGTTCTACCCGATCCAGACCGAGTAGCTAGCCCGCCTGGTCGTATCGAACTACCGGCACCGCGCCAAAGACACGTTACCATTGTCTCCTCCATGGCCGAACGGTCCCGGTGCTCCGGAGCCTATCCCGTTCGAGGAGACGAAACCCTGTGCAACACAGGTTGTCCGTGACATGCAGACACCAAGTAGGTATGACGATAGGATCGAACATTCTCGCCCCACCAAGCGATCCTAGACTCATCCAACCAAATATCCATAACCATTCTCCAACATATAGCCCAAGGCACAAATCTCAAGTTATCTCCATAGGCACAATGCCGCTTCTCGACACAGTGTTTCCAATTGGTGCAACATCCACACTCAGAACAATCCTATGGCACAATGCCCCAATAGTGACACAAAGCCTTCGCCAATGCAGTTGTTCGGTTTCGAACCACAACTGCACGCCTTGCATGACAAAGCGTCCAAGTGATACTCGTGCACGGATGCACGCTCGTTCGCCCGAATTCTCGATGTTCCAACCAAGATGTATAATTCCAACTGCCCCAAATATAATCCAACTCTAGCTCCAACTAACCATCGCGAAAACCAACTCAAGCCACAAATCTATCCAAGCAAACGACGTACACTCTATGCACGCCACAGTGTAGTGATTTCCAAGTTCCAGTCCGAGTGTTTCAAGCCTTTACGTGTGTTTCATATTATTAGGCATGAAGGAGTAGAGGAGAAGGGACAGAGCCCACTCACCAAGTTTGATTTCGTTAAGCATCATGTTCTGCCGACACGGCCGATCCCTTGAACCCGTGGTCCGATGTAAAGCACGATCTACTCAACTGGTATGACCGTGCGAGCAGGCCGTGCTCTCCAAATCATCCGACCGATCGGACTAAGGAAGACGGCATTATCGCTCCAATCCAGCTATCTCAGTACTGCTCTGAACGAACATCTGATTTCCATCGAACTTCACTAGCAATCTGCACATAAAACCAACTCAAATCAATACTCGTTTCCAAATCCAACAAATTGAAATGTAACCAGCTATTGCCTCATTCAATCCGACTCAGCGTAACGCACCGTGCGGTTGCGGGACGTTACAACGAGTATGTCCATGATTCTCCATCCGAATTCCTTTTCATGGATTTTGGATTAAATAGCGCAGAATTCTGTGAACTGCCTGCTAGTGTGGAACTCGTGGAGAAGCCATAAATCTACTTGCGACGCTTACGACAAAGAAAATGTTTGGGCGAGTCATAACCGCCAAGCAGTTCAGTTTTCCAACCACTCGATGATACTGATCAGGATTGGACATCAGAACTCCCTCGTCTGGGAGTAACTTTGCCCCTGGATCCATGGGTGAGGTTGCTCCCTTGGCTTGCATTAGTCCTGCATCATTTAGTATGTCCAGCACATACTTCCTTTGAGACATTACAATGTCTCGCTTACCCCGTGTGACTTCAATGCCCAAGAAGTAGTTCATCGATCCCATATCCTTGGTCTGAAATTGTTCTCCCAAAAACTTCTTCAGTCCTGTAATACCCGGGCTGTCGTCTCCCGTGATTACAATGTCGTCAACATAGACACCAAGTAGTATCCTTCCAGCTGATATCTGTCTGTAGAATACCGAATGATCCTTCTTTGATTGACACATGCCTAATTGAGTAATAACATGTGTAAATCGACCAAACCACACACGACGTGATTGTTTGAGACCGTAGAGTGCCTTCTGCAGATGACATACTTTACCCTCCCTTGCAACGGAACCCGGGAGGTTGCACCATATACACTTTTTCTTCAATATCTCCATGAAGAAATGCATTCTTGATATCCAGCTGAAGCAATGGCCAGTCGTAGCAAACAGCTAAGGCCAAGAGAACACGCACCGATGTCATTCTGGCAACTGGAGATAAGATCTCAAAATAATCATCACCATAGGTCTGGGAATAGCCTTTAACCACCAGACGAGCCTTTAGACGATCAAGAGTGCCATCTGGTTTTACCCTGATCGTGAACACCCATTTGCAACCTATTGCCTATTTACAGGTAGGTAAATCTACCAAATCCCAAGTATGATTCTCTCGAAGTGCTTTCATTTCATCTTTCATAGCAGCACGCCAGTCTAGATGTTTGAAACCCTCCTCGGCAGAATTAGGAATTCGAATCCCATCATTAGTAGCTATCAAAGATTGCGTATGGCTTGCAAGTCCTTTGTAGTTTTCAACATACAAAGGATGGTCACGACAAGCACGACGAGGTCGAGCCGATGGAACAAGCAGAGTCGAATCAGTTGAGCTAGAGGATGACTTTGTGATCATGGGCACTATCGGCGATGTTCGTTAGGGCGATAGCGGTGCTGACTGAACCGGTGTCTGAGGACCGTCGGACCGGAATACTGGCTCAGTTGGGGAGGGCACCCTTATAGGGGGCTATTGTGTTTGAACATGAATCAACAAGAAATCCTCTTCTGGATAAACTTGGGGCACTGGACCTTTAGTTTGTGGAAGTGAAGGAAACTCGGTTTCAACGAAAGTAACATCTCGAGAGAAAAAAATACATTTTCAACGTAGGGGAAAAATAACGGTACATTTTCTGATCTTTAGGATGCCTCAAAAAAATATTGTATTGCCTTAGGATCTAATTTAGAAAAGGTTGGTCGAGTATCCCGAACATAACACGAGCAACCAAAAAAATTTGAGAGGTAGAGGAAACGGCTCTCGTTCGGGATATAGCCGAGAAAAGGGACTAGCACCATTGAAAACCGATGATGGCATGCGATTAATAAGATAACATGCGGTAAGAACCGCATCCGACCAAAATCTTCTGGGAGTACGTGCTTGAAACATAAGAGCACGTGTTATTTCCAAGAGATGATGATTCTTGCGTTCAGCCACGCCATTTTGTTGTGGTGTACAAGGACATGAAGTTTGGTGGATGATGCCATGTCGAGACAGATGTGAATTGAATTCACGAGACATATACTCACGACCATTGTCACTTCGAAGGCATTTAATGGGAACACCAAATTGTGTTTTGATTTCTGCATAAAAATCACACCAAATTTCAAATAATTCGGAGCAATTTTCCTTCATATATATACAAAAGTGACGTGAGTAGTCATAAACAAATGTAACAAAGTACTTGAAGCCATAATTGATTCGACCGGACAAGGTCCCCAAATAGGTAACCCGGTGATGCTTAGCTAAATGACACGACTAACAATGAAAATTAAATGGAACATCTAAGGATGGATACATTTTTTGGAGAGCTTGGATTGATGGATAACCAAAGTGACAATGTAACTCGAAAGGATCGAGTTTCACTTCGACACAAGCAACAGAAGAAGGAATGTCAAACATGTACAAGCCTCCAACCACATGCCCCTTACCAATAGTCTTTCCAATCTTCAGGTCCTGAAAAACACAATCATCAGAAAAAAAACGTTGCCGAGCAATGCAAGTCGCGAGTAATTTGACTAATCGAAAGCAAACTGAACAAATTTTCAGGCGTATGTAATACGAAATTGAGTGACAGTCATGAAGAAAGACGGGCACTTCCACATCTACAGACTTTTAGTGAACCACCATTGGCAACAGTAATATCCGAAACAAGACCCACCGATACATAATTGTGTATCATACCTGCGTCTCCAGTCATGTGAGCAGACGCACCAGAGTCAATCACCCACTGTTTCGACCTCACCATACATGCTGCTGAGTACTCGGCTGTGGATCCAGATGTGGATGCTTCACCTCGTCGTTGAGATTGGAAGTCAAGAAAATCCGTATGACTCTGCAGTCATCTGGACAAATAGAACATCATCAGGAGCATCTGATGTAACATTAGCAGCAGGAACTTTAGGACACTGCAACTGAAAATGGCCATGTTGACCACAGTGGAAGCATGTGCACGGTCTTCCTCCATCACGACCGTCATTGCCTCGTCCACTATCATGACCACCAGCATTTCGGCCACCACGTCGTCCACAAAATCCAGCACGAGCAGTACCAAGTGCAGATCGATCAGCAGGAGTATCACCCGGAGTGGTCTCAACGACTTTTGCTGCTCGAAGAACATGAAAGTGTGCTTCCATCAGAGATAGAACATCAGATCCAGCAAATATCTGAGAGCGAGCATAATATGTATCAGGACGAAGAGAGACAAGATATGCCATGACATGAAGCTGCTCACGTTGAGTCATAGCTTCATTGATATCCGTCATTAGAGGTAAGACCCGGTCGATTTCATCAGGCATAGCCTTAAAGACTCGTAAGTGGTCCTTATGAGATTTGTCTTCTTGATTAGCTCGGTAGACGCCAACGACTGAGTTGTAGATACGGGACAAATCGCGTTTCCTATCAAACGTCGCGGCTAGGACCTCGTACAACTCCTTCACTGAATTCGTATTCTGAACCATGTCTTCAACCGATGGTTCCATTGAATTCATCAACTATGTAAACAGTCGACTGTCATCTGTCTCTCACTGCTCAAATATGGGACAAGTCTCTGCTGGGGGGGTTATCAGTCAGAGTTTGGACAACCGTATTCCCTGAAGCGTCTTTTCGACCTTCTTTCGCTATGTCGAGTAGTCCTCTGGTCCGTCCAATCGTCGATCGACAAGTCGAATTGATGATATCGTCATGCCAGTGCCCATTGGTCCCGCTATTGCATTTCTGACACTAGTATCTGTAGCACTGTTATTCGCCTCAGTGCATGTCATCTTATAGTATTCCTGATTCGACTGTCGATTTGATCTTTCCAATCTTGATAATCACATCAACCCTGCTAATGCGCTAGAAACGTGACCATAACCGACACGCGTATAGAAAACAGAGATGTAATGTGGATCATACAAGTCAGGACAGAGAGGCAACCCAGGTCACTCTCTGTTAGATCCTGATGTGAAGATCAAGTAAGAAAAGAAACAATAATTCACGCAAAATAATCCACTTGTCTACTCTTTGTTAGATTTCTGAAGCCGATGAGAGTCGGAACTTCTGGGAAACAAACCATTGTTTATCCTCTGAGGATCCTATTTTTTCCAGATATTAAGAGTCGGAGCTTCCGGCAAACAAACTATTGTTTACCCTTTGATAATCTCAACTCATTTTTTTTTCAGATATTGAGAGTCGGAGCTTCCGGTAAACAAACTATTGTTTACCCTCTGAGAATCTCAACTCATTTTTTTTAAGAGGAAAGAAAGCTAGGATTTGGGGTAGATGGCAATTCGATTAGGGTAAGGGTTTATGGACATGGGTTGGAGGAGGAAGGAGGTGGGTCGGAGGAGACAGGGTGGAGAGGCGCTGGAGGGGGGGCGGCACTGGCGGGGGCGCTGAAGGAGGCCGGGGGGCGCTGGTCGGAGGAGGCGGGGGGTCGCTGGACGGAGGAGGCACGTGGGGTAGGAGGGGACGCCTGGAGACAGGAAGGAGGAGGGGTCAGAGTTTTGACTCTGATACCATGTAGAGAAGAATAATAGGATAATAATTATTGAAGAGTGGGTTACGTATATATAGGAGAGGCTAACCCCTCTAACTATTGTTCTACCCGATGTGGGACTAAAGCCCAATACTACTAATACTCTTAACAAGGTTCATTTTCTAACACCCTACCCTACCCGACCCATCCATAACTTAAATTTTTATAAAGGATCGGATTTAGGTCTGTTCCCAAAATTCCAAAATCACTTCGTCTGCCTACTCTCCCGATGAAGCGACAACGGTGGACAAACGACGGCGAAAAGCGGCGAACGTACCCGACCCATCCATAACTTAAATTTTTATAAAGGATCGGATTTAGGTTTGTTCCCAAAATTCCAAAACCAGTTTGTCTACTCTCCCGATGAAGCGACAACGATGGGCGAACGACAGCGAAAAGCGGCGAACGACAGGGGGAAGTCAACGACGTGCAGGCCAAGGTAGACACAAAGTTCCGAATCCGACAAGAACCCGTTCGTGTCCCACACAAATTTGTGTCGGATTCGAATCTCATACGGATTCGCCAGCCATCTAGCCATGTCAGTGGTTCCCAGGGTAACGCACAGAACAAACAGAGAAGGAAAACAGGATGTTCCTGGTTGGATATAAAAAAAATGGGAAAGGATAAGAGAATTAATTAGAAAATGATCACTGAGGGGGGAAGGCGAGAGAGAACAGCAGCAGCAGGAGAAGAAAAAAATAGTGCAACAAATACAATGCACAGTGAGAAATCCAGTAAATAAGACATCTAGTTGCATTTAATCCCTAGGTTATTAGGTTTTCGGTTGCACAAACAGTAACATCAAAACTTCCATCACTTCCTTCTATTAGTTGTTAGGGAACTACAAGATAGAACCTAATAGAACGACAGGATTGTCATATGTAGGTGTCTACTTATGTGAGGTTTAAAAATGGACAAAGTACAAACACGACAACTTTCATTTAATCAAAGGCAACTCATAGTGAACCTGATCAGCAGAATGTCAACATCAACACAGTAGGAAACCAGGAATAGGATTTCCTGCTATATAGTGACATACTTTAAAAGAATGCTAGGCAAGCTCTATCTGCCAGATGCAAAAACAAACTGGATTCTACCCTCTGTGTTCTTGGTATTTTACATCCATGCCAATGGAACTTTCTGCACATTTCATTTCATTTCAAGAGTACATGTCAGTGTAAACTAACATAAGATTCGGATAGCTTAATGCATTAAGGATATTTGGATCACTATTTAACGTAAAACTAACATGTTTCTAAAAAATCTAATTACTAAGCCGTGTTGCATGGATAGTCCTCCAGAGGTCCGTATCCATGTTACGAAACTTCCTCGACAGTCATGCATGTAGACTCCAAAGAGATCCAAAACATGGTTGAAAATGATTTCTCACGATCATGCTCAATATATTTGAGATATGAGATGGTTAACTTTTTTCTATCAAATCCTTTGTAGAACTTTTTGAAACCTAGTTACTCCCCAAATGATATATATATATATATATATATATATATATATATATATATATATAATGCACAAAGTAGCTTCACCTTGGAAGTTTTCTTTCCAAAAATATCCTTCAATATAATTACTAATTAAAAAGAATACATGCAATAAATTCCACTAACAGTCATTTAAGAGATACATTCCGGAGGAAATAATGTATTACGGAAATCGAAGGGTTCATGCTACTTGCTAAGTCTTCTAACTAAGCTCTTACCACAAAATTCGAAATGTTAAACCCTTAACCTATATAATTAAAAAACAAAGTTAAACTAACTTATTAACATTATCCACACTAAAATACGTGCAAAGCACGTGCATATATACTAGTATATATAATGAGAAAAGTTCAGCTTCACCGTGACACTTTTCTTTCCAAATATACATACCCTCGCATATATTACTAATTAATATTGTTCACTAAATTTAACATGGACAGTTAGGTAATTATGTTTAGAGAAAAAAAAATTAAAGGAGGTTGTTGTTTACTCTTCTTAAGTATTATGAAATATGTGCAAAGCACGTGCATCTATAGTTCTATACTAGTGTGTGTGTATTATATATATATATATATATATATATATAATATATATATATATATATATATATATGTTTTCATGTGTATATACTATATACAACCATATCCATATCATAATTGTATCCTCATTTCCTAAAAATACAGTATTGTGTCCTCTGCATCCGGGTTCGGGTCATTGCAATCTAGTTGATAAGTAATAAATATAAACAATCCTCTAAGTTTCAGTATTCAACGCCAAACACCAATTAAAGCACAGGAGCCTATAAACAGTTTTTAGAAGCATTATAGGATTAAATGATAGAACATTGAGCTTGTATAGTGCTCTTATAGCAAATAATACACATGATTATATGTTATGTTAATGTATTTGAACTCAACATACAACATCTAAGAACTATCATACAGTTTACAGCAAAAGTAAACTCAAATTTGTCAATCTACTACACTAGTAAAAACTATAAATTAGCTGGAGAATCACTTACATCTTGGCAACTTCAATAACACCTTCCCTACAAGTCATTTCAGAGAGCTTCCACTTCTCTATCTCCCTGTATGACACCAACAATAAGACAATAGATATTATACAACAAATGATGTGTGTGTGTGTGCAAAATTTATCAGATCACATGTTTAGGTAAAAGTTTAGAATTTGCTTGCATAGAACTCAAAAATCAAAATTGTCTGTGGGGTCGTGGCCTGCGGGACGGTTTGAATCCCCCCCTTGGGAGCTTAGTTCATAACCCAGAGGAAAGGACATATCAAAAAAAAAAAAAAAAAAACTCAAAATTACAGTATGGTGTAACATAATACTAGCAAATATTGAAGTCCCACTAAGTAAACAACTTTTTGTACATTAACACGTTTATGAATGCAATGTATTATTAGATTGAAATTTGATTGCATTAAAAAACATGGGGTGCAACAGTGTCTGGCAGCGAAAGTGCATACCTTAGTATGGGGCTATTTGGTTGGGTGCAGCTGCACTGCAGGTTTACTTGCAGCATGCTTACCTATCCAATATGTAAGTGTCTTTACTCAAAGGTGGTCACACCTTTTGTAGCAAAACATGCAACTAAAGTTGTGGTAAAATCAGCTTTATGTGCAGGCTATACCAGGCTCTAACCTTGTTTAGCCCAGCATTAAAACCCTCCCTACATACAATTGGAATCTGCTGCACTGTTTCATCTAATCATAAACCCTCCCTCCAACTAACGCTTCTCACGATCACTAAGCTATCAGTTGCTGCAATTTCTCATGAAGGCAACCAACCAAACACACACTACAAGTGACTGGCTACTGCTGTCCTTCAAAACCCATAGAGCTTAAAAAAAAAAGGAACCATGCATCACTCATCCAAGGTGGAAGTAAGAGAATACAAGAAAACATTATTGGAACCAATACTATGAACAATTCATTGCAGACATATATCTTGAAAACAAACAAGAGTAGCCAAGAATACTGTGGAACTGCTTAGGATAACTGTAAAAGTTGACTAAGTGATAAATAAAGCACAAGAGTAATTCATACTTCCGTAGGGCATCAAAAAATGAAAAAAACCTGCATATATATCATACATCCTATAGGCTAAATGAAGTATTAAAAAAGCAAATGAAAAGTATGCAAGTAATCATCAACTCACGTTTTTGCAGCTTGTCTTCCCTTCCCAATTGCAGCACCAAAATACCTCTGCTCACATGCACCATTAAACAAAGGTCATGAATTGCAAATAACTAAAAAACTTAAAAGAAAATAAATTTTCAAGAGAACCCTGATGATCATGTACATGCGCTCACACAAAAATGTTCAATAGCATTTTTATATGCACCAACCACCACCACATGAAGGCATGTATACAGAAACAATTAACTGTTTTCAGATATCTTTATAGCCTAAATAGTTCATGCTTTGGTAAGAAACTCACATATGAAACTCCTGAAGGCTCGACCATGTATAGTTGTGGTCCATCTCTGTCATAACCTCCAAGAATAACTCCACAACCGAACGGTCTACAGAACCAAACATACTAAAACAATCACATCTATCTTAAGTCATTTGACAGAAATAAGTAACAATCAATTCTACAAACAATTTTCCTACCTCAGCCACCAATAAAGTGTACAAAGATGAACATAACTAGCTACACGATCTGCAAGTTCTTTCACAGGCATGGGCTCGCCGTAAGTTCTGTATATAACAAAACCAACATAACATACAACTTTTTATTCTTAATAATAATAATAATATAATGCCCATTTCACTTCAGACATTTACTCTTTTGTTATTAAGACATGCTATTTGAGAAATAAGCTTCCCATAGGTGAGAAGCAAGAGCTAAAAATACCAACTTTTCGTAGCTAGTTGCTTCAGACTTTGCTCGTGCAACAATTTGTCTTCCATCTGCTGCTAAGCCAGCCACAGCCTACAATTGATGACAAACAACAACAAATAGAACTTGAACACTGGCAGAAAGGATGGAACATTTATACAAATACTTTGCATCAGTTCATAACATGGACATTTGTGGACAATATGATGCTTCAGTACAGTAAGGAGTATCATTTCTCACAAGAAATGGTATATGGTTAGTATCTCATAAGTGATACCTAAACAAAAAGGACACAGTTTTCCAGTTGTGCCTAGCATCCTTCATGATTTATTAAGCAAAACTAAAACTAACACATGTAGATAAATCTCACAGATGAAGTTTCATGCTCCAAAGGGAATGCTTTCCATGGTTAAGAAAACCTTATTCACCACCGAATAAAGGGTGTTCCACTGCCATAGGCTCCCACTTATGCAGGGAGGATCAAGATGTAGAGACAGTCTTACCCCCCCACATATATATGGAGATGTCGGTTCCGCAACCCAAACATACATCCTCCAGGATGCAAGCAAGAAGCCTTACCGTTGAGCCAATCAACGCCGCCATTTTATTAACCACCACTCAATGTATAAACATAAATTACCATTGAGAATTAAAACTCAAATGTACATGTTTTCTTCGGAGGTATCTGTATCTTGTAAGCGAAGAGGGACGAGGCCCCTCTTGATCATTATTCAAGCTTGTATATACGTTCTCCGCAGCATCAATTACAGAAAACAGCATCTAGAGCAGAATATGAGGCTTGATCCTCAAGGCAATGGTTCTATTTAATTTATATTTGACACTGGGAAACTAGCATATAAATCCCTGACATCAAATTATCAAACAAGACAAACTAGCAAGATATTAAAATTCAGATGTTGGGTTCATGTCAGATTGGGGTTTCGCATGTCAGACATCGGATGCCATACAACATATGGAGGATATATTAAAATATCGGACATCAAGGGTCTTCATTTATATATATATATATATATATATATATATATATATATATATATATATATATGCATTCATGAAAATAATCTATATAAATTATTTCAAATGTCGTAAATGACCTAAATAATAAATAGATAATCGTATTAAGAAATTACATCGAACAATCTTATTGTACAAAGGCATGAAAGCAACAAAATGAAGAATCATACCAACGAAGTAACCCCAAATTCAACACCGACGAGATTTAGTCGACATAGAACGGAATGCACACAGGGTAAGGAAGAACATGATTAAAAGTTTTAAAAGAAACTAGCAAAAATTAAAATAACAAGAAAGCACATAATGGCAGTTGGTGTCGACCGTTAGTGGCCATTGGAGAACACTATTATCATCTTCATTGTCTGTTATTGCAGTCATTGGGTTGTTGTCGTGAACAATGAGAGAGGACTGAGGAGGAGAAAGTGGTGGCATCGAAGAAGACGACACACAAGAGATGGTAGTTTCAGTGAACAATGGGAGAGAACACTAAGGAGAAGATACTGGTGGAATCAAAGAACATGAGACACAGGAGATGATTGTTTCAGTCGCTTGCTACTGCATTTGACGGGTTGCTTCTGAAGAAGTTGAGAGAATACTAAAGAGGATAACTAAAAATATTAGAACTTCTAATCTTCTAATTTGGGGAGTTTGTAGTTCTACAATGAGTGAGGTACATATATATTATGGTACTGAAGCCAATAAGCGGGCTTCTGTAAAATTTGACAACATTTTACTATATAGAAATCCGGCCAATATTGTGCCCCAAGTCCTATATGTTGGCTGATATATTCCAAACTGACATGGAGGGAAAAAAGATGCATTGCAGTGTCATTTTCCTCCCCAAAATGCCATGTTGGACACCTCGATAACATTTAAACAATGCTAACTAGATAAGCGCTAACAACTCAATCTTTCTTATTGACCAATTTACTGCAACTAGTAAAAAAATGCAAGAAATAAAATTTATATGCATAAGAAAGTCATATATATATATATATATATATATATATATATATATATATATATATAAGAAAAACTAACTATCCTTACTCGAATGGCTCGCAAACTACAGCAATAAATTCTAGCAACCTTGAATGTTATACACCTTACAGTTTGGCACCAACCTTGGATCTAATTGCACAAAAATACCTCCATTTTTTAGAAATTGAACATTAATGTATTGTATGAAAAATATCCTATAATTTATCATGATATAAGATGCTTTATATTAACTACCTTCATAACAGGTCACAGAATATACTCCTGTTGTCACTTGATCTAAAGCTCAAGATTACCCTTTTGTGATTTCATGACCCCAATCAATGTTGTGAGAACCAGATCAGACCATCCAATCTGATCGGGAAAATCGTGACCCAGTTAGTAGGCTGGTTCTCAAAATTCCAAGAACCTGTTTGAACAATGAACCCGGCACCAAATTGGATAACCGGTCTTTAAACCATTCTAACTGGTTACTGAACCGGGGCCGATTCATATGGTTCTTTAATAAGTCAACCTTTTATTTTGGTTTCTCAACAATTCAAAGGAGTCAAAGGAGTTGTGCAGTAGTTGGAAACAACTTTTGGGTTTTCAATTGTGCTTTTTGAAAGGAAAAAAAAAACTTTAGGCATGCATCTCTCTTCTCACCTTCTCATCCATGTAAATTAACAATAATCCACATACTAAATTATTTACAGTATGATATGTGTCACCCTCTCACATGTAATATCAGAAAAGTAATTTCTGTATGTTATAATTAGTTACTAATGTCATCCATAATCTACCAACCTAAGGCTAAAAGATGACAGTGTCTACTTTTTACAAATATATTTACATATTTAATTTTATGTATTTGACTTTTGAATTAACCAAAAAACAAAAAAAAAGGACTAATTAAAGAACCGTATTGCATCCATGTATTACATTTACATCCTTGGTTCAATGATCAGTTCAAACGGTTTGACTGGTTTTTCAGTTTGATGCCAGTTCAGTGCAGGTTCTTGGAATTTTAAGAACTGGCCTGCCTGCCTGCCTACCGGTTCAAGGTTTTCTCTATGCTGCACAGACATGGATAAGGGCATGGCAACATGGACACGACAGCTATTTTTGTGTCCTAGTGTATTTTGGAGTGACCGGGTTGTGTTCGATAGGTGTCCAACACGACATAGCCTGGATTTTTGGAGTGCTTCTGCTTCCTACGGTTATCCCGGTCCGACCAGGCGATCTGGTCCAGTTCTCAAAACATTTGTTAAATGTGTTTTTACTCATATGGTTACATTATATCTTATAAAAAAAATAATGAATAAATTATTTATTATAAGTCAAACTCCAAATATCCAAATTTTGTTTTAGCATGTAGTATGTTTTATACTATTATTGAATTTATGAAGGAAAAAGTTTACTTAAAGATGGATTATGACGACATTTTAAGATAAAGATGGATTATGACGACACTTGACAAAAGAGAAACCACATTTATCACAAAATATATAAAAATATAGGTATAATTTGAAAACTGATTGAACCTTAAATCTCAGTCCTCTCCATTCTAATGGTTGGTGTGGTCCTCAGAACATTGCTCCAATGTTCAAATTACATTTTTCTACTATTTAAATGTAGCCAAAGAACAATTATATTGCCGAAGGGGGCAGCAAAAAAGGATAAATTATATTACAAACCTTAACTTAAAAATTGTTCATAGACCGGCAGGTTATAGGATTACCACCATCACCAATATATTCATATTTTGTGGATTAAATAAATATAAAAAAAAGATAATGGCTATGATATCTGACATTTAAATAGTTTGGGCATTAGCATTCGGGTTCGTGTAAAATAGATATTTTATCGTCGGACTAGATTATCTAAGCTTAAGCAGTTTGGGCATTAGCATTTGGCTGAAATTTACTTACGGCTGGATCCATTAGATCCAGGACTCTATAGCAACTAAGAAGAGCATAACACGATCAAATGTTAGAACAACATATATTTCAAGGCCTAGTTTAGATAATAGTTATGTTTCATTTGGGGCTGTTAGGCAACTAGCGTGTTTCCATCTGGACTAAACACAGCACCAGATGGAGGGTCAAACACGGACGCGAGGGATTTGAGAGTTCAAAATATAAGTAATGCTCCGAAAAATAAGCAGTAAGTTTCTCATTCTTTTAAGACTAATTTACCCGTCATTAATTATTAACCCGAGAGAAGAAAAGCTCTCTCGGCAACACAAGAAAGGTCTGCTCCCTCCCTCGGCAAGATAAGAAAGGTACTACCCCCTCCATGATCTTTATTTTTTACAAAATAAAATAAGATCAAATAAGTACAACCACTATTTATTTTTCTTTATTCATATAGATCAATCATAAGCATAACTTTATCGAAAAAAATATACAGTTTATTATTAGAATATTTAGATATATATTTTTAAAATATAGTTTGACTGATGTAGTATTTATTTAAATTTCAGGGTGATCATATATCCGCTAGTAGTCGTGGTGTTCTCAGGTGCTGGTGTTGAAATAGCACAAACTTGCTGGTGCTGGTGTTGAAATAGCCCATAATGCATTATGGTTTATTTAAATAGTGGTGTTCTCTTCCATTTCTTTTTCATCGTATTTCAAGGTTTATTTAAATAGCTCTGTTGGTGCTTGTGTTGAAATAGCCCATAATGCTGGTAAAGGAAATGGAAGAGGAAGAGGAAGAGGAACAGGAACAGGAACAGGAACAGGAACGAAGAAGGAACGAAGAGAGCTAGGACATCAAAAGGGACACCTAAGATTTCAACTTCAAGTGAATGGTAGAGGTAATGGAGTCTCGGTCCTCTAATAGCATGTCTACCGAAACTAACAACCCCTATAGTATTCCAAATGTGATGGAGGTCGTTCACGGATTGTCTGGCACGGATGCACCAAAAGGACGATTATATTTGGCAAGCATGGAAGTGTTGTTGTCAAAGGACCATTGGATAATATTCCTTTCATCAGGTGGAGACCTTGAGGCACAAGTGGAACGGTTAAAAATGATGTTCAAGTCATCCTAGAAACGATTATTGTATTAATTATGGTACTTTTTATATGAATGTATTAGATGTTTGTACAAAGTTATGTATTTCTCTAAAGTTCGTGAGTACGAAGTTATGTATTTCTCTTAAGTTTGTGAATGGATTGGTGTTTGCATTTGAGACAATGTTTAAAATAACTTGCATTTATGTAGTCTGGATTGATGTAAATTATTTCGTTGTATTTATATTCAGTACCCATATGATTAACTTTGCACAAGAAACATGCTAAAGACCATGGAATAACTTATCATGTTTTGATTTAATATAGGTATGACTTCAAGTGATAATGATATTGATATAATTATAACAATTCTAGCGACTCAGAAGATGTGTTATTTGACATTGAGGCAACGTGTTATCTTAGCAACACAACACTATATGGAGAAATTTTTGTTAGAAAATTCATGTCAAGATCCACCACATACAGGTAGTAAATATAACCAAGAAATTTTGATGCATCGTAATCCTGTATGATGTCACAAAAAATTTAGGATGAACAAGGATTGTTTCATGGCATCTTGTCGAGAGTTGGCCGTTAACTATGGTTTAAGGCGTACAAGGAATACAACAATTAAGGAAATGGTTGGTATTTTGTTTAATGAAATGAGTTCAAGTAGAACCAGTGCAGAGTGATGGCAGCTCTAATATGAGACAATTCACCATTATTCAAAAGAGATCTAAATGCAGTCAACCGTATATCAATGGTTAAGATCGCCCCAGTTGATCGTGAGTTTACCTATACCAAATGAGATAAGAAATGTTGATCGCTATTGGCCTTATTTTATGGACTGCATAGGTTCCACTGACAACGCATGTCACGTCTCGATTCCGTGGAATCGATAGTCGTCCCCCGGGCGTGACCGCCGTGCGGGCCTAGGTTGCGCTCCGCACAAGGCTAAGTATTTTATTTTCGCATAGCGAGCACATATTCAGAGTACGCAGATTAAATGAACACAGATTTGAAGCATGGAAAAGTTCTCTTTTTATTGATAATATGAACATCTATTACAAACTCCTTGAACTGAGTCATAAGGATTGCCTCTATGGGCTTACAAAAGTGTTGACACAAAATGAGATAGCAGTCCTGTACATTACATCCTTTACTAAAACTCAAAATATAAGACCTCCGGTCGGAACGACGGCCTTGCCACGAAGCTGCATGATTGCTTGGCTGCTAGCTTCTATCTTCAAAATGCTTCAAAAGGTGGCACGGTCAAGGCGTGCCTACAGCTGGACTGGATTGGGGGTTTGTCTCCTGCTCCTCGCTTGGTTCTCCTAGCGCGGGGAACCTGTTTCAACGAGGGTCAGTACATCGAAACGTACTGGTGAAGGCAAACTAACCCAACTATACCAATCAACACGTTGTTTTAATGAAGCATGCATATTTATTGTGGGTTTCTATCTTGTCTTAGTTCATTTTACAGCAAGAATTAGATATATAAATCATTGAAATAACCTGCCACGCTCGGTGACATTTACCTGTCCGTCTGAACCACCTGCCATTACTTACCATGCCTTCCCTGCCAAGAAGACACAAGTTAGTTGCAACAGGTTTAAATATACAAGGGGATCACTGGCACGTTGCCATAATGGACGGGCTAGTCTCGGGACGGAATGACGTGCGGCGCAGAGGACAGGAGGCGCCACAAGCCACTCCATCCGAAGCAGGCGACTATCATGAGTTCCGTCCGGATCGGATCGGTGCCAGTGCCCCAGCGACCGTCCGCAGGAACTAAGACCTTGTGCACAAGTTGTCCGTGATCAACGCAGTACACTAAGTTAGCATTTGAGGCAATACAGGGCAATATCAGGCACAGGGCAATAACAGGACAAGATCTACTTTTGCATAGTCTTCCTGTTGAGTTATTGCATTGAAGATGAATTCTATACATAGCACAATTTTAAGAAGAAATATACATTCTAACTTATATTTATACATATGATGAACATTCCAAACGAGCAAGCATGTAAGTAAGTAACCGTTCACAAGTTTCATTTGACAAGCATAACTTTACCCAAGTCTATTCCCTTATTATCTTAAAGTCTTTTAGTTATTATTTGGTATCGTTTGATCGGGGCAAACACGAATACAAGATTTTAGATGTGAAGACTAGCAAGAAGGGCTAGCTAATCGGGTTGGTAGCCACTCACTTTAGTAGTTGGAAGGAAGAAGGAAAGAAGTGCTTTAGGAGTCCGTTCGAGCGGCGCCTACTGCTGGATCACCTGCATTGCCACGAACAGTTGATCAATACTTCTTCCTCTCTTTCCATTATCGAAATTGAAGTGCAGTTCTATGAATGAAAGCAATAAAATCCATCGAAATCGTTCAAGAAAACTCAAGCAAATCCGAAAACCAACTCAAGGCACGAAAACAACAAGCGACAGCGAAAACTAGGCAACAAAAGAATGCAGCGGAGAGGTCCCTCCTGACTCTGCCGCTAAGTCGATCCCGGAGGCACGGTCCACTGAATATGGGAATCGATTCCGAAGAGACAAATCCATAACGAGGATGAGTTCTTGATTCAATCTATCCCGATCGAACGATACCGTCTTGTATTTCTTAGCCGCGCTCCCCGAATAGGGGGAACGGGGCACCACATCCTACCCAACTAATTGGAAGTTTCGTCCCGAAACTTAAGGAATAGAACCTACCACTAGGAAATAATGAGGGGTACCTTTCCCTCATCTCTGATTCAAGCTCCCAAGTAGACTCTTCGACAGAGTGATTCCGCCAAAGCACGCGCACTAGAGGAACCGAACGGGTCCGAAGCAGCTTTTCTTTTCTATCCAAAATTTGCACTGGTTGTTCTACATACGTCAAGTCGGTCTGGAGATTCAGTTGTTCAAGGTCTACCACGTGGCTTGGATCGTACACATATTTCCTAAGTTGAGAAACGTGAAATATATCATGTACGTCGGATAGGGATGGTGGTAGTGCAATTTGATAAGCAACTGAAGCAACCCGCTTTAGTATTTCGAACGGACCGACAAATCTTGGACTTAGCTTTCCCTTTGCTCCGAACCTGCTGACCCCTCGCATGGGCGAGACCTTGAGGAATACCCGGTCGCCTACTTGAAACTCTAGCGGTCTCCGGTGTATATCCGCATAGCTCTTCTGACGGCTTTGAGCTACCTTTAATCTTTCCCGAATCAATCGAACTTTCTGGACAGTCTGCTCCACGAGCTCAGGGCCAAGTATCTGCCGTTCACCAACTTCGTCCCAGCAGATCGGAGATCGACACTTCCGCCGGTATAACGTCTCATACGGCGCCATTAGAATGCTTGATTGGAAACTCTTGTTGTAAGCAAATTCGGCTAACGGTAGGTGCAGGTCCCAACTAGTCTACAAATCCAAGGCGCAGAGTCGCAGCATGTCTTCGAGGATCTGGTTGACACGTTCTGTTTGGCCGTCGGTCTATGGATGGTAGGCGGAGCTGAACTTCAACTTCGTCCCCATTGCTGACTGCAAGCTTCCCCAGAAACGCGATATAAATCGACCATCTCGATCGGAGACTATAGATACGGGCACGCCGTGGAGTCGAACGATTTCGTTGAGATATATCTGAGCCAGGCGGTCGGCACTCCAAGTAGATTTGATAGGCAGAAAGTGAGCTGACTTGGTGAGTCGATCGACGATAACCCAGACTGCATCATGTCCCCGTTACGTCCTTGGCAAGCCAACAATAAAATTATATTATCCCATTTTCACTCCGAAATAGCAAGGCTCTGAAGCTCTCCGCCTGGTTTCTGGTGTTCGGCCTTTACTCGCTGACAAGCCATGCAATGCGACACAAACTGTGCCACATCCCGTTTCAAGCCGTGCCAACAAAACGTCGTGCGAAGATCCCGATACATCTTTGTGCTACCCGGATGGGAAGTATAACTAGCATAGTGGGCCTCCGTGAGTATCTCTTTTCTGAGGACCGCGTCGTTCGGAACGCACAGTCTTCCTTTCAC
Source organism: Iris macrosiphon (assembly GCA_036927795.1). NCBI lineage: Eukaryota > Viridiplantae > Streptophyta > Magnoliopsida > Asparagales > Iridaceae > Iris > Iris macrosiphon. The sequence continues at coordinate 37,385,032 of JAYESA010000004.1, read as the reverse complement.
ACGAAGCATCCCGTCTGAGCCTACCGCAAAGTCGGGCGCCTTTCCTGCTAAAATAAGGGCATGAATCTTTTGCAGGAACGGGTCATCCTTCTGAGCGGCCTTCACTTTATGTAACAAGTCGGGTTCGAGGCGCAGTTGTGCTACTTGCGCCCACTTTTTGTATCTAATTTTCAGTGTAATGCCCAGTGATTCAAGATCTCGGCGCAGCCTATCATCAATAGCCAAACTCCCTATAAACACTCGACTCAATGCGTCAGCTACTACGTTTTCCTTTCCATGCGTGTATCTGATCATGAGATCGAAGTCGCTTAGGAGTTCAAGCCATCGCCGCTGCCGAAGATTCAAATCCTTTTGAGTGTACAGGTATTTCAAGCTTTTATGGTCCGTATAGATTTCACACGGTACGCCATAAAGGTAGTGGCGCCATAGCTTCAGCGCAAACACTACTGCAGCCAATTCTAAGTCATGCGTCGGATAGTTCATCTCGTGAGGCTTTAACTGTCTCGACGCATAGGCTATGACTTTATCCCGCTGCATCAGGACACATCCTAGTCCTTTACCCGATGCATCACTGAAAATTTTGAAATCATCCGGTCCGTTCGACAAAGTGAGAATTGGTGCAGAGACGAGGCGCTACTTTAACTCCGTAAACGAAGCTTCGCAGTCGTCCGTCCAAGTAAACTTTGCACCCTTTCGTGTGAGCTGAGTCAAGGGCAAAGCAATTCTAGCAAAATTCTGTATAAACCTGCGGTAGTACCCTGCTTCGGATATCGCTAGCTGACTCCGGACGTTTCCACTGCGTAATGGCCTCTACCTTCTTCGGATCAACTGAAATGCCTTCCGAGGAGATGATATGCCCCAAAAAGGAGATACTGTCTAGCCAAAATTCGCATTTACTTAGTTTGGCATACAACTTGTTGTCTCGAAGGGTTTGCAGCACCATCCGCAGGTGTCCTGCGTGCTCATCCCTAGTCTTCGAGTACACCAAGATGTCATTGATAAAAACCACCACGAATTTATCGATGAAAGGCCGAAATACACGGTTCATCAAATCCATGAATGCAGCAGGTGCATTCATCAGTCCAAACGGCATCACTGAAAACTCGTAATGTCCGTATCGGGTTCGAAAGGCGATCTTCGGCATGTCTTCTGGCTTAATCTTCAGCTGGTGGTAACCTGAGCGAAGATTTACCTTTGAAAACACCGTTGACCCTTGTAGCTGATCAAACAAGTCATCAATCTGTGGCAGAGGATATTTGTTTCTGATTGTGACTTTGTTCAATTCTCGATAGTCAATGCAGAGGCGTAGCGTTCCGTCCTTCTTCTTCACGAAGAGCACAGGCGCACCCCAAGGAGACACGCTCGGACGGATAAATCCACGATCAAGTAATTCCTGAAGTTGGCGTTTTAATTCATTCAGCTCTGCAGGGGCCATTCTGTACGGAGGCTTGGAGATTGGCTGCGTGTTTGGAAATGTATCGATAGTGAATTCAATCTCTCAGTTGGACGGCATGCCGGGTAGTTCACTCGGAAACACATCGGGGAACTCCGTCTCAACGGAAATAGACTCGACGTTTGCGTAGTCCTGCCGTGTGTCCCGAACTGATGCTAGAAATCCTTCGCAGCCTGAGTGGAGCATTCGCCGAGCAGATATCGCTGAAATCACCATGCAGGACCCAGTCGCATCAGTTGTCGGACTACTTGTGTAACAGAACTCGGCTTCTCCAGGCAGGTGGAAGACGACTCATTTTTCTGCATACTCTATAGTTGCCGAGCATTCGCTGAGCCAATCCATTCCCAAGATGATATCGTAGTCCCGAACATCTAGGACTAAAACATCAAGTGACAGCTTTCTCTCCCCAATACAGATATAACCGCCTTGGCATGCTGAACAGACAGGTATTTTCGTACCAGATGGGGTGCTAACACTTAAATCTAAATGCAACGGAGTCATTTTACATTGTTCTCCACGGCAAAATTTGTGAAAATAAAACTATGCGTTGCACCTGAATCAAATAGAACACGAGCAGGTATATTATTGAAAAGCAAAGTACCTGACACGACGGTATCCGAAGCTAGAGCTTCTTCCCGTGTCATGGTATAGACCCGGCCTTGAGCCTGATTACGCCCTTGCTGAGGCGCAGCTCGGTTGGCTTGGTTTGCCGCAGTCTGATTTGGTTGTTGAGGTGGAAGGAGCGGACAACTGCTAATCTGGTGGCTAGGATCGCCGCATCTGAGGCAGGTGCCGAGCCGTTTGCGACAGACGTTCTCGGTGTGCCCTCTCCTGTTGTAGAAGGTGCAACGCTGCCCCTGATTTTCTCGTTGACAACCGCCGTTATTTTGACGCTTTGCAGCGTTGTTTCCTCTATCGTTGCCTTAGCGTTTGTGATTGGGGGTTTGCACAGCGCCGGCGGCAACGTGAGGATACTGCGGTTCGAGAGAAAGGGCATGGTTTAAGACTTCCCTCATCGTCTGATACTGCGGAACGACTACGTGCCCGTGGATGCTAGGACGTAGCCCTCCCTCGAATCGTCTGGTACGACTCGCTGCATCCGGTAGATAAGCACTAGCAAATTTGGCCAGTTTGTTGAATTCTGCCGAGTATTGCTTAACCGTCATGCTGCCCTGCCGTAGTTGTACAAACTCGTTTTCTCGCTGACGGCGTACAGGCGGGGGTATAAACTCCTCCTCAAACGCGGCACGAAAAGTCGTCCACGCAATCGCCTCCTCTCCATGGCCAAGTTGAAGAGATCGTCGATGCACGTCCCACCAGTCGTGCGCATTGAGGCGAAGCTGTAGTTGGGCACAGGTGACGCACTTGTCTTCCGGCACTTCTAGGAGAGAAAAATGATCTTCAAGCTCGACGAGCCAATCTAGGGCCACGATCGGGTCCTCAGTCCCATTAAATGGCGTGTTGCAGACCTTCTTGAAGTTGCCAAAGGTGAAGGCAGTCACTTCCCTCGTCCTTGGAATTAGCGGTGTCTCGACTTCAAGGATTGGTTGTTCCACCGGAGTCGCTACTGTCGCTGCGGACTGGTTGGAGGCTATAGTCTGAACAAGCTGCTGCAGGGTATCTACCTGCTTTTGTTGGACTGAGAGCCGGGCCTCTAGGTTGCTCTCGAACTTGGCTTGGCGGGCATCATCTCTCTGTCGTTGTGCTTCTAACATTTGCATCACTTGTTGAAGCGGGTCTGCTCGAGACATGCCCCGTTGGCTTCGAGAGCTAGCTGATGTGCCGGAGCTGCTCTCCTGAGCCTGTGTCTCGCCTGGTGCTAGCGCTGATGGTTGCGCTTGCGTCATTCCTTCAAAAGAAGGTAAATTACATCAGGATCATAAGGTATTATGGACTTATTGCATGAACGTATCTCATTTTGGCCTTAACGAGTTCAGGAGTTTGCACAGGAATTTATCGTTAAGAGAACTTTTCCAGTTCAAGAGTCAAAGGAACTTTGAAGCTGTGCTCTGATACCAACATGTCACGCCCCGATTCCGTGGAATCGATAGTCGTCCCCCGGGCGTGACCGCCGTGCGGGCCTAGGTTGCGCTCCGCACAAGGCTAAGTATTTTATTTTCGCATAGCGAGCACATATTCAGAGTACGCAGATTAAATGAACACAGATTTGAAGCATGGAAAGTTCTCTTTTTATTGATAATATGAACATCTATTACAAACTCCTTGAACTGAGTCATAAGGATTGCCTCTATGGGCTTACAAAAGTGTTGACACAAAATGAGATAGCAGTCCTGTACATTACATCCTTTACTAAAACTCAAAATATAAGACCTCCGGTCGGAACGACGGCCTTGCCACGAAACTGCATGATTGCTTGGCTGCTAGCTTCTATCTTCAAAATGCTTCAAAAGGTGGCACGGTCAAGGCGTGCCTACAGCTGGACTGGATTGGGGGTTTGTCTCCTGCTCCTCGCTTGGTTCTCCTAGCGCGGGGAACCTGTTTCAACGAGGGTCAGTACATCGAAACGTACTGGTGAAGGCAAGTTAACCCAACTATACCAATCAACACGTTGTTTTAATGAAGCATGCATATTTATTGTGGGTTTCTATCTTGCCTTAGTTCATTTTACAGCAAGAATTAGATATATAAATCATTGAAATAACCTGCCACGCTCGATGACATTTACCTGTCCGTCTGAACCACCTGCCATTACTTACCATGCCTTCCCTGCCAAGAAGACACAAGTTAGTTGCAACAGGTTTAAATATATAAGGGGATCACTAACACGTTGCCATAATGGACGGGCTAGTCTCGGGACGGAATGACGTGCGGCACAGAGGACAGGAGGCGCCACAAGCCACTCCATCCGAAGCAGGCGACTATCATGAGTTCCGTCCGGATCGGTGCCAGTGCCCCAGCGACCGTCCGCAGGAACTAAGACCTTGTGCACAAGTTGTCCGTGATCAACGCAGTACACTAAGTTAGCATTTGAGGCAATACAGAACAATATCAGGCATAGGGCAATAACAGGGCAAGATCTACTTTTGCATAGTCTTCCTGTTGAGTTATTGCATTGAAGATGAGTTCTATACATAGCACAATTTTAAGAAGAAATATACATTCTAACTTATATTTATACATATGATGAACATTCCAAACGAGCAAGCATGTAAGTAACCGTTCACAAGTTTCATTTGACAAGCATAACTTTACCCAAGTCTATTCCCTTATTATCTTAAAGTCTTTTAGTTATTATTTGGTATCGTTTGATCGGGGCAAGCACGAATACAAGATTTTAGATGTGAAGACTAGCAAGAAGGGCTAGCTAATCGGGTTGGTAGCCACTCACTTTAGTAGTTGGAAGGAAGAAGGAAAGAAGTGCTTTAGGAGTCCGTTCGAGCGGCGCCTACTGCTGGATCACCTGCATTGCCACGAACAGTTGATCAATACTTCTTCCTCTCTTTCCATTATCGAAATTGAAGTGCAGTTCTATGAACGAAAGCAATGAAATCCATCGAAACTGTTCAGAAAACTCAAGCAAATCCGAAAACCAACTCAAGGCACGAAAGCAACAAGCGACACCGAAAACTAGGCAACAAAAGAATGCAGCGGAGAGGTCCCTCCTGACTCTGCCGCTAAGTCGATCCTGGAGGCACGGTCCACTGAATATGAAAATCGATTCCGAAGAGACAAATCCATAACGAGGATGAGTTCTTGATTCAATCTATCTCGATCGAACGATACCGTCTTGTATTTCTTAGCCGCGCTCCCCGAATAGGGGGAACGGGGCACCACAACGCACATGTATCTTGCCATATGACACCGCATGATGCAGCAAGATATATTGGAAGGAAAGGATATCCGACCCAAAATGTCATAGCCGCATGTGACTTTAATATGTGCTTCAAGTTTAGACTGGGCAGCTGGGAGGGAACCGCTCATGACACGGATTTTCTTGAAGGCCTTAAGAAAATATCTTCATCTTCCTTAACCATCTCAAGGTACAAACGCTTCAAAAATTCTCTTAGTTTTCATGTAATGTAATATATTTATCAACATGTTATGCTTTTTGTAGGTAGGTATTATCTTAATGACTCTGGATATCCTCTCGTGACTTTTGAGCACTTATAAGGAAAGACAATATATTATCCCCCTTTAGACTTACTGCAAATACTCCAAAAGATGCAAATGAATTTTTCAGTTATAATCATTCGAGTCTTTGATTCACAATTGAAAGAACCAATGGAAAAAGAGATTTGGAATATTGCAAAATATGCCATCATATCCTTTCCACCATCAAGCCCAAATTGTGACTGCAATTATGGCGGTGCATAATTTAATCCGCAAGCACAGATTTGCTGACATTGACTATGCACACTATGATAAGCATCCAAATTTATTGCCATGGAAAGTAATCGAAGAAGATCAAGAGGATATGGTCAGTATTCCTCTTCCAACAAACCCTCCCAGTGTCCGTACATCAGAGGATATGAAACTAGTGTGTGGTCGGATTAGGAACGTGCTTAATCATTGAAATTCTATTAGTTTGAAATGGGTATGCATTTAATAATTGAATTGTATTATCAAAAACATGTCTGATTTTTTATGGTGTTTTGGAGATTTTTATTTTGGCATTTACGTCTAATTATGCGCTAAATACATTTCATTTGGAACTTTAGTCTCCATAAACAGGAACAAAAATTACAGCCCATATATTCAGTTGGAATTTGAGTTATCTCCTATGAAACATCCAAACAAACAAAAAAATGTGTTCGTAAAAACAATTTAGTTACTAATAAACAACATGTCCTCAATAGTAATTCTACATCCAAAAGTCCATCTTGCAAACAAAACCAAACACACTACTGGCCAAACTTCCATCCCAAATGAAGTTAACCAAGCACATACTCAGGGTTATTTACACTAATCTTCCCTTTGTTTCGGTTTATTAAATGGACCTCCCTTATTTAGAAAATAATTACATTAACCTATCCTATGTTTTATGTTTATTACACGGACCCCCCTATGTTTTAGGTTTTACGAAAAGGGTTATTACACTATCCACCCTTACAACATAAAGCAAAGGGGAGATCCGTTTAATAAACCAAAAACAAAGGGGAGGTTAGTGTAATAACCCCACATACTCATTTTGTAAATGCCCATTTGGCCAAATGTCTTGCAACCTGTAATCCAAACTAAGCCTAAGTAATAAATAACATAAAACCTCTAAAGACCCCAATGTGGATATTCCACAACATTTCCAATCGCAAACTCAATAGTATCATGACATAACCGTGACCATGCAATGCAAGAAAAACTAAAAGCACACAACTTTCTGAGAAATTACCATCCCGGAATGGTGATGGACGGAGTGGATCCTCCGGTTGGACCCCGGCAGCATCATCTTCGAAGTAATCAGCTTCTCCACGCCCTAACCAAAACCCACCACACGCAATCAAGCCTCTCCTTCCCACCAAAACCAAAACTCCAAAAAAAGTCCACTTTTGAAAAAACTTCTTCTTACCATGACGATCCCATCCTTGCATTTGATCCCGATGACGGTCCTGAAACCAAATTCCCTCAGTGTGATGAGTATTTAGGAGGAAAGAGAGGTGGGGAGTGGAAAAAAGTGACCGGACCCGCTGTTGTCGACGGCTTTCGCCGAGTACTCGATCTGGAAGACCCTCCCGTCGGGGGAGAAGGTCGTGACGGAGAGGTCGTAGCCGGTGCCGATGCTGCTCATGGATTCTTGTCGGCCTTGTTCTGCAAAATTTCTAGGGTTTTAGGATTTGTCGATTTAGGGAAGACGAGGGGTGATTTGTAAATAGGGAAATCGTTGAGGATCTGCTTTGGATTGAGCAGAGCTAAGTGGGGTTAAGGGAAATTAAGTTCTTTTTTAGGCACAACAACAAAAATTCGGATTGGAAGGATGGAGCACTTCATTTCGAACGTTTTGGCTTTTGGTTCATTTAATTCGGAGTTAAAATATAGTTTTTATGAAGAAAACGAGATTTCAGTTTTTGGAAGTTTTTGCTATGGTCGAACCTGCTGTTGGAGAAGACGAAGTCTTCATGCGGCCAGCGAGCTATGCGATTGAGAAGTGCTATGCGGCCCGAGAGGGTTATGCGGCTGAACTCTTACCGCATACTGACAGCATGCGTCCATCTTGTTGGATACATGACTGCTGATCTACACAAGTGTCCTTGAACACTTTTGTCACTCGCTGAACGAATGAGAAATTTGCTAAGTCCAAAAGACACTCCATGCGGCATCGAACTTCATGCGACATCGAACTTATGCGGCAAGCAGAGCATGCAGCCACATTTCCTTGGACACATGACTCTGAACTTTGGCGCATCTTTGGCGCATCCTTGACTCGTCTTTCTATGGTTTTGTCTTTTCTTCCTGACACACTTTATGTCACATCACACTTTATGCCACATCACTAACACTTTAATTATTTTCCGTCGCTTCATCACTTATCCCGAGGAGTAAACTTTGACTTACTCTATGCGGCAACTGATCCTATGCGGCAACTGATCTTATGCGGCAGCTAATTCTCATGCGGCCTTGATCCTTCTGCGCACATGCTGCCCCTTGCACACGTTTTATTTGATTAGTTTTGGTTGAATGTTCCCTTGGACTTTATGAGTTGTATGTGTGACTTTGATGACCACAAAAGTATTAGACCCATCTATGCGTCATGACCCAACCACTTGTATTCGTGCTGATATACTTACTACGTGCTATGTGTTCCTACGTGCTAAGTGTTCCTACGCGATTATATTACATATTTACACTGTGTTGTACCTATGCGCTACATGACATGTGATATGACTCAATCTCCAGCATGGAAATAAGGGTTAGTCAATGACCAAGCGTGGCTAGGATCTGTTGATTGTTGCATCACGTTGGGGTGAATCCAAATTGAACTATCAAGTGACAAAGTGGATTCGTATCTAACGTGGCCGTACTATGGTACATCATATAAGGAAAGAATATCATGTGACAACGCCATGAGATTCCAGCTAACATTAGGGTTAACTAGGCAACTAAACTTGTAGAACATTGGGAGGGAATGTGTCATGCCCCAGTCCTAAAATACGTAGGAGTAGGTATACGTAACATGCCAGCTACTTATTTGACCAGACTCCGGTCCGATCCGAATACATATAAGCTGTATAATTAGGGTAACTATATAAGAATACTAAAAATATCTATGTCACAATCAACATAAAGAACAAAATATCAAGAATGAACAACATATGCTAAAGTCGGCCGTCTAGTAACACATAAGCTCGAATAGACTCGAGAAATAAATATGAGTCTATAAAAAAACTAGACTACATCAGCAGATGAATAAACAATATGAATAAATAACCATAACTCCGGTAGAAATGATATAAGTACCTGGCACCAATTCTCGTATTACAAGCAACACACATCAGCAACTCCCAAGGCTCCATAATCGTCTATACTGCAAAAACTGGCAGGGGACCAGGTCCTCAGAGAGACGTAACAAGGTACAAGAAAACAATAAGCCAGAAGTAAACAGTATAATAAAACCAAAATCCAGGGTAAACTACTATAACCAACTATGTGATATGCAAATGAGAGTATGGTATCGTACCCCGGGCAGGTACTCACGGAAGATCTCAAGGGACACTTCCGTAATCTAATAGTACACTCAAGGCTCCATGTGGAGGAACCAGGAGGAAGCTGTACGTATATATATATATATATATAATACCTTAGATTCCGCAGAGGGAACCTAAAGCCTAATACACAATAAACAGTAATAAGTAAAATATGTCTAGAGCACAATGAAGACTCTCCCCACCCATACCTCACTCTCAATCAAGACACGCAAGATCATGACCTCTAACTATCAGCACAAGTCATATTCAATATGTATAACTATAAATATCATTATAGCATGCATCATGTAGTCCTATCCAGAGTCCAAGTACCACGAACAAGTCGAGAAAGACTCTTCCACATGAATATCGTGTCAAGTGTCCTACGGTCGGATGTGCAAATAACATTTGCACAAATCATGGGTTCTGAAGAATGACTCTCTAACTACGATACTCGACCCCGTAGGGGATGTCGGTACCCGAATCTTGTTCGGACACAAAGTATCGTATGACGGCCCTAGGCTCAACAAGTACATCAACCAAGCCACACAAATATAATATTTAATGCATAAATAATATCAACTAAATAATTTAGAATTGTAAACATCTTGGCAAGGTACACTTGCTTGGGTCCGCAGTATGTAGTTGCAAAGTTGGTCCCGCGTCCACTCCTCTAGAATTTAATTGACCTAAACACCAATTAAATGCTTAAGGGTCTAATCAAGAATTCTCGTAATTATAACTTATTTATACAATTTTATTCTTTTTCATGTATCCAATATTATTTCTAACAGCTTACTTTACTTTTACGGGGTATCGGAACCTAGTTTCTTGGTTTTTGACTTCCAAAATTTAAGTTTAAGTCCCCAATTAAACGACATGAACATAAATAATAATAAATCATATAATATCGATTTAAATATAATTTATATTCATTTTAACAATTAATTCTCAGATTTGACAAAATAATATATTTCGAGATTATGGCTACTTTAGGTTGACTAGTTTTGTCCGAAACTTATTCGGGACATTGCCAGTCCATTAGTAGGGTTTATATTTATGAAAAATTATTTTATATTATATTATAATCTGATTTAATCTCAGAAATTATTTACCTCTTTATTCCATCCAAGTCATCCTCTATTTACTAGCAAAATAATGCCACAAAATCACCCGAAAACCTAGGCTAGTGGGTCTTAATTATAGGGTTCAGATTTGACATTAAAATAACAGAAAATAATTTTAAAATACTTAATTTCTAGCAAATAAACACCTATTAATTCAGTTTTAAAAATTAATAGCGATTCCCACAAGTAATCGTATCACAAAGTCATGTTGCGCGTCGACTATGTATTCTGGTAACTTGATGCTAGTTTGTACATGCAATATTACCAACTTGAGTAATAAAGTATTTTAATATAAAATTATATTATTTAATTTTTTGAAATTTATTAATAATTATATATATAAATAATTATATCACATCATTCATGCAACCATCTCAACTACGATATCTAGCTATTCTTGTAACTTGGCCAAGTAGTGTTTGCATCCAATCTTTCCATCCGCATAAAACATGATTAATTATATAATTATAATATTTATATTATAAATTAATAACATATAATTTTCTAAAATTATTTTATATATATTTATCATGACAATACTTATTGAACCTTGTCTACCATTGGTGCGTCGTGTCCGTGTCATAATTGTTCGATTTTCTTGGAATAGTTTTTACATAGAAATATGGGTTTCTCATGCATGGAGTTATTCCTACTCATAATCTAATATTATCATGAGTTACACAATCTTTGGGTCATGGAGAATATGAAAAAGAATCTAAGTTGGAAGACTTATTCGTATGTGATTACGGCGTGGTCCTTTCTCGCGATACGGACCCTTCGGAGCACCAAACGGACTCCAACCTCAACGAAACTTGAGAGAGTGCTTGGATGCTTCATATAGGAGATAAATATTTAGTTTGGAGGTGATTTTTAGGGCTATGAGGGGGCAGACAGTAGCTGCAACCAGTAGCAAGTAGTCAGCCTCTAGAGGTGGCTAATATCTTGCTCTGGCGCTTGTCAGCTTGTGGGGGATGAAGTGGAGGTTGGGAATGAGTGAAAAGAAATTGGAGAAGGAGAGGGAGAGGCTGAAGTAGTCGTAGAAGAGAGGAGGGAGGATATAGGGGCGGCCACAAAGAGGGAAGTAGATGTTAGGGTTAGGGTTTGTGAGGAGGATGCCTTATATAGATGTTTTTTGGGCCCATTATGGAGTTTTGATGTACTTTAACCTTTGGTTCAGACCTAAGAGATTTGGTTTAGCCCTTATTAAGGCTTTGGGTGCACTTGGGTCTAGTTGTGTGGGTATTAGTTTAGTTTGAGTTCAAGTGAACAAGAAGTTTCACTGACGATACTTCAATTAAGTCGTTTGTTGCGTTATTGTGTTGTTGTGCATGTGCGAGGGTTTAAGTGTAGAAATATATATATATATATATATATATATATATATATATATATATATATATATATATATATATATATATATATAATGGGGGATGAGTGTGGGGTAGTGTATATGTCTCATGAGAATTGGTTTGAGAGCCCGAGTAGGGTATTTGGGCTCGGTTGGGTTCAACTAGCCAAATAAGGATAGTTTTGCAATGTCAATGATTGTAGCTGTTTGTCAATATGGGGAGATCAAATAAATGCAACATCCATGTTCAAACTATATTAGACTCAATTAAGATTGATATTATAAATTTTGTTGGAAGAAAAAAGGTCGTGCATTGCTCGAAATATCAAAGCCATGGAAAAGTGTCATATATATTAAAAATGATTTTAGAAATTAGTTCTTTAAATCTATCTAATTAAAATAATAATAAAAATAATTATAAATTATCAAATTACCCCTATTCCAAAATAAGTGGGCTTACAATCTACCCACCTTAAAAGAATTTCATCCTCAAAATTTAAGATCTTCAATAACATATATATTTTTTCTTTTTTCTCCATTAAAATTCAAGCAATATAATCATGAAGTTAAATCGCTTTTGTTATTTAACAAAGTCCTCAAATTTTACTTCATCCTCACAGCTTAAAATTTTAAAGTAAATCTTTAAAATTTGAATTTTTTTTCAAAATTTTAAAATTCAATAAATTTTTCTTTTTAAATCAGATTCTCAAGTCGTAACTCTTAATTACAATCTAACATTATTTCCTCAAAAAATAAATCTCATTTATAACAGTCTTCAAAAATTTAATAATTTAATTCCATATCAAAACGTAAAAAATCAAATCCAATCTTCAAATTAAAAAAAATTAATTCCATCCTTGAAATTTTTTATCTCATATTGTAGTCATTTCTCAAAATTGTCTAATAATTCAATTTTTTTTCTTATAGCCATAATTTGTCTTGTCCTCACTGCCATTACGTATGTATGAATTTTCAGTATTTAAATTAATGGTCATTCTCAAACATCAATTAATGAGTCAATCCTAAAAATTTAAAAGTAAAAAAAATAATTCCTCAATTTAAATCCTACTAATGCATATCTCATGAATAAATTTAAAAATTCAAAGTCTCATCATCAAAATTTGAATTCGAAATCTACTCCATCAATCGTATCTCTCGAAAAAAACCCTTCAAACTTTGAATTTAAATTAAGTCCTTAAAAGTTAATTCTATAAGTGATAAAGTCAATATTTATATTGTTATTCCTTTAGTATAATCCAACCCATAAATCAATTCTCAATATTATATTGAACTCCTAACACTCAAAATTCTCAACATTATCCTTGAATTCGTTGAATTTTATCTCAATATTCTAATTAAATTTTAAAATTATATCTTCAAAATTTAACCACTTTAAGATTTAAACTCCTCAAATTTAAATTCAATTCAATTCTCACCTTTAAAATTTATCATTAGTCTACTCATTCAAATTTCTTTAAAATCCTCAAAATTAAATCCATAAGATCCCAAGTCCTCAAATTCTCAAACTTTAGTTTAATTCCAACTTTCAAAATATTATTTGAATTCACATCTTGTAGTCCACTATCCATGATGTTAATCTTCTTAATTTTCTCAAAATTTAAATTTAATAATCCAATACTCAAAATTTTAAATCCAATCTTCAAAATTTTATTCTCCAAATTTTAAACTCTGCTAGATTTAAGCCTTTCAAATTTAAAGAGAAATCAAATCCAGTATATCATGGCATTTCCAAAATTTTAAATTCAATCTTACCATATAAACCTTTAAATTTCATCCTCAAAGTTTGTCTCATTTCACCATTTTAAAATAAAATTCCCAAATAGTCTTCTCCTCAATTTCTCAATTTTTTTAATAAATTTTATTTTCTCAAAATGATAATACTAGTAACTTAATTAATTTTACCCTCTATAACATCATTAAACCTAGCAATCATAAAGCTACCCAACAAAATAATTCATATATGGCATATATAATTCTTGCCAACCTTCTAAGATCAAATCAAATCCCCAAAATTTGTAATCTTTAATACAATATATCTTTATCTCATCAAATCTTAAACCTTAATTTAATTCCATCTATTCTTAAAATTTAAATCTAATCACAAAGTTTAAAATTATCTCATCTAAAATTTTGAATTCCAAAAAGTGTTCCATCATATTTTACTCCTCTATATTTTTTCTTTATATAATCAACCATAATTTCTGCACCATAATTTCTACTTACCTTCAATTCAACAATTATCACAAAACTTACTCAAATTCACCAAATATTATTTAACCTCTAAATTTTTTTTAAGGAAATATAAATCTATTTTATCAAACCCTTCTCAAAGTTTTAAAAGTTTAAATTCTATCATTTAAATTTTTTAATTTAAATCTAATTTCTCAAAACTATATTTAATAACCTAATCTCAATCATTCAAGTTTAAATCCAATCCTCTAATTTAAATTCAACCATTACATATTCTCCTGAATAAATTTTAATTCAAATTTTTATCCACAAAATTTGAATTTGAAACTATTCTCTCGATCTTTTCCTTTATATTATTATTTTTCACACAATACTCAAATAATAAAATAATTACGAAAATTTTAAATTGAGATTCACCAATTCGCCGCCTCTTCAAATTCTAAAATTCTCAAATTTAGATTCCAAGTCAAATCTTATCAAAATCTTCAAACTTAAACCCCACAAAATTTAAGTGCTTCAAGATTCTTAAAATCTAAATTTAAATTCATCACATAATCTCTTTTAAATTTAAACACAAATCCAATCATATCATAATCTTCAAAAACTTATGGTTTAACAAAATCGTCAATGATGTCAAATCAAATTCTCAATCATTTATTTAAATTAATATTTATCCTTAAAATTTAAACTCCACAATATTTAAATTCATCCAAAATATTTTAATTTAAAATTTAAATTCATTACATCATAATCGCCTTAAAATTTTAAATTAAATAAATCTCTAACTCCTTATCTCATCATTTTTTTCTCAATTTAAAATAAAATACCCCTTTTTTAAATCACATAAAAGTTTAAGCCTCAAAGCACCAAAATTTGACAATTCTCATCTTCATCAATTGATTAACCTCCAAACCAATTCGCTAGTCGAGAAGCCTACCCACCTTAGATCAAACTATCTTATCAAAACACAATATTATATCCTAAAATAAAATCACTCACATACGTCTAAAAGGTTTATCTAATAGTAACCCATTACTTCTAACCTAAGCAATTGCTAGAGTCCATCTTGTTTTAGGTTCCTACTGGTAATGTCTTAATCTATTCTCACTATAATATCTATAAATTATCTACCATAATCTTCACTACTCAGGTAACCATCTACTTACAAATAATCTATCAAATATAACTTCTTCGTCTTGACAAAAATCTTCTCCTGGGGAGATCACCGCGCACGAGTATTTGTCTCTCCGAGTAAGGGAAAAACGAGAATCAAAGAATAAGAGTTCAAAGAAAGTATGGATGATTATAATTTTGAGGTTCAAGGACGATATTAGAAATCAAAGAAAGTTCCAATAAAAATGGTGGATTGAGAAACAACCTTATCCTAACTGCAGGCTCGCTCGGCACAATAACGTAACCGAAACGATATGCTCTGACCTGCATGGGCCAGCACAAAAATATGTCACATCCCAGTCCCAAAATATGTAGGATTAGAAATATGTAACATGCCAGCTACATATTCGACCAGACTCTGATCCGATCCGAATATGTATACGCTGTATAATGAGGGTAACTATCTAAGAATACTAAAAATATCTATGTTATAATCCACATAAAGAACAAAATATCAAGAATGAACTACATGTGCTAAAGTCGGTTGCCTAGTAACACATAAGCTCGAATAGACTCGAGAAATAAATATGAGTCTATAAGAAAATTAGGCTACATCAGCAGCTGAATAAACAATATGAATAAATAACCATAACTCCGGTAGAAATGATATAAGTACCTGGCACCAATTCCCGCATGACAAGCAACACACATCAGCAACTCCCAAGGCTCCATAATCGTCTATGCTGTAAAAACTGGCAGGGGACCAGGTACTTAGAGAGACGTAACAAGGTACAAAAAAATAACAAGTCAGAAGTAAATAGTGCAATAAAATCATAATCCAGGGTAAACTACTGTAACCAACTATGTGATATGCAAATGAGAGTATGGTATCGTACCCCGGGCTGGTACTCACAAAAAATTTCAAGGGACACTTCTGTAATCTAATAGTACACTCAAGGCTCCGTATGGGAGAACCAGGAGGAAGCTGTACGTATATATATATATATATATATATATATATATATATATATATATATATATATATATATATAAAATACCTTAGATGAAGACTAATACACAATAAATAGTAATAAGTAAAATATGTCCAGAGCACGATGAAGACTCTCCCCACCCAATGTAACCTTACGTCTCAATCAAGACACGCAAGATCATGACCTCTAACTATCAGCACAAGTCATAGTCAATATGTATAACTATAAATATCACTATAGCATGCATCTTGTAGTCCTATCCAGAGTCCAAGTACCACGAATAAGTCGAGAAAGACTCTGCCACATGAATATCGTAGCAAGTGTCCTACGGTCGGATGTGCAAATAATATTTGCACAAATCATGGGTTCGAAAGAATGATTCTCTAACTACGATACTCGACTCCGCAGGGGATGTCGGTACCCGAATCTTGTTCGGACACAAAGTATCGTATGACGGCCCTAGGCTCAACAAGTACATCAACCAAGCCACATAAATATAATGTCTAATGCATAAATAATATCAAATAAATAATTTAGAACTATAAATATCTTGGCAAGGTACACTTGTCTGGGTCCGCAGTATGTAGTTGCAAAGTTGGTCCCGCGTCCACTCCTCCAGAATTCAATTAACCTAAACACCAATTAAATGCTTAAGGGTCAAATCAAAAATTCTCGTAATTATAACTTATTTATATAATTTTATTCTTTTCCATGTACAACCAAGTCCAATATTATTCCTAACAACTTACTTTACTTTTACTGGGTATCGGAACCTAGTTTCTTGGTTTTTGACTTCCAAAATTTAAGTTTAAGTCCCCAATTAAATGACATGAACATAAATAATAATAAATCATATAATATCAATTTAAATATAATTTATATTTATTTTAATAATTAATTTTCAGATTTGACAAAATAATATATTTCGAGATTATGACTACTTTAGGTTGACTAGTTATGTCCGAAACTTGTTCGGGACTTTGCCAGTCCATTAGTAGGGTTTATATTTATAAAAAAATTATTTTATATTATATTATACTCTGATTTAATCTTAGAAATTATTTACCTCTTTATTCCATCCAAATCATACTCTATTTACTAGCAAAATAATGTCACAAAATCACCCAAAAATCTAGGCTAGTGGCCCTTAATTATAGAGTTCAAATTTAACATTAAAATAATAGAAAATAGTTTTAAAATACTTAATTTTCAGCAAATAAATACCTATTATTTCAGTTTTAAAAATTAATAACGATTCTCACAAGTAATCGCATCACAAAGTCATGTTGCGCGTCGACTATGTATTCTGGCAACTTGATGCTAGTTTGTACATGCAACATTACCAACTTGAGTAATAAAGTATTTTTAATATAAAATTATATTATTTAATTTTTAAAATTTAATAATAATTATATATATAAATAATTATATCACATCATTCATGCAACCATCTCAACTACGCTATCTAGCTATTCTTGCAACTTGTCCAAGTAGTCTTTGCATCCAATCTTTCCATCGGGATAAAACATGATTAATTATATAATTATAATATTTATATTCTGAATTAATAACATATAATTTTTTGAAATTATTTTATATATATTTATCATGACAATACTCATTGAACCTTGTCTACCATTGGTGCGTCATGTCCGTGTCATGATTGTTCGATTTTCTTAAAATAGTTTCTATATAGAAATATAGGTTTCTTATGCACGGAGTTATTCCTATTCATCATATAATATTATCATGAGTTACACAATCTTTGGTTCATGGAGAATAGGAAAAAGAATCTAAGTTGGAAGACTTATCGGTATGTGATTACGGCGTGATCCTTTCTCGGGACACGGACCCTTCGGAGCACCAAACGGACTCCAACCTCCACAAAACTTGAGGGGGTGCTTGGGGGCTTCATATAGGAGGTAAATATTCAGTTTAGAGGTGATTTTTAGGGCTATGAGGGGGCGGACAGTAGCTGCAACCAGCAGCAAGTAGTCGGCCTCTAGGGCTGGCTAATATCTTGCTCTAGCGCTTGTCAGCTTGTGGGGGATGAAGTGGAGGTTGGGAAGGAGTGGAAAGAAAGTGGAGAAGGATAGGGAGAGGTTGAAGTAGTCTTGGAAGAGAGGAGGGAGGATATAGGGGTGGCCACAAAGAGGAAAGTAGATGTTAGGGTTAGGGTTTGTGAGGATGATGCCTTATATAAATGTTTGTTGGGCCCATTGTGGGGTTTTAATGGACTTTAACCTTTGGTTCAGACCTAAAGGATTTGGTTTAGCCCTTATTAAGGCTTTGGGTGTACTTGTGTCTAGTTGTGTGGGTATTGGTTTAGTTTGAGTGCAAGTGAACAAGAAGGTTCACTAACGGTACTTCAATTAAGTCGTTTGTTATGTTATTGGGTTGTTGTGCATGTACGAGGGTTTAAGTGTGGAAATATATATATATATATAAATAATGGAGGATGAGTGTGGGGTAGTGTATATGTCTCATGAGAATTTGTTTGAGAGTCCGAGTAGGGTATGTGGGCTCGGTTGGGTTCAACTAGCCAAATAAGTGTAGTTTTACAATGTCAATGGTTATAGATATTTGTCAATATTTTTGGAGCATAGGCGAGATCAAATAAATGCAACATCCTTATTCCAACTATATTAGACTCAATCAAGATTGATATTATAAATTTTATTGGAAGAAAATAGGTCGTACATTGCTCAAAATATCAAAGCCATGTCAAAGTGTCATATATATTAAAAATAAATTTAAAAATTAGTTCTTTAAATATATATAATTAAAATAATAATAAAAATAATTATAAATTACCAAATTATCTCTATTCCAAAATGAGGGAGCTTACAGAATGGAATCTGGAGATCGTGCCTAACTAGCCACCTCCAGTCATCTGAATTGGGGTGTGCAAGCTAGTCCCCATGGATATTCTTTAAATCTTTATTAGTGGATGGCAATATCCGACTATTATATGATACTATGTGTTCTATGCGATCTTAGCCGGTGACCTTACGAGGGACCGGTGCATACTACTATGTGCTATACGGCGATTTATGGTTCGGCTGACCCTGCTAATACCTGGTTCGATCCGAGGATTCATATATGCATAATATCTCTGGGATAACCCAGACTCCATCTAGTAAGCCATACAAGTGATTGGACGATTATGTAACTAAGCGTGTTTGTGTATTATATCTGCTGTCAAATAGTCTAGGGACATGGACTTTCATGGTGCGATGGTTTAACCGTCCTTGTTTGGTTGTAGGGTTATATTGTTGTGTTACGACAGGTTATGAACCGAAACTATGAGACAGAACTATATATATATATATATATATATATATATATATATATATATATATATATATATATATATATATATATATATATATATATATATATATATATATATATATATATATATATATATATATATATATATATATATATATATTATAACCTGGTCTGCATTCGTGCGTCCTTTGTGGTACTTGTTATTTGGGGTCTAACCTCACTGGTTTTGCATGACCAGATTTAGAGCCAGCACCTGAGGATCAAGCGTACTCCCCCCTGAATAATGGCGCACACCAGGCAGATGGCTACTGAGGAAAGCGAGTGGGTCTCTTCTTTCCTGCTCGTTATTTCACATTTTACTCATTTTGGGCATTTAGCCATCGATACTTGTTAGCCGTGGATATGTATATTTAGTTCTCTATATGATTGTAATTAATCAGACTGCAGCTGATCATGGCATGTACTCTTGTTACTCTGTCAGCCTTCTCATTTTTGCATAGCTGGTTTCTTGAATGTTGTGGCAGGACGTTTGGGACGCCTTACTTCCTTGTCATATATGTTCTATGTTTACTGTTCTTATTTGACTGATTGAGACAATAGATATTCTATGTGACCCTAAGTGACTTGCTTGTAGTATGCACCCCTTGTCTAGTTACAGTCGTGACTGTCGTACGACATTCTATACCTTGTACGGGAGAGCTGACCATGTTTGTCTCCGTATTCTGGTACTGGGGAGTGACAAGATTTTAGTGGTGGCCCATGCAGGTCTCTGTTTTCAGACTTGTGGGGTGTTATGGTCATAGGAGTCTCGATCAAAATTTGTTCCCCTTGATATCTTGCTTTATTTTTCTCGATACCACCGCTTGAACTGTTAAACTACTTGCCTACTTGATCATTCCCGTCATGTTCTTGATGGTTCTTGTCCTTTTTTTTTGGGCTTCTTCAGTTACTGGAGCAACAGGCATGGCAGGACAGGGTTCCCCAAGGCAACAACGGGAGGTAGCACCTGTTTAGAGTCAAATTTGAATAGAGCCAGAAATTAAACAAACTGGTACAGTGGAACTAGAAGTGGGACATATCTAGCAACCAGCCCCTGAAATATACGTACCCCAGCAGTACCAGCAGTACTTAACACCCCAAAATTGCTGGAGATCCTTCGGGGAATGATGGCTACGCAGTAACACCAGATGGCGGTGTAACAACATCAGCAGTTTCAACAGCAAGAACAAAATGTCTTGTTGAGTTAGGGTTTGCAGGCAGTCCTGGAAAGAGGAGGAAGGACTGATTCGGGGGCATCGGTTAGATTTTGCCGACTTAACCCAAGGTACTTCGATGACACGGAGGACGCCATCGCAACAGATGCCCGGTTACATAATATTTAGGTCATTATGGCAGCAACAAGGGTTCCAGCTGATGAATAAGTTGATCAAGTTTGATTGCAGCTTCAAGACCTTGCCCGTGACTGGTGGGAGTCAGTAGAGGTTGGCTTGAGGCATCCCATCTCTTGGGATAGTTTCAGGACTTAATTCAGGGCTAAATATTTTGGAGTCGTAGCGCAGTATGAGCTCCAACAGAGATTTATCGATCTCAAGCAGGCTGGTAAAACAGTGGATGGATATGCAGCTAAGTTTTGCAGGCTGAGTAGATTCTCTCCAACTATGGTGGCTACGGAGTTGGATAGAGAAATGAGGTTCCAGCAAGGACTTCATCTGAAGATTTTACAACTGGTAAAGGGGCACGACTACCAGACTTATGAAGAGGTACTGATAACAGCTCGGAGGTATGAGCTTACCATGCAAAGGTTATTGGCAAGGACATGAGGCCAAAATATGTCTCATGCTCAGAGTGGAGGGGGAGGTGGAGGAGTACCTCGGACATCAGCACAATCACCTGGATTTCTCATCCATGATTCAGTACCAAGGAGGGCAGCCGTTTCGACGGTGACAGTACCGGCTCGATAGCAGTCGAGACAACAACAACAGCAACATCGCCAGGGAGCACCGGTAGGTTGCACTTACTGTGGCAATGGAGGCCATACTAAAGATGTATGTAGGGCAGCCAATGGGTTATGTATGGGGTATGGCAGTCCAGATCACCAGATTGCCAATTGTCCGATGATCCAGAGGCCAGGAGGGCCAGTCCAACAATTACCAGCACTGCCAGCACCAGGGAAAGTCCAGCAGAGAGGGCTAGCAATAGCAGTAAGGCCATTAGCTCAGCGTCCGTTACTAACGCAAGCTGAGATATACCAGTAGCATCATAACCAACAACAGGGCCAACAGAGGCCACAACAGCGTCACCAAGGGAGACAGCAGCGAGGAGCACAACAGGGCCAAGGGCAGGCATTTACCTTATCTTTGGATGAGGCTTTAGCATCGGACGACGTGGTGGCAGGTGTAAGCCCCCTAAAATTTTTAAATTTTATTTAAAGTATTTTAGTAATTTATTGAATTTCTTTAGAGTATTTTTTATAGTTAAATAGAAAATAAATTTTACTGATTAATTAAATTATATAAATACTTATTTAGAATTATTCCACAAAATAATCTTTTTTATTATTTTGGAGTCTTGTTAAAGGGTGATAGATTTTCTAGAATTTATTCTATGTGAAAATGTTCTTTTTGAATCTTTATATAGTCTCATCTATATATGTAGATATATATGTAAATAAATATATAATAATAGTAGTAATAACAAATATATAATAATAATAATAATAATAATGGTAATAGTAATTATAGTAATAACAAATATATAATAATAATAGTAAGTATTAACTAATAATAATAATAATAAGTAATGCTAATAGTAATGATAATAATAATAGTATTAACGAAAATAAAAAGAAAAATAAAAGAAAAGAAAAGAAAAGGAAAAAAAAAGAAAAGAAAAAAAAACCACAAAACAAAACCAAAACCTAACCTAAAACACCTAAGCAAACTAAATCCTATTCTACCCTCACCCGCAGGAAACCCAAAACCCCCCTGGAACCTGACTCCCTCCCATAACTTTCTCTCTCTCTCTCTCTCTCTCTCTCTCTATATATATATATATATATATATATATATATATATATATATATATATATATTACAACCATCAACCCTAACCCTAGACCTTGACCCAGCCCGGTGCCGCCGCCACCGCGCCGACCGCCGCTGCAGCCCGGCCGACCGCCGCCGTCCGTCCTCGCGTGTGCCACCGCGCATTTGCACAGTCCGTCGCCCCATCTTCAAGGTATCGTATCTCTCTAATCTCTCGTCCTCTTCTTGAGCGGTTTATTCGTGTACGTTCACAACCTAACCCTCTAGGATTTTCATTCAAGCGGGATGAGTTTCGTATCCCGGATTGGTCAAAAAATTGACCAAAAAATGGCCAAAAAATTGACCAAAACAGTCCAGAAACTTCAACCCAAACCCCCATGTTCACACCCAATTTGCCGCCAACCTGTTTATTATTTTCAAAAATTAATTTAAGGGTTTTTCTTCTCAATATAATCGAGAATTTTTTTGTTCTTTTAGTTTTTGTTAATTCGTTCTATGTGTTAAATTATTCAACCTCCAAAATGACCAAAAACTTAATTTTTTAAAACTATAATTTTGTGATACGGAGTGATCTCCGCCAAATGGGACTGCCTCGTCACGTACCAATTATACCGAAAGGTGTGTATGGTATATCCTGACGTGTGGGCTTTCGCGAAAGTTGATTCGGACGTGTGTGTGCGTTAGAATCAACCCGTATCCGTAAAAAGTCCCAATATCACAACTTTTATAAAATACCACTCCATTTTGTGTACGCTTGTCAGAATACGATGAAACTTGTGCCATTGGATTCGTGGCATCTCGCTGGTCCTGTGACCCAAATTTCACTCAATTTTGAGACAGTTGACCAAGCCACCTATTTGTGGGCCCTACGGTTGACTTTTAGGGCGAATTTGTGATCGACTCACCGGAATCCAAAAATGGACATTCTGTTGAGTTCATATCGATGTTTAGATTTTTTTTGACCTATAATTTGTCCCATTTACAGGCATTTACCTCTGGCACGCTTTTCGGTACAAAGTGGCCTACATGTGGACCCGTTTTGATCCAAAATTACCGTTTTGTCCCTGTGTCCAAATTGGACGAAAGGGTAGTGTTTTCTAGCTATCTCACTTATTCTGAGAACATTGGTGATATTTATTTCAGCATCCGGAGATGTTCATTCCGATGCCATAGTTCTAATCCTTTGTGCTTGACGTTTGGACGCTTACACTTTTCAGCTTTCTTGCCAAGCAAGATACCTTGCCAAATTGCTTATAGTACTTTTGCATGCTTATCATATTTTTATATATTCATTATATACATATTTTTTCAGTCATAATTATATATTATATATGTTGACACACACTTAACACATAGTATCATGGGAGGGGAGGGCAATCAGTAGGCGTATGGGCTATATCCACTATGGTAAACTGTAATAACTAGCACGCACTACGGTAGTTATGTCGCGCTGGTCGCTACCCTCGCGGTATGTCAAATTCTGGTGTCGCGCTGGTCGCTACCCTCGCGGTATATCGATTTCTGATGTTCATGGACGTGTGTGTGAGTTGTGAGATTAGATAGAGTAGCCTACCCATGCACATACGTCGAAAAGTTGTCCTCATTATGCATATTCATATATATTATCTAGTACAGTGTACTTATATATTTTCTGTCTATTATGCATGTTTTACTGTATTCAATTAGCATGCTTCTATGTATCTTGTTACGTCCCTCTGAGGACCTGGTCCCTTTCCAGGTGTAGACGATATTGACTATTCGCAGGAGCACAGATCAGGACTTGCTACTTATCTCTTTCGAGGAGGTCTTCTCTTCGAGTCTTATTGTTCATTAGATGTACATTATGTGGTTTCTCTTCTATTCTAGTTGGTAGTGGATTTGTCTCCACCCAACTACATGTTCTTATCAAGCAGTTTATACTTGATTCAGTTATATAGTTGATTGGTTATTTGATTCTGTGGATGAGATCTAGTTATGTCCTATGACTTGTGATAATATATATACCATATGTGAGTTAACATCCATATTACAACGTACGTGTGTATTATGGTACCCATATATTGGAGTTGCCATATACATCCGACTGACATGCTTACGTATTCCTAGTCCTACGTATTTTGGGACTGGGGCGTGACAGCATGTAACATTTTTGTCGTATCCTTTCCTGCTGTAGCATTATTTAATTCAGGCATATCTCATTCATTTGTATCTGCACGATTTGCGACACGTATTAGACTAGAGTTAGAGGCATTGCCAAAGAGGTTGAATATACTCACTGGTAATAGGCTCGTAGGAGTTAGTAGAATATGTATAGCACGTCCGATCGTAGTGTACGAGCATTTAATACCAGCATGATTGATCGAGTTCCCTATGGGTAACTTTGACGTTATCTTAGGCATGAACTGGCTGAGAGACAGTCATGCTTTAATAGATTGCTATAAGGGTAAGGTATTATTTAGTATCCCAGGCACGGAAGGTTTCACTTTCGACAGATCTGTGCAAGACCAAGATAAAGAGAGGATCACAGCGACAACGTTAGTAGAAGAACAACTCCCTGAGATAGTTAAGGAGTTCTTAGATATATTTTCGGAAGAACCACCAGGGTTACCCCAGTAAGAGACGTTGAGTTTTGTATAGAATTGATCCCTGGGGCAGAGCCAATATATTGTAAAGTTTACCAAATGGCACCATCAGAGCTAGACATACTGTACCAACATATAGAGGAACTGAAGTCAAAGAAGTTTATTCGAGCCAGTAGATCACCTTGGGGAGCGCCAGTGGTTCTAGTGAAGAAGAAGGATGGGTCATCATGGTTATGTATCAACTACAGACAGTTGAATGCTGTAACAATGAAGAACAAGTATCCATTACCATGGATCGATGATTTGTTTGATCAGCCGAGTAAAGCTAAGATTTTCTCCAAGGTCAATCTTCGATCAGGGTATCATCAAGTAAGGTTTCGGGAGCAAGACATATCCAAGACAACATTTAGATCACGATATGGGCATTATGAATTCTTAGTTATGTCATTCGGACTGACTAATGCTCTAACGATATTTATGGATTTTATGAACCGCATTTTCATGCCATACCTAGATCAATTCATGGTGGTTTTCATAGACGACATTCTTGTTTATTCCAGTAGCAAATGAGAACATGAGGGGAATCTTTCGAAGGTCTTATAGATTCTAAGGGAACACCAGTTATTCGCAAAGCTCAGTAAGTGTGAGTTTTGGTTGGATCATGTGTCATTCTTAGGTTACATCATCTCTGGAGCAGGAGTCGCAGTAGATCCGAAGAACGTTAAGGCCGTATAGAGTTGGCCAGTTCCTAACACAGTAGCTGAAGTGCGTAGTTTCCTGGGATTGGCGGGATACTACAGAAGGTTCCTAGCAGACTTTGCAAGAATTTTAACACCGCTTACTCGATTAACGCACAAGGAGGCTAATTTTGACTGGTCAACAGAGTACCGGACATCATTTAAAAAATTGAAGAAGAGATTGATTTCAGCTCCAATTCTTACGCTTCCAGTAGGTTCTGGAGGATTCACAGTGTATTGCGATACGTCAGGCAAATGACTTGGGTGTGTATTGATGCAACACGGAAGAGTGATAGCTTATGCATCACGGTATCTTCGAGGTCACGAATTTTTTTATCCAACTCACGATTTAAAGTTGGCGGTGGTAGTATTTATACTTAAGCTATGGAGGCATTACTTGTATGGTGATCGGGTGAAAATATTTACAGATCACAAGAGCTTAAAATATGTATTCATCCAGAAGGACTTGAACATGAGGCAAAGGAGGTGGCTAGAATTGATAAAGGACTATAATGTGGAACTTTATTACCATCCAGGCAAGGCAAATATATATGGTATCAGATTCTCTTAGCAGGAGAGGTAGTACATTTATGTTGACATCGCAGCGACATATCTTAGAAGATCTTCGAGAATTAGGGATTGAGATAGTACTTCCACAAGACTAGGAGTATTAGCTACTTTACGGGTACAATCTACCATTATAGAAATGATTAAGGCAGCTCAGGCAGATGATCCGAAAGTTCAGAAGCTTCAGATGAAATATGAATCTGGTCTCAGGAAAGAGTTGACTATTCATGAAGATGGAACTCTTAGGTTCAGAAACCGTCTGTGTACCAAGTGGAGATATCCTACAAGAAGTAATGACCGAGGCGCACAGTTTCCAGTATTCAATTCATCCAGGAGGTACCAAGATGTATCAAGACATTAAACAATATTTCTGGTGGAATGGGATAAAGAGGAAGATAGCATGATTCGTTTCTCGATAATTGGTATATCAGCAAGTGAAGGCCGACCAGCAGAGACCAGCAGGATTATTGCAGCCGCTTCCTATTCCGGAGTAAAAATGAGAACATATCACGATGGACTTTGTGACTGGTTTACCTAGATCCCCGACTAGTCATGATGTAGTTTGGGTAATAATAGATCGTCTCACAAAAGTACCACTTTCTTTCCTTTCGAGTGGGGCAATCCAAAGGGCAGTTAGCGGAGATGTACATACGACAGATAGTAAGACAACACGGTATCCCAGTGAGTATCGTATCAGATCGAGACACTCGGTTCACTTCCAATTTTTGGAAGAGTTTGCACTACAGTTTGGGCACTAAGTTGAGATTTAGTACCGCTTACCATCCTTGGACAGACGGGCAATCAGATAGAACCATCCAGACATTGGAGGATATGTTGCGAGCTTGTACTTTGGTTTTGGTGGATGTTGGAAAGATCACCTACATCTCGTCGAGTTCTCGTACAACAACAGTTATCAGGCCAGCATCCATATGGCACCCTTCGAAGTATTTTATGGGAGAAAGTGTAGGTCACCATTGGTATGGGATGATATTGGCGAGCGGAAGATGTTAGACCCTGAAATGGTCACGCAGACAGTAGAAGTTGTCAAGCAAATTAGAGAGTGACTTCCGGTTGTGCGAGATAGGCATCGGTATTGTGCCGATCAACAGCGTAGACTATTAGAGTTTTGTATCGACGACCACGTGTTCTTGCAGATTTTTCTAACTTGTGGAGTTATTAGATTCGGGATTCGCGGGAAGCTTAGTCCGTGATACGTCGGTCCGTTCTATATTCTCGAACGGGTAGGTGATGTTGATTATATCTTTCCCTTCCGCCTTCGCTACGTGAGATACACGATATTTTTTATGTATCTCAGTTGCGTAGGTATGTCCCGGATCTGAGTCATATCCTCGACCATTTTGAGCTAGTCATTGGTACCGACTTGTCTTATGAGGAGCAGCCCGTATCCATTTTTGACCGGGGAGAAGGTGCTCAAGAATTGGACTATTCATCTTGTCCGAGTTGCTTGGGGTCATCACCCTTTGGGAAAGTCGACGTGGGAGCGCGGGGATGATATTCGATCTTGGTATCCGCACCTATTCGACTCGGAAGGTATATTCATTCTTATGCCTTCGTATCTCGAATCTAGTGATTCGTTTATCCATGCTATGTGACATTGTTTCTTCATATGCTTATATTTGATTGCATGATCTTGTAGTTAGCGTAGTGGTTGTTCTGATTTCTCTAGTTAGCCTTGGGTTTGAATTCTGATGACGAATTTTTTTTAAGGTGGGTAGAGATGTCACTCCCCGTTCTCGAAATACGTAGTTTGGGATATATTTATTTCTTGCTTGTATTTATTCCAGCTTAGATTATTTTTTGCTCACATGATCATTAGGTTGCATTCATGGAGACTCGACTCATTCTTTGGTTTAGCATGGTTCATGGTTTATTTGTGGGTTGGTTTATTAATGAATTTAAACCCATGGTCTAAATCTCAAACCGTAGCTATATAAGCTAACTTGTTTCTCTCTCTTCCCTGATTATTCATATCCCTTCTTTCTTTCTTTCATTCTAGGCAAGTACACCTTGCACTACATGGAGAAACCTTTTAATTTTTATTTTTTGTTCTTTTCTTGCATTTTATTTTTCTATTATGTGTTTATGATGATTCTGACTGCTTTTAATACTTGGAGTTCTCGGTTTTGATGGATAGATTTGCTTAGATCTACTTTTCTAACTTAGGATTTCATGGGTTCATTGAGTTTTTGGTAGTTTTAATCTACTAAAATAGTATTTTTGAAAAATAGTTTTTGGAAAGGATGGAGCACTTTATTTTGAATGTTTTGGCTTTTGGTTCACTCAATTCGGAGTTAAAATGTAGTTTTAATGAAGAAGATGAGATTTTAGTTTTTGGGAGTTTTGCCATGGCCGAACTTGCTGTTGGAGAAGACAAAGTCTTCATGCGGCCAGCGAGCTATGCGACTGAGAAGTGCTATGCAGCCCGAGAGGGTTATGTGGCTAAACTCTTGCCGCATACTGACAGCATGCGTCCATCTTGTTGTACGCATGACTGCTGATCTACACAAGTGTCCTTGAACACTTTTGTCACCCGCTGAACGAATGAGAAATTTGCTAAGTCCAAAAGACACTCCATGCGACATCGAACTTATGCTGCAAGCAGAGCATGCGACCACCTTTCCTTGGACGCATGACTCTGAACTTTGGCACATCTTTGGCGCATCCTTGACACGTCTTTCTATGTTTTATCTTTTCTTCCTGACACACTTTATATCACATCACACTTTATGTCACATCACTGACACTTTAATTATTTTTCGTCGCTTCATCACTTATCCCGAGGAGTAAACTTTGACTTACTCTATGCGACAACTGATCCTATGCGGCAACTGACTCTATGCGGCAACTTATCTTATGCGGCAGCTGATTCCCATGCGGCCTTGATCCTTCTACGTGCATGCGGCCCCTTGCACACATTTTATTGGATTAGTTTTGGTTGAATGTTCCCTTGGACTTCATGAGTTGTATGTGTGACTTTGATGAACACAAAAGTATTAGACCCATCTATGCATCATAATCTGACCACTTGTATCCGTGCTGATACACTTACTACGTGCTAAGTGTTCCTACGTGCTAAGTGTTCCTACATGATTATATTACATGTTTACATTGCAGTGTACCTATGTGCTACGTGACATGTGATATGACTCAATCTCCAGCATGGACATAAGGGTTAGTCAATGACCAAGCGTGGCTAGGATCTGTTGATTGTTGCATCACACTGGGGTGAATCCAAATTGAACTATCAAGTGATAAAGTGGATTCGTATATAGCGTGGTTGTACTATGGTATGTCATATAAGGGGGGAATACCATGTGACCACGCCATGAGATTTCAGTTAACATTAGTGTTAACTAGGCAACTAAACTTGTAGAGCATTGGAAGAAAATGGAATCTCGAGATCGTACCTAACTAGCCACCTCTAGTCATCTAAATTGGGGTGTGCAGGCTAGTCCCCATAGATATTGTTTAAATTCTCATTAGTAGATGGCAATATCCGACTATTATATGGTACTATGTGTTCTATGCGATCTTAGGACGATGGCCTTACGAGGTACCGGTGCATACTACTATGTGCTATGCGACGATTTGTGGCTCGGCTAACCCTGTTAGTACTGTAAATACCCTAATTTTTTAGAATTTAATTTTAGAATTTTAAATATTGAAATTATGGATTTTTGAGATTAAGGAAGATTTTTCTGTATTTTTTAGCTAATTATAATAAATTTTCATTCATGGATTTATAATTATGTGTATTTAATTAATTATTAATATAGTGTAAAATATATATTTTTGAATTAATATTAGAGTATTGTATAATTTTTCTGGAATTTATTGGGCTCCAAAACTATTTTTAATGGCTATATATATATATATATATATATATATATATATATATATATATATTGTTTTAATAAACCAATCCAAACCAACCCAAACCAAACTAACCGAACCCGGATTCCATACCTGAACCCGCAACCCGAAACCCACCAACCCAAACCTACCAACCCCCCATCTACTGTAACAGCCCCAAAACCTCCCCGACCCCATCTCTTCCCCTTCTACTTGCAGTAAATCCCTTCACACCCCCTATATAAAGCCTAGCCTAGCCGACCACCACCACCATCAACTCCTCTTCCAATCCTGACGAGCCCCGACCACCGACGACCGCCGGACAGTCGCCGCCGCATGCCGCAAGACGCCTCCGCACAGTCGCCTAAAATTCTGAGCAGCAGCGAGCATCGAGGTATACTACTTCTAGCCCTTGTATCTTCCTGCACAGTAATTCAAATAGCGACCTGTCGAATCCTCTGTGAAGACCACATGACCCTCTCGAACCTTGTATAATTAGTCGGTGTATCGTGTCCTGTGTCGGTCGCAATTTGCGACGCAAAACAGGAAAAAAATGACCCAGTTTGTAGTTCAGAAACTGTTCCAATCAGCTATGTTCATGGCTAATTTTCTTCCAATCTACTTAATATTTTTAAATTCTACTTGAATAATAATTTAAAAAACATAAATAAGTTTTAAAATCTTTAATTAGTTTATTTTAATTCGATGTATGAAGTATTTTATTTGCTGTTGAATTTGACCAAAAACTTGGTTTTCTAAACCCAAAATTTCCTAAAATGGGGTACGACCCGCTAAACGAGGCAACTTCGTCGTGTGTGAATTGTATCAAAAGACGCATATCGTCAACACGGACGTGTAAAATTTTATGAAAGTTGATTTGGATGTGCGTGCACACTGGAATCAATGCATATCCGTCAAAAAATTCCGTATCGGCCTGTTCTGACACTCGTCATAATTTTGTGTGTACTTGTCATTTCTCAATGAAACTTACGCCATAGGATTCGCAGCATTATGCTGGTCCTGTGACCCAAGTTTGGTTTTATTCTAAGAACGTTAACGAAATACCATTTCGCGGGCCCCACGGTTCCACTTGACGGGCGATTTCGTGATTGGCTCATCAGACTTTAGTTCTGGACATTCCGTTGGGTTCGTATCATCGTTCTGGACTCGTAGACACTAAGTTTGACGAATTTGGAGAACTTTCTCTTTGGCACATTTTTTGGTGTGAAGTGGGCCACATGTGGACCCCGCTTTGACCAGAAACTGTCAATTCTGCCCCTGTGTCCAAATTGGACTTATTGGTAGTCAATTTTAGCTAATTCAAGTTTTCTGAGAACAATGATGATATTTGTTTCAGCATCCGGAGGCATACCTGGAGATTTCACTTATATCGGAATAACTGACGGAGCTCAGAACACCGGCAAGTGGACATTGTCAACTTGCAGTAGATCCTGTGACATTATTGTTTGAGTTCTTTCTATATATATATATATATATATATATATATATATATATATATATATATATATATATATATATATATATATATATATATATATATATATATATTCTGTGATGTACCTATTCAACCTAGGACCTTGAGACGTTGCTTAGCGTCCGAACAAGATTCGGGTGTCGACGCCGTACGCGGAGTCGTCTAACGTCACTTAAAGAGTTGATACCACGATCCTATATTTTTACGTGCTTGCTTTACCAAGTACGTCATACCATAGGACACTTGACACTAATCATGTGACAGAATCTTTCCTGAGTTATTCATGATGATTCTGTATAGGCTTACATGATTCGTGACATAAGACTTGTATATACATATATATTATTATGACTTGTTGTACTAGCTAGAGGTCATGATCTTGCGTGTTATGGACATGAGATGTTGTGGACATGAGACGTGAGATTACATTGGGTGGGAAGAGACACACAGGCTATAGGCTGATTATATACATATATACTTTATTATTGAGGTATTTTAGTCTCTGTTCCAGAGCTTGGCTCATTACGTGATATTCTTGCTGCTACGGGCTCCCCGACACAGAGCTTATAGTGGTTTCAGCCTGAGTACTAGTGATGCTCTCATTTATATTTTACTTAGCTGGTTACATAGCTTGCCTTGAGGATCTATTTTTATATACTATATTTTATTTGGCTTGAGTTATTCTTGTACCTTGTTATGTCCCCTTATGACCTTGATCCAGATTATGTCCCCAGGTACAACAGAGGAGGAATACCCCAAGATATACTGGACATGAGCTGGCGCTGGAGCAGTACTAGCACCAGAGGACGAGGTTGTGCCGGAGGATTTCTCCTGAGTATTTCAGTTTCATACTCAGTTATTTATGCTCAATGTTATTTCATATCTGGACTCATTGACGTATGTATTGGTGATATTCTCTTTTCTTATTTTATCGGGTTGTTCCCCAAGATACTACATATGTTGATTTAATGATGGACTATTTTCTTTATCTATTATCTTGATTAGTCTATCCGTTTGAGTTATGTTTCTTTCTGTGGATAAGATTAGAATTCTCCTGTGATAGACGGTCTAGACTGCATTTATATTTATTATAGCGTAAGTGCACTCTAAAGGGTCCATTAAATTGGGTTTGCCCATTGGAGTTGTGCTGCTGGCCATTGCCACGTGGCTAGTCCCTCGGTATTTTGGGACTGGGGCGTGACAAGTACCTGGTTCGATCTGAGGATTCCTATATGCATAATATCTCTAGGATAACCCAGACTCCATCTAGTAAGCCGTACAAGTGATTGGTCGATTATGTAACTAAGCATGTTTGTGTATTGTATATGCTGTCAAATAGTCTAGGGACATGGACTATCATGGTACGATGGTTTAAACATTGTCCTTGTTTGGTTGTAGGGTTAGATTGTTGTGTCACGATAGGCTATGAACCGAAACTACAAGACAGAACTATATATATATATATATATATATATATATATATATATATATATATATATATATATATATATATATATATATATATATATATATATATAAAACTTGGTCTGCATTCGGGCTTCCTTTGTGGTACTTGCTATTTGGGGTCTAACCCCACTGGTTTTGCATGGCCAGGTTTAGAGCCAGCACCCGAGGATCAAGCGTACTTCTCCCTGAACAATGGCGTGCACCAGGCGGATGGCCACTGAGGAAAATGAGTGGGTCTCTTCTTTCCTGCTCGTTATTTTATATTTTACTCATTTTGGGCGTTTAGCCACCAGCACTTGTAAGCCGTGAATCTGGATATTTAGTTTCCTACATGATTATAATTAATCAGACTGCCACTGATCATGGTCATGTATTCTTATTACTCTGCCAGCCTTCTCATCTTTGCATAGCTGGTTTCTTGAATGTTGTGGTAGGGCGTTTGGACGCCTTACTTTCTTGACATATATGTTCTATGTTTACTGTTCTTATTTGACTGATTGAGACAATAGATATTCTATGTGACCCTAAGTGACTTGCTTGTTCTATGTGCCCCTATGTGTAATCTTCTATTTTATATGAAGGCATTTTTAGGTTGGACTTCGAGCTTTCTGTGGTTTTTACGCAAGGGTTTCTCACGTC
The DNA here is from genome assembly GCA_036927795.1 of Iris macrosiphon. Classification (NCBI taxonomy): domain Eukaryota; kingdom Viridiplantae; phylum Streptophyta; class Magnoliopsida; order Asparagales; family Iridaceae; genus Iris; species Iris macrosiphon. Next base: position 37,351,454 of record JAYESA010000004.1, on the reverse strand, counting down.
AAAAGTGATTGTATTTGCGTTGTGCTTTATTTGTGATTTTGGCCAATTGGTTTTATGCATTTACTTTGGTTCTCTCATAGTATCTTAGTTTAGGGGAACAATTTTCGTATTTTGTTCCCAACATAGTAATATCAGAGCTTTGATTTCAGAGCAGTATCAGGGCAACAGGTCGCCACATGTCAGAGTTGACAGTCAAACCAAGTATAAGAGATGGATGCAAAGCCGATGCACATGATAAATCTAAATTATTCTACTTAAAACTATTGGCGGAGCAAAATAAAAGATTTATTGTTCGTCAAGAAGTTGTATCTTAGGGTATTTGCTACCGAAAAGCCTAGTGATAAATCCGAGAATGATTAAAATTTTGAGAATATACAAGTATGTAGGTATATTAGGCAGTTTGTGGATGAGAATGTGTACAATCACATCGTTAATATTGAACAAGCAATGATATTATGTGAGAAGCTGAAATCCTTAAAATATATGGTATATTGTTCAATATACTATATTATTCCATTTTATGAACATTCAACAAAGCAAAACTCTATATAAATAAACAAAAGCCATAGAATCATCAATTTCAAGAAGAAACAAATAATGATTTAGTCAAAATTTAGGAAGACCTCGTAGTCGAACCATAAGCACTATGTATATTAGAAAATTGTTAATTTATATACTACGTAGGACCTATATGAATTTTTTTATAATGTATCAACTTATAAATTTAACGAATTATTAATTTAGAACAATTTCCCAAGTTGATGCCGGTCAAAAGTATTATTTAACTGAGGTTATTATTAATTTATTCGATATTAAATTATCAAAGTTCTATTGTATATGTAACACTTTGCTCTTTACGCTGATTATACATGTGCACCTCCACATTTAGAGCATCCACAGTGAAAGAGGTATCAAGTACTATATTTTAACTTAAGTCAAATTTTGTAGCACTTAAATTCTGCAATGGACACTTGTGCATACTTGAAAATTGCTAGAGAACTACGAGATACTCCAGATTTGGAGCGTGTCCTAGCTCCTCTATATTAATTGATGGGCCCACCAAAAAACCAAACAGGAAAGAAAAAAGAGAGAAAAGAGAAAATATTACCAAATAGGAAAGGAAAATAAAGAGAAAAAATAGGAGATTAATTTGGAATGTCTATTTGGAGTGTACCATTGTGTGCCAATATCATGAAAATACTTCAAAAGTAATAATTTATACAATTTTAAATAATTTGGAGTATGTGTTTAGAGTGTCCCCACTGTGGATGCTCTTATGTTTACTTTGTTCATACAAAAATACTACCAAGTATAAAAGCTCCTTCAGTTACTGCAGATTAAATCTCTAGAAAGGAATAGATTGAATAATTCATTATTAATAAATGAGTACAAATATATATGAGAGGCTAGCTCATCTCTCTTTTATTCTATTCGATGTGGGACTAGAGTCCACTAATACTTTAATACCCTCCCTCAAGCTGGAGCATTGATGTCAATCATGCACAACTTATTACAAAGAAACTGAACTCGAGGGCCTAAAAGAGACTTCGTGAAAATTTTAGCTATCTGATCGTTGGTCCTCATATGGTAAAATTTTATTAATTCCTTTTGATATTCATCACGGACAAAGTGACAGTCAATCTCAATATGTTTTGTCCTTTCATAAAATACGAGATTGGTGGCAATATGGATAACTGACTGATTATCACACCACATATCTGCCGCGTCAGATCCTGCTTCTTCTTCTCCCAGCTCCTTCAGAAGATGATGCAGATATAACACATCTATTGTGCAATAGCTTGGTACTCTACTTCTGAACTTGATCGCGAGACCACACTCTGCTTCTTGCTCTTCCATGACACTAAATTACCGCCAATAAAAACTGAATAGCCAGATGTAGACCGTCTATCCATAGGACATGCACCCCAGTCTGCATCTATAAAACATTCTAGACGAGTATGTCCTTGATGCTCCATCCGAATTCCTTTTCTCGAATTATGGACCAGATAGCTTAGGATTCTGAGAACTCCCTGCCGATGCGGAACTCGTGGAGAAGCCATAAATCTACTCGCGGCACTTACAAAAAAAAAATATCTAGGCAAGTCATGACCGCCAAGTAGTTAAGTTTTTCAACCACTCGACGATACTTGTCCGGATTGGTCATCATTGCCCCTTCATTGGGAAGTAACTTTACCCATGGATCCATGGGTGAGCTTGCTTATTTAGATTGTATCATTTCCGGCATCAGTTATGATGTCCAGCACATATTTTCTCTGAGATATTACAATATGCTTCTTACCTCGTGTGATCTCGATACCCAAGAAGTAATTCAATGCTCCCATATCCTTAGTCTGAAACTGTTCACCCAGAAACTTCTTTTGTCCTGCAATACCCTGGTTGTCATCTCCCGTAATCACAATGTCATCAACGTAGACACCAAGTAGTATCCTTCCGGCTGATGTCTGTCGGTAAAATACCGAATGATCCTTCTTCGATTAACACATGCCAAACTGAGTAACGACATTTGTAAATTGACCAAACTAAGCACGAGGTGATTGTTTGAGACCGTAGAGGGCCTTCCGCAGATAACATATTATACCCTCCCTTGCAACAATCCCAGAAGGTTGCATCATATACACTTCTTCTTCAAGTTCCCCATGAAGAAAGGCATTCTTCAAGGTCCCCATGAAGAAAGGCATTCTTCACATCTAACTGCAGGAGGGGTCAATCATAGCGGGCAGCTAATGCGATAAGCACTCGCACATAAGTCATCTTGGCAATTGGGAAGAATGTCTCAAAATAATCTTCACCGTATGTCTGGGAGTATCCTTTAGCCACCAATCGAGCTTCCAGACGATCAAGAGTGCCATCTGGTTTTACCTTGATTGTAAACACCTACTTATAACCAACCACCTTCTTGTCCGTAGGCAAATCCACCAAGTCCTACTTATGGTTCTCCCGTATCGCTCATATCTCCTCTTCCATAGCTGCGCGCCAACCAGGATGTTTGAGTCCTTCATTCGTAGAATTGGAAATCTGAATCGCGTCAATAGTTGCCCCCAAGGACTGAGTCTGACTCGCGAGCCCGTTGTAGTGCTAATAACTCAAAGGATAGTCACGACATGCATGACGGGGTTGAGCCGGTATAACAGGTGGTAGTGAGTCAGTAGAGCTGGAGGAGGATGATGGTACGACGGTCGAGGGCACCATCAGTGATGTTTGTTCTGTCGGAATTGGTGAATCAGTGGAGCTGGAGGAGGACGATAGCATGATGGCCGGGGGCACAATTGGTAATGCTTGTTCTATCAGAGTTTGTGAGACTGGCGATGCCGGTTCTGATTGGGGTAATATTTGTGGAACGTCTGACCAGGAGACTAGCTTGGCAGGGGAGGGACCCTTACGGGGGGCTATTGTGTTTGAACTGGAAACAACAGAAAATCCTCTTCTGGGTAAACCTTGGAAATATAATTTGTAGTTGGTGGGAGTGGAGGAAACTTAGTTTCAACAAAAGTAACGTCCCGAGACATTAAATACCTCTTTAGAGTTAGAAAAAACAACGATACCCTTTTTGATCTTTTGGATACCAAAAAATATATACTTTATTGCCTTCGGATCCAACTTAGAAAGAGTAGGTCGTGTATCCCGAACAAAACACAAGTAGCCAAAAAATTTTAGGGGTAGAGAAAATGACTCACGATTGGGATATAACCGAAAAATGTAGTAGTACAATTGAAAACAGAAGATGGCATTCGATTGATCAGATAACAGGTTGTAAGGACTGTATTAGACCAAAATTTTCTGGGAGTACGTGCTTGAAACATAAGAGCACGCGTTGTTTCAAAAAGGTGGTAAGTCTTGCGTTCAGCCACACCATTCTGTTATGGTGTATAAGAACATAAAGATTGGTGGATAATGCCATGTCTATCCAGATGAGAATTGAACTCATGAGATAAATACTCAAGACCATTGTCACTTCAAAAACTTTTAATAGGAACCCGAAATTGGGTTTGGATTTTTGCATAAAAATTGCACCAAATATTAAATAATTTCGAGCAATTTTTTATCAAGTAGACAAAAGTGACGCGTGAGTAGTCTTCAACAAAGGAAACAAAATACTTAAATTCTGTCACAAATTCAATAGGCAAGTCCCCCATACATCAGAGTGCACTAGCTTAAAAGGAGCTGATACAACTTTATTTAGACTTACCGGATAGGGTACCCAGTGATGTTTTGCCAAACTACATGACTCACAATAAAATGAAACAGGAAAATTCAAAGAAGGATACATCTTCTGGAGTTCTTGGATAGACGAGTGACCTAACCGACAGTGCAACTCAAATGAATCAAGTTTCATGTTGGCACAAGCAACAGAAGAATTTATGTCAAACAAGTACAAGCCTCCAGCCACATGCCCCTACTGATAGTCCTACTAGTCTTTTGGTCCTGAAAAACACAACCATCAGAAAAAATGTTATGGAACATTGTAAATCACGAGTAATTCTACTAATGGATAACAGACTGAATGGATTATCATGTGTGTGTAAAACTGATCTGAGTGGCAGACCAAGAAAAGACGGGTGTTTCTTTTTCCATGAACCCTCAGGGAACTGCCATTTGCAACAGTAATATCTGATACACGACCGACAAATATATAATCACACGGCATACCTGTATCACCTATCAGGTGGTCAGATGCACCCGAGTTGATCACCCACTGCTTTGACTTGATCACACAAGCTGCTGAGTACCCGACTGTGAATCCAGATGTAGAGGCTTCACTACGACGCTGAGCTTAAAATTCAGCAATTTTGGCATAGGCCTATGTCATTATCTGTACGGATATCCTATCAGGTTATCTGATGCAACATTGGAAGCAGAAGCTTTAGGACACTGCCACTGAAAATGGCCCTGTTGACCATAATTGAAGCATGTGCGCAATCTTCTGCCATCACGACCGTCGTTGCTTCGTCCACCATCACGGTCAGCATTTCGGCCACCACCATTTCTACGGAATCCACCACGAGCAGCACCCAGGACATACCGATTAGTAGGGGCATCACCCAAGAAGTCTCAATAACTTTTGCTGCCCGTAGGACATAGAAGTGGGCTTCCATCAAAGACATTACCTCAGCACCATCAATTATCTGAGACCGTGCAGAGTCTGCATCAGGACGAAGGGAGGCAAGATATGCCATGACGTATAGAGGCTAGAGCTGAGTTCTTACCTCATTAATATCTGTTGTCAAGGGTAGCACGTGATCTACCTCGTCAGTTAGTGCCTTGAAGGCACAAAAATGGTCCGTATGTGACTTTTCTTCTTGATCAGCTCGATAGACAACAACGACCGAGTCATAGATGCGAGATAAATCGTATTTTCCATCAAACATTATTGCAATAACCTTCCACAATACCTTCACCGAGTCCGTATTCGGAACCATGTTCTCCACTGATGGTTCCATCGAATTCATCAACTATGTGAACAGTCGACTATCATCACTCTTCTACTGCTCGTATGTGTAACACCCCGTTCCGTTCCAGCGGACTGTCGCTCAAACGGCAAAAGTGCAACTTTTCCGACCCGCTTTGCCTCAAACGAGAAGCAAAGGATATCCAGACTTGTCCCTACAGGAATTCAGCTTAGGCTTTTAGAGGCTCGCTTGACGTATCGCTCTACCGAGGCGAATCATCGCTAAGGTGGGTGGCTACGGTGAACTTGTCTTTGCTTAGCCAGCACACATAAAATCTATAATATTCATGCTAGTCGCTAGGTGATTCACCCCCTGCATGCTAATGAATCCAACACACCTAGCTAAGGGAATAATCCTAACTTGTATTGCTTATGCTAGAACATGGAAATTGAAATATTGATTATATTCAGACCCTCACATGCTGAGTCCCTAACGGTTTCATCTCTCGGCTTACCTTCGGGTCCGAGCAAACGTGTTTACTTATGTTCCTTAGAAACGTATGCTTGTCTGCTTGAATGTTGCCTTGTTTTCATCCAAACCCCGGGAGACTACTAAGTAGTCGTTCCGTGCATGATTGAACCTGCAAGTATCCGGGACCGTTAGGTCACTAGGCAGGCCCGAACCAGGGGAATGCATCAAGGCAAGACTCATTCAGGTATTTGGATCTCTGCAAGTCTCCCTCGAGCGGGCTTACATCAGCCCAGGAGATTGTGCACATCCAATGGCTAAGTGAATCCTTGTTTAAGTATCTCGTGTACTCGTGTTCTCGTGCACTCGTGTTCTCATGTTCTAGTGCACGCATGTTCTCGTGTTCTTGTATATCTCGTGATAATTGGAAGACCCAATAATTGCATGTCGTGGACTAGTTCCACGGATGATCACCGGGGCACTGGGGCCGATCCGGTCCGGATGGAGCTCGTGTGTAGTCATCGTGTTCATGAGAGGATAGCTTGCAACGCATCGTGTTCGTGTACGCTGTCACGCCCCAGTCCCAAAATACCGAGGGACCAGACGCGTGATAATGGCCAGCAACACACACCGATGGACAAACCCAATTTAATAGATCCATCGAGGCATGCTTAAGCTGTAATATAAGAATAAGTAGGTCCAATGATACCAACCACAGTCTATGCTAATCTCATCCACAACAGCTAATCACAGATCAAATGCCAGAATAATGCAAATAAGAATAACTAACAAATCTCAATAAAAGTGTCTCGGAGAACAATCCGAGAACAAGTCTGATACATAAATGCAATAGACTGGAAAATAAAGAAACTGGAAATAGAAATAAATGAGTATATAAAGCCAATACTCATGAGAAGTCCTCGGGTACGATCTCGTCCTCAGATGTCGGTACATCTTCTGTATCTGCTCCTGTTCCTGCTTCTGCTCCTGATAATGCTCCTGTACTGTATAACTCTAGGTGGATCTCCTCTGCTAGTCCTGGGGACAAAGTCCGGATCCAGGTCTTCAGGGGACAGCAAGGTACAGAAAATACAAGCCAAAATAAATGCAGTGCAGCAGATAATGAAATATATAGGGTAAGTATGTAATCATCTGTGTGAAATACAAGAGAGAACATCAATAGTACTCAGGTTGAAACAACTACAAGCTCTGTGTAGGGGAGCCGGTAGCAGTGGTATCATGAGGTGGTCTAGCTCAGCGGGAGACTGAGTAGCCGGCATAATATAGTCAACCTGTAGCCTGTGGGTCTCTCCAGCAATAGATGGAATAATAAGGGAATACTAAATAACCAGCTAAGTGATATGCAAGATGAGAGCAGCACTAGAACTCAGGCTGACGCCGCTACAAGCTCTGTGTCGGGGAGCCGGTAGCAGCAGTAATAATGAGTAATGGGCCAAGCTCGGGCTTCAGAGTCTTGTGCCTTACAATAATATGGGTGTATATATATGGTCAGCCTGTAGCCTGTGTGTCTCTCCCCACCCAATGTAACCATACGTCTCATGTCCACGATGCCTCGTGTCCATGTCACGCACAATCATATCTAATGTAAAAGTCATAGAGTATCTAGGAATATAATGTCAATGCCATAAAGTCTGTATCCTATACAGAATCACCATGAATATCTCAGAAAGATCCTGTCCATGAATAGTGTCAAGTGTCCTGGGTTATAGTGTACTTGATAAGACAAGTACGAGAATGCGAAGGGTCACGGATATCCATCTCTAGATGACAATACACAATACCGCGTACGGTGTTGGCACCCGACTAATAATCGGATGCTAAGTACGTCACACGGTCCTAGGTCAAGCATGCAGAATAATATAAATAAAGTAAGGAAATATGCAACAAGAACTGTATAGTCGGCAAGTTATACTTGCCCACTAATGTATAACTAAGTCAAGGAAATAAGTAGCAAAGCTGCATGTTTGGCAAGGTACACTTGCCTGGGGTCCTGGCTCCAAATGTAGCTCTGGTCTCAGTGTGATCTGTAGGTACTACTCCGGTTGCTGCAATAAACATCACCATTAGATTCAAAAAATATCAAATAGCTAGAAACGCCTGTCCTTGAGTCCAATTTGGACACAAGGGCAAAAATGACATTTCCGGGCCAAAGTGGGGTCCACATGTGGGCCACTTTGCACCGAAAAGCGTGTCAGGGTCAAAGGTCTCCAAATTCGCCAAACTTTGTGTCTATAAGTCAGGAACGATGATACGAACCCAACAGAACCTCCAGAATTGGATTCCAATGAGCCGATCACAAAATCGCCCGTCAGGTAGAGCATGTGGGGCCCACGATACGCAATTTTGTCAACGTTCTCAGAATCGAACCAAACTTGGGTCGCAGGATCAGCGTATCGCTACGAGTTCGATGACGCAAGTTTTGTCTCGATCCGATGTGTGTACACAAAGTTACAGCGTGTTCCAGAAAGGTCGGATACGGGGTGTCGTCGGCGGATACGCGTTGATTCCGGTGTGCACGCACATCCGAATCGACTTCTGCGAAATCCCACACGACCGTATCAGCGTCACGCACGGTTCGGTAAAGACCGCGTGCGATCAAGTCATCCCATTTGGCGGGACGCACTCAGTTCCGGGGTAAAACAGGGCATTATTTTTCCTGTTTTTGGATCGCGGTGTGCGATCACCACAGGACGCGATGCACCGAGCGGTTTGTACGGGCACCGAGGGGTTCATACAGTCTACGCGTCACAAATGACGAAACAGAAATTGGGACAGCGAGGAGAGAGATATGAGTACCTTAACAGGGCTCCAAAAGTCCAAATTCTCGTATCCGCGTGTCAATGCGACACGACACAACACAGTGCTGTGTCCACAGAAGCTAGGGTTAGGGCTCGACAGAGACTCGCCGGAGGAGCTCGTCAGAGAAGGCACTGGGCTCGGGCAGGTCGTCGGTCAGCGAGGCAGAGCGTGGGCGGCGCTGGGGCGACCGGGTCGAGGCTGGCCGGGGCTCGGCGGAGCTCTGGCCCGCTGCTGCGGCTGTGCTAGGTCGGGGAAGATGAGGAGCTCGTCGGGGAAGCGGACAGCGGGTGAGGGAGGCCAGGGACTCGGGTGCAGCGGTGTCGGGGTCTTGGGCTGGTCGGCGAGGAGTTGGGGACGACGCTGGAGGGCAAAGCCGGCGCTGGGAGGGTCTGCGGTGGAGGAGGATGGGAGGAGACGGCTGCGGGGAGTTCTGGTAGAGGGGCGGTGGCTAGGTCATCGAGGGCAGGAGGTCGGGAACGGGGCCGAGCAAGGGTTCAGGTCAGGGGCGGCGGAGCTAGAGAGAGGCGGCGGCGGCTTCACGGATCCCGAGGCAGCTTTATAGGCTGCTACAGTGATTCCGAGGGAAATCGGGATTAGGGTTCAGGCATGGGTTCGGGTTCGCGGGTCGGGTTCACATGAATCCGGCCCGCCTCGCTTAGTATTTAAGTGCGGGTACGGGTTATCGGGTTTCGGGTTCGGGTCTAGATCCGACCCGACCCGATACGGTTTGGGTTTGGTTCAGTAATCCGGTCCGGGTTGGTTTGAATTGGTTTGGTTGAATTGAATCGGATTTATTTAGGGGTTTAATTCGGTTTAATTATTTAATAGTTTCTAGGACTTTATAAATGCTTCCGGAGTCCAATAAATTCACCGAAAATTATCCTATGTCCGGTTTTCCATTTTACACCATAAAATATTATTTCCATAATATTTTAATAGTAATTAACAGTAATTAAAAATCATTAAATTGCCAAAGGCCTAGGTTTTAATTACAGAAAATCCCAGAAATTTCCAGAAAATTCAAATTAATAATTACTGAAAAACAAGGGGCTTACATACGCCTCGTGTACTCTCGTAGCATGCTATCCTTGTCCTTGACTACGTCCATAAATGGCTATGCCAGCGACTCGTATTCATATAGATAAGTCATCCTCGCTTAGCGGCTATCCGCGTGCGAGTCATTGCATCGCATCAAGGAACAACTGAACACCTGAACGATCATGTTATAACAACCCTCGTGTTTGCATATGCTATGCCTCCTGAATGTTTATACTTGCCCGTGCATAAATTTATAATGTTTGTCTTGGACAGGGAAGGCTAAATGGTAAGTCTCGCCGTATTTTCTCTCATGTTGCACGGCGCACTGCCGTACGAGTTAGGCTATTCAATGTTTGCATGAAACTAATCCTAAGACAACTAGAAAGACAACTTAATAGTTGTGCACGGAACTTGTAATACGTGTTTGAATTTGTCGAGCGGGCAAGTAGCTTCCCCACCAGTGCATTCAATGTACTGATAATCCACCAGTTTGTATGCAGGGTGCGGGAGAACCTCGTTTGGTGCGGATGACTCCTTCATGCGTGCTAAGGTGTGGAGATCACTCCGAAGCAACGGTACATCCGAAACTGAAGCACATATACAAGACATAATGTTGGAACTCGCCTGAACATCGCCTGTACAATCATTCCACAATTGTAGCCACTTGGCACGCTTTTACTGTTTCAGAGAGAGAGGCTTGAGCGACTTGTAATCTCAGCCAAGCGCTGCCTGTAATACTTGTTCATATCAATAAAAGAGCTTGCTTTACTTCAACTTGTGTTTCAATGCTTCCGCTATATTGTCAACTCAGTGAACTTGTTACCGATCGCCTATGCGTTCATGACTCCGCTACACTCGAACAATCTGTGCGACTCTGTGGCTTAGAACTCTTATCGCCAGCCAATGGACCATGGTCTTGCACGGGCGTGGCTCACGCTCGTGTGGCATCATGCCCGGATGGGTCAAAGCGATCGTTCCGTGGGAGCGCTGGCGCTGTGATTCTCGCCTAGCGGGAACGGCCGATTTGCCTGCGGGAGATCGGGGCGTAACATGTTGGTATCAGAGCCTGGCTTCTACGCCTTTGGACTTTATTTCGATATCTCTGTTTCGAAAGCTCATTCGTAGGTTATATGCACGCTCTCTCTCAATGCCTCAATGGGATGTTCCAACAATAAGTCTAAATACTTTCAAAATACATTTTGAATGTTATGATATGCTTGCTTGTATGATGTTGTGCTACGAGTGGCCTTTGTGCCAACCTGTGCGAACCCTTGAGAGTATCGCTAGTAGCTTGTCCGATTTCACTAACTCTAAGTTTGGTTGAATGCATCTATTCGAGGGACTCCTTGAACTTGTGCACCATCCAAGACTTAAGAAAAGGTGAAACTCGAGTGCTAAGACTTCGCTATTACTAAGCTGGTTGACGTGCTCACGCTAGAAGTGCAAGTTAAGAAATAAATTCGAGTCCGGTATAGATATCAAGAACGTTTCAAGCAAGTGGATGAGATCCTAAAACTTATCCTATTCTTATTGCAGTCTTGTTTGATCCCTAAGTTAAAACCGAACAATTTAGTCGTTGACCTGCATGGGCCACCACAAAAACCATGTCACGCCCCAGTCCCAAAATACCGAGGGACTAGATACGTGGCAATGGCCAGCAGCACACACCGATGGACAAACCCAATTTAATGGATCCATCGGGGCGTACTTAAGCTGTAGTACAATAATAAGGGTCCAATAATACGAGTCACAGTCTATTCTAACCTCATCCACAACAGATAATCACAGATCAAATACCAGAATAATGTAAATAAAATAAACTGATATATCTCAATAAAAGGGTCTCGGAGAACAATCCGAGAATAAGTCTGATACATCACTGTAATAGACAGGAAATAAAGTAACTAGAAATAGAAATAAATGAGTATCTCAAGCCAATACTCAGGAGAAGTCCTCTGGTATGATCTCGTCCTCGGATCCTGGTTCTGCTCCAATGTAGGCACCTGCTTCTGCTAATGCTAATGCTCCGGTCCCGTATACCTCGGGATAGATCTCGTCAGCTAATCCTGGGGACATAATCCGGATCCAGGTCCTCAAGGGACATAGCAAGGTACAAAATAACTCAAGCCAAAATAAATCAGTGCAGCAATAAATGAACAATAGGGTAAATATATAACCAGCTAAGTGATATGCAAGTTGAGAGTTTTAGTCATACTCGGGCTGAGACTACTACAGGATCAGTGTCGGAGAAACCCATAGCAGTATTCTCTCGAAGGGCCAGTACGGTACCAAAGCTCTGTGTCAGAGTCTAAGGTACTTCCATTAAATTATTATATACATATAATCAGCCTTATATATGGTAAATCTCTCCCCACCCAATGTAATCTCACGTCACAGTTTCATGATGTCTCATGTCCATGTCACGCAAGACCATATCTAACGCAACAAGTCATAATGAAATCTAAGCATGTATAATGTATATGTCATAAACCTGTATCCTATACAGAATCACCTTGAATATTTCAGGAAGATTCTGTCTCATGAATAGTGTCAAGTGTCCTGGGTATAATGTACTTGATAAGACAAGTACGAGAATGTATCGGGTCTCGGTATCCATCTCTAGGTGACATTACACAACTCTGCGTACAGTGTTGGCACCCGACTATTAATCGTACGCTAAGTAAGTCACACGGTCCTTGGTCAAGCATGTACAACAATATAAATAAGACAAGGAAATATGTAACAAGAACTGCAATGTTGGCAAGGTACACTTGCCTGTAGCTCTGGTCTCAGTTTGATTTGCAGGTACTACTCCAGTTTTTGAAATAAATATTACCATTAGATTCAGAAAATATCAAATAGCTAGAAACGCCTGTCCTTGAGTCCAATTTGGACACAGGGGCAAAAATCACAGTTTCTGGTCAAAGCGGGGTCCACATGTGGGCCGCTTCGTACCAAAAAATGTGTCAGGGTCAAAGTTCTCTAAATTTGTCAAACTTAGTGTCAACAAGTCAGGAACGATGATACAAACCCAACGGAACTTCCAGAACTGGATTCTGATGAGCCGATCACAAAATCGCCCATCAAGTGGAGCCGCGGGGCCCACGATACGCGATTTTGTCAATGTTCTCAGAATCGAACCAAACTTGGATCACATGACCAGCGTATTGCTACGAGTCCGATGGCACAAGTTTTGTTTCGATCCGACGTGTGTACACGAAGTTACGACGTATTCCAGAATAGGCGGATACAGGGCGTTGTCGACGGATACACGTTGATTTCGGTGTGCACGCACACCCAAATCTACTTCTGCAAAATCCTGCACGTCCGTATCAACGGCACGCACATTTCGGTGAAGACCGCACGCGACCAAGTTGTCCCGTTTGGCGGGGCGCACTCAGTTCCGGGGTAAAACAGGGCATTGATTTTCCTGTTTTTGGATCGCGGTTCGCGATCGCCACAGTACGCGACGCACCGAGCAGGTTGCATGGGCATCGAGAGGGTTACACAGCCTACGCGTCACAACTGACGAAACGAAAAATGGGGTAACGAGGAGAGAGAACGGGTTACCTGAACATGGCTCCGTGAAACGGGGTTCTTCGTGTCCGAGTCGACACGACACAGGGTGTCCGGGGTACTGTGCTGCTGTGTCAACTGTGCTGTATCCTGGGGTTCTGCCGTGTCCAAGTCTGAGTGCGGCTGAGACTCATCGGGGCTTCGTCGTGGCGGCTCAGGGCTACGCCAGAGGGGCGGCGCCGACGGAGGCGGCTAGGGTTAGGGTTAGGGTTAGGTCGGGAAGGGGAGAAGGAGATCGGGGAGATGTCGGGGATGCTCGGCGCTGTGGAGTCATCGAAGAGGGTGGCGGAGGGCGGTGCAAGTTGAGGGTGGCGAGGTCGGGCTGTGGGGGCTCGATGCTTAGGCCTCGTCGGAGGGGAGGAAGTGGAGTCGGGGAAGGAGGAAGATGAGGGAAGGTGGTGGCCGGAGACTCGGGCAGCGGCGCTGGGGGTGGTCGAGGAGAGGGTGGCGCTCGGGTGTTCGATGATGAAGCGGGGAGAGGGAGACGGAGGCGAGATACCATGGCAGAGGATGGTGACGGGAGAGGTGAGCAGGAGGAGGAGGGGGTGGCTAGGTGCTACTGTGGCGGAGCGGAGCAGAGGAGGGAGGCGGTACGGGGCTGAGCGAATTAGGGTTCAGGCGATCGGGGGTTAAATAGTGGGTCGTCGGCGGTCGGGATAGGAGTCGGATTAGGATTAGGGTTCTGATTAGGATTTGGGTTACCGGTCCGGGTCGGGTCAGCGGGTCGGGTTCAATATGAATCCGGCCCGATCTGCTAGGAGGTGGGGTCGGGTTTCGGGTAGTCGGGTTTCGGGTCGGGTCTAGATCCGACCCGACCCGCTAAGGTTGGGTTCGGTTCAGTTGAACCGGGTCTGGGTTGGTTTGGTTTATTTTAGAAATAAATTTGATTTATTTCTAGGGTTTAATTCGGTTTATTTAAACTTAGTTTTTAGGGCTTTAAAAATGTTTTTGGGGTCCAATAAATTCCCGAAAAATTACCCTATGTCTAGTTTTTCATTTTACACCATAAAATATTATTTCCATAATATTTTAATATTAATTAACAGCAATTAAAAATCATTTAATTACCAAATATCTAGGTTTTAATTACAGAAAATCCTAGAAAATTACAGAAAATTATAAAAAATCTAAATTAAAAATTCTTGAAAAATCAGGGGGCTACAATCTACCCCCCTTAAGAGGATTGCGTCCTCACAATCAAAGACTAATCGGTCAACAGAGATGACACGGTTGCAACCATTGTTCGAAGCATGTCACGATCAAGGAGATTCAAGGATGAGAGTGTACGAATAACACATAGGGAAAATCACTTCCCTAAGTATTAAAGTTATGCAATTTCCCGGATGAAGAAAATCTAGAAGACTACAATTTAGAAAACTAGGTTATTACTTGTCATACTAGGTTATCAATTATTAGCAAGTTCAAAATTACCAGGTCAAGGCTAAGGTCACGAACCAACGGGCACGAACTAAAGCAATACTAGAAACAGAAAACTACGAAAACTTACGCGCATTAGCTACTCTATGAATATGCGCGTCCTCCAAAGTCATCGCAAAAGCTTGTCCGCGTCCTTGAGGTGGTGCCCTCTGCTGTTGCTGGGCCTGCTGGATGAGTGCTGGTCGAGGTGCCAAAGGTGGCCTTGGTTGATATCCTCCTGGTGCTGGTAGAGCTTGTTGGTTTGCCCTTGGTGTTCCTTCTCTACGCTCAGGGCAGTCCCTTACTGCATGCTGTCTGGATCTGCAACCTAAGCATAGTCCGAATTTACGTCTACACTCCTTCTCAATATGGCCTATCTTGCCGCAGTAGTGACACGTAGAAAGAGTTAGGGATTTGGATACAGCTCCTTGTGGTGCTTGATGCAGATGAGGTTTCTTTGCAGCTTCTCCATGCGATGCTCGGGTTGGTGCTGATGTGGAAGGCCTCTTCAGGTTGGACTCTCGCCTGGTGATGCGCTCCATGCGTCGGGCTGCAGCAAGGACGTCCGAGTAAGATGTAGGTGCAACGAATCCAATTAGTTTCTGTAGCTCAAAGTTTAGTCCGTCGAAGAACTTCTCGGCCTTCTCTTCTTCTGTCGAAATCAAGGTAGGGGCGAAGCGACTCAGACGAATGAATTCTGCATTGTACTCTTTCACTGTTATAGTATCCTGAGTGAGGCGATTTAACTTGTCCCGCAGTTCTGATCGAGCGGTAGCTGGAATGTACATCTCCTGAAAGAGTCTGGAGAACTCCTCCCAGGTGACTCAGTCTGGTCTGAGCCGGGTCTCCTCAGATAGCCACCAGTGATGTGCATTGTCCGTCAATTGCATTCTAACGGCAGTCATCCAACGTTCCCTTGGAAGCTCAACTGCTTCTAATTGATGTTGTATGTTGGTGAGCCACTCATGAACTTCTGTGGGCTCCTCCTTGCCTGAGAAGGTACGGGGCTTCAGCTGGCAGAAATCGGTGATAGAGCCCGTCGGTTGCCGTCGAGTTGGTAGGTTGGCCTACTCCAGTGCAGTTACTAGGCTGTTCCTCAAGTAATCCTCTTCTCGACGCTGAGCTTCTTGATAAATATGCTGTTGGGCTTGCATCATTGCGTAGATCATTTGGAAAATCTGTTGCCCGTCCATAGGCTGCCCTTGTGGGAATACAGGTATTGGTGGAACGAACTGCGGAGGCGGCGGGATGTCATCACGCCAAATCTAGAAGCTTGCTGATCTGCTTGGCTACTTCGGTGAGTAGAGGGATCTCCACTCAATGGCGTCACTTCATCTTCTCCATAGGTGGCTACAACATCGATTGGTGTTCTTGTTGGAGTTTCGTCGTTTGCTTGTGAATCCATTACTCTGCATCCAAAAATAAACTATAAAATGCGTACAGGAAAATTAAGGTAGGATGCAAGTCAAGAAATAAATTCGAGTCCGATATAGATATCAAGAACGTTTCAAGCAAGTAGATGAGATCCTAAAACTTATTCTATTCTTATTGCAGGCTTGTTCGATCCCTAAGTTAAAACCGAACAATTTAGTTGTTGACCTGCATGGGCCACCACAAAAACTATGTCACGTTCCAGTCCCAAAATACCGAGGGACTAGACACGTGGAAATGGCCAACAGCACACACCGATGGACAAACCCAATTTAATGGATCCATCGGGGCGTACTTAAGCTGTAGTACAACAATAAGGGTCCAATAATACGAGTCACAGTCTATTCTAACCTCATCCACAACAGATAATCACAGATCAAATGCCAGAATAATGCAAATAAAATAAACTGACATATCTCAATAAAAGGGTCTCGGAGAATAATCCGAGAATAAGTCTGATACATCACTGCAATAGACATGAAATAAAGTAACTAGAAATAGAAATAAATGAGTATCTTAAGCCAATACTCAGGAGAAGTCCTCTGGTATGATCTCGTTCTCGAATCCTGGTTCTGCTCCAAAGTAGGCACCTGCTTCTGCTAATGCTAATGCTCCGGTCCCGTATACCTCAGGATAGATCTCGTCAGCTAATCCTGGGGACATAATCCGGATCCAGGTCCTCAGGGGACATAGCAAGGTACAAAATAACTCAAGCCAAAATAAATCAGTGCAGCAATAAATGAACAATATGGTAAATATATAACTAGCTAAGTGATATTCAAGTTGAGAGTTTTAGTCATACTCGGGCTGAGACTACTACAGGATCAGTGTCGGAGAAACCTATAGCAGTATTCTCTCGAAGGGCCAGTACGGTACCAAAGCTCTGTGTCAGAGTCTAAGGCACTTCTATTAAATTATTATATATATATAATCAGCCTTATGTATGGTAAATCTCTCCCCACCCAATGTAATCTCACGTCACAGTTTCATGATGTCTCATGTCCATGTCACGCAAGACCATATCTAATACAACAAGTCATAATAAAAACTAAGCATGTATAATGTATATGTCATAAACATGTATCCTATACAGAATCACCTTGAATATTTTAGGAAGATTCTGTCTCATGAATAGTGTCAAGTGTCCTGGGTATAATGTACTTGATAAGACAAGTATGAGAATATATCAGGTCTCGGTATCCATCTCTAGGTGACATTACACAACTCTGCGTACAGTGTTGGCACCCGACTATTAATCAGATGCTAAGTAAGTCACACGGCCCTAGGTCAAGCATGTACAACAATATAAATAAGACAAAAAAATATGTAACAAGAACTGCAATGTTGGCAAGGTACACTTGCCTGTAGCTCTGGTCTCAGTATAATTTGCAGGTACTACTCCGGTTGCTGAAATAAACATTACCATTAGATTCAGAAAATATTAAATAGCTAGAAACGCCTGTCCTTGAGTCCAATTTGGTCACAGGGGCAAAAATTACAGTTTCTGGTCAAAGCGGGGTCCACATGTGGGCCGCTTCGTACCGAAAAATGTGTTAGGGTCAAAGGTCTCCAAATTCGTCAAACTTAGTATCAACAAGTCAGGAACGATGATATGAACCCAACGGAACTTCCAGAACTGGATTTCGATGAGCCGATCACAAAATCGTCCGTCAAGTGGAGCCACGGGGCCCACAATACGCGATTTTGTTAACGTTCTCAGAATCAAACCAAACTTGGGTCACAGGACCAGCGTATTGCTACGAGTCCGATGGTGCAAGTTTTGTCTCGATCTGACGTGTGTACATGAAGTTACGACGTGTTCCAAATAGGCGGATACGGGGCGTTGTCGGCGGATACGCGTTGATTTTGGTGTGCACGCACACCCAAATCTACTTCTGCGAAATCCTGCACGTCCGTATCAACGGTGCGCACGTTTCGGTGAAGACCGCACGCGACCAAGTCGTCCCGTTTGGCGGGGCGCACTCAGTTCCGGGGTAAAATAGGGCATTGGTTTTCCTGTTTTTGGATCCCGGTTCGCGATCGCCACATGATGCGACGTACCGAGCGGGTTGCATGGGCATCGAGAGGGTTACATAGCCTACGCGCCACAACTAACGGAACAAAAAATAGGGTAATGAGGAGAGAGAACGGGTTACCTGAACAGGGCTCCGTGGAACGGGGTTCTTCGTGTCCAGGTCGACACGACACAGGGTGTCCGGGGTACTGTGCTGCTGTGTCCACTGTGCTGTATCCTGGGGTTCTGTCGTGTCCAGGTCTGAGTGCGGCTAAGACTCATCGAGGCTTCGCCGTGGCGGCTCAGGGCTACGCCGGAGGGGCGGCACCGACGGAGGCGGCTTGGGTTAGGGTTAGGGTTAGGTCGGGAAGGGGAGAAGGAGATCGGGGAGAGGTCGGGGCTGCTCGGCGCTATGGAGTCGTCGAAGAGGGTGGCGGAGGGCGGTGAGAGTTGAGGGTGGCGAGGTCGGGCTGTGGGGGCTCGAGGCTTAGGGCTCGTCGGAGGGGAGGAAGTGGAGTCGGGGAAGGAGGAAGAGGAGGGAAGGTGGTGGCCGGAGAGTCGGGCAGCGGCGCTGGGGGTGGTCGAGTAGAGGGTAGCGCTTGTCACGCCCCGGTCCCGCCCGGGCCGCCGCTCCGCCCCGTACGGCCGGGATTTAACGAACCGGGCACGAATCACCGTGCCTCGGCGCGCCGAACGCGTATGACCGCGCCCGTCCCGCGGGCGCGAGGGAGGAAGGGGAGCTAATCGAATGGCCCGAGTCGAGCTTTCGGGGGACGTGATGCCGCACGGGCCTGGGGTTGCGCCCATGCAAGGTCGTGGTTCGTTGGCTGGCGATAAGAGTTCTAAGCCACAGAGTCGCACAGATTGTTCGAGTGCAGTAGAATCATGAATGCATAGGCGATCGGTAACAGGTTCACTGAGTCGACAATATAGCGGAAGCATGGAAACACAAGTTGGAGTAAAGCAAGCTCTTTTATTCATATTAAAACAAGTGTTACAGGCGGCGTATAGCCGAGATTACAAGTCGCTCGAGCTCTCTCTGAAACATAAAAGCGTGCCAAGTGGCTACATTTATGGATGATATACAGGAATGTTCAGGCGATGTTCAGGCGAGGCGATGTTCCAACATTATGTCTTGTATATGTGCTTCAGTTCCGGACGCAGCGTTCCAAGGCTCTGAGTTGAACTCCACGCCTTAGCACGCACGAGGGAGGCATCCGCACCGAACGAGGTTCTCCCGCACCCTGCAAGCAATCTGGTGGGTTATCAGTACATGAATGCACTGGTGGGGAGGCTACTCGCCCGCTCGTCAAACCCAAACACGTAGTACAGGTTTCGTGCACCAACTATTAAGTTGTCTTTCTAGTTGCCTTAGGATCAGTTTTATGCAAGATTTGAATAGCCTAATCCGTGTGGCAGTGCGCCGTGCGACATGAGAGGAAACACGGTGAGACTTACCAACTTACCATTTGTCCTTCCCTGTCCAAGGCAAACCAAGTTAATTCAAGTAGAAACATGTATAAGCATTCAGGGCAAAGCATATGCAAACACAAGCGTTTCAGTACGAGATCCCGTTCTGGGCGTACGGGTTACAGGAAATATCAGACGTGTTGCATACTATGATCAAGTGCTCTTTATGCAGGAGTGTTGTTATAACAAGATCGTTCAGGTGTTCAGTTATTCTCGATGCGATACAGTGACTCGCACGCGGGTAGCCGCTAAGCGAGGATGACTTATCTATATGAACATGAGGTCACTGGCACGGTGCCATATTGGACGGTCTAGTCTCAGTACGGAATGTCTTGCGACGCATAGAGCAGGACGTCCCAGGGCATTCCGTCCTATAGCAGGCGACTATCAGGAGTTCCGTCCGGATCAGATCGGTGCCAGTGCCCCAGCGACCGTCTGCGGAACTAAAACCTTGTTTCCAAGTTGTCCTGTGACCATGCAAGTTTCTAATCTTCAGGGTCAGGTCAGGTACAGGAACAAGTTCAGGGCAGGATATATACATATTGAACAAGCTTCATGGAACAAGTTCAAGTCAGGATATATATATATATATATATATATATATATATATATATATATATATATATATATATATATATATATATGTAACTTGTTGAGGCAGGGTCAGGATTACTCTAAATGTTGAGTATCGGCTCCATGAGCCATTTGATTCAGTACAGGACAGTATTGCTCAACGAGCAGGGATTCTTGGATCACAGGATTGGCGCAAGTTCCCTGGTTCGGGAATTGCCTTAGCGACCTAACGGTCCCAGGTATATTCAGGTTTATTCATGCACAGAACGACTATCAGGTAGTCTTCCGAGGAGAACCTAAATGAATGCATGACAAGCAGAGTATTTCACAGTCGGGGCATAGTTATGCAGCAAGCATTGAAACTAGGCAATACATAAAAGCAGGCAAGCATGCACTTGTATAACTTAAGCATTCAAGTTCGCTCGGGCCCGAAGGTAAGCCGAGCGAAACCGTACGGGGCCTTTCCGAGCGAAGTTATCTAGGGAGTGCCGTGTTAGGGAGTGAACAGTGCACTACTGAATATACATTTGTGTCATTCTGCTCGAGGCATAGCGGGTCCAGTTGCACGAGGCAAAGGTAACATGCGAGGGTCTGAACATATAAGCAATATTTTATTTCCATGTTCTAGCGACAAGCAGTACAAGTTGGGATTATTCCCTTAGCTAGGTGCGTTGGATTCTTATTAGCATGCAGGGGGTGATTCACCTAGCGACTAGCATGTATCCTTCCGTATTTTATGTGTGCTGGCTAAGCAAAGACAAGTTCACCGTAGCCACCCACCTTAGCGATGATCCGTCTCGGTCGAGTGATACTGCGAGCGAGCCTCTGAAAGCCTAAGCCGAACTCCTGTAGGGACCAAGTCAGGATATCCTTGCCTCAAACGAGTTGCCTCGCTGAGGGAGGCAGGTCGGGACGTTTGCACTTTGCCGTTTGAATCGGCAGTCCGCTTGAGCGGAACGGGGTATTACAGCGCTCGGGTGTTCGATGGTGGAGCGGGGAGAGGGAGACGGAGGCGAGATATCACGACGGAGGACGGTAAGGGGAGAGGTGAGCAGGAGGAGGAGGGGGTGGCTAGCAGCTGCGGTGGCGGAGCGGAGCAGAGGAGGAAGGCGGTGCCGGGCTGAGCGAATTAGGGTTCAGGCGGTCGGGGGTTAAATAGGGGGTCGCCGGCGGTCGGGATAGGAGTCGGATTAGGATTAGGGTTCCGATTAGGATTTGGGTTACGGGTCCGGGTCGGGTCAGCGGGTCGGGTTCAATATGAATCCGGCCCGATCCGCTAGGAGGTGGGGTCGGGTTTCGGGTAGTCAGGTTTCGGGTTGGGTTTAGATCCGACCCGACTCGCTAAGGTTGGGTTCGGTTCAGTTGAACCGGGTCTGGGTTGGTTTGGTTTATTTTGGAAATAAACCTAATTTATTTCTAGGGTTTAATTCGGTTTATTTAAACTTAGTTTTTTGGGCTTAAAAAATGTTTTCGTGGTCCAATAAATTCCCAGAAAATTACCCTATGTCTAGTTTTTCATTTTACACCATAAAATATTATTTTCATAATATTTTTATATTAATTAACAGCAATTAAAAATCATTTAATTACCAAATACCTAGGTTTTAATTACAGAAAAATCCCAGAAAATTATGAAAAATCCAAATTAAAAATTCTTGAAAAATTAGGGGGGTTACACTTAGAACTCTTACCGCCAGCCAATGGACCATGGCCTTGCACGGGCGTGGCTCACGCTCGTGCGGTATCACGCCCGGATGGGTCAAAGCGATCGTTCCACGGGAGCGCTGGCGCGATGATTTTCGCCTAGCGGGAACGACCGATTTGCCTGCGGGAGATCGGGGCGTGACAGTATGTGGGATCACTCACTGCTGGGGGGTCGTTAGTCAGATGTTTTGACAACCGCATTCTCCGAAGCATCTTTTTGGCCTTCTTGCGCTATGTCGAGTAACTATCTGGTCCATCCAACCGTCTATCGATAAGTCGAACTGATGAAACAGTCGTGCCAGTGCCCAATGTCCCCGCCGCTGTATTTTGGGCACTGGTGTTAGTAGCACTGTTATTCGCCTCAGTGTTCGTCATCCTTAAATATTCTCGATTCGACTGTCGTTTGTCGTCTCGACCCGATAATCACATCAACTCTGGCAATGCGCGATCAACGTAGCCAGAACCAACTTTCGTAAAGAAAGCAGAGAGTGAAGGTGGATCACATAAGACAGGACAGAGAAGCAACCCATGTTACTTTATGTTAGATCCTGATATGGATTCCGGGTCAGGAACAGAGATTCACGCAAACCCCAATCTGCTCTATGTTTACTCCTGATACCCTCGTCGAGAGTCAGAGGTTCATGCAAACAAATTATTGTCTACCCTCTGAGTATGCTCTCTAATCTCAGAACCCACGTTGAGATCAAAATCAGATGATCACACAAGAGTTTCTCTCTGATTATCCATGACCCAACAAACAACTCGCTTATGCCTGCGTACGACGAGGACGAGGTCGGCAGCAGGGGGTTTCCACTCGGGAAAAGGGAGGCGGTGTAGTGCCCCGCTCCGCGTAGGCACTATGTACAAGTGAGATCGCCTTGCTTGCTCGAACGGAAGTCTTCTCGGAGAGTTCCCGACCGATTAATCAATGTGAGTGGGCAGAACTGCATTCTTTGATTCTTGTACGACTTAATAAATGAATCTGAGTTTCTGAATGCTTGTTGCTTAATAAGATTGTTTCATAAGAAGAAAGATAGAACCGACTCAGTATGCTAATAAGAGAACTCACATAGCTTGTCATTAAAACGAATCTGCTTGCTTGCCTAATAAGAGAACTAGAATGCTTGTCTGAAATGAGATAGAACCTTGCCATGCTAATAACAAGAGTAAAAAGGATTGCTTGCACTTATATCATATGCTAGACTGGAATACTAGATTGCTTGTCCATAAGAGATAGAATTTTGCATGCTAGAGTTATAAGAACTGTTCTTGCTTGTTACTTGTTTAAGAGTTAGCTTGCTTGAATATGTTTTATTGTTGGCTTATGAAGAGATGGAACTTGGAGAATAGCGTGAACTTGTGAATCTAGACTAATAGCCCACCCTGAGGCTTAAAAACCTTACGGGGGAGACATGGCTATTAGGCAATGTGCATTAAGAGAGTGAGCTTCGGCTATCTGGACTTGATAGATGTGTTTGCTTGGTTGTTCTGGATTAAGTGCATAATCTTGCATCGATAGGAGCTTGCATTCTCGCATTTGGTCAGGACAACTTGTGCACAAGGATTTTCTCTCGAGCGGTTCCTGGGGCACTGGGGATCGTTCGGCCCGGGAAGAGATCTAGATACCTAAGGCTTGTACGTCCTTGGGTAGCCGTGACTCGTCTATTAGTGAGATGGGCTTGTACGTCCCAACTGCTAATCTCGATGAGGGGACCATCATATAGTTAGGGTGCATGCTAGGCTAGCCTTCTTGCATACCTAACTGTTTGATGCAGGGACGAACAGGAGAAACTAGAGAACTATATACATTATATTATGCAAATTGTGGCTAACTTGTGTGTCTGCTGCAGGGATAACCATTCGGCCGTGGGTAAGAAATATTATGAGTTTATTTATAGCCTGCTTGTCATTCAGTATGCATCGTGATTTATCTGATAGAGCTTCATTGCATTTGCATCGGTTGGACAATGGCTATTAGTGCAGAGCTGAACCTCAATCACAGCTGCTAATAGTACCAGTATGTGAGTCATTGGATGGCTGGATTACCGCTGCCAATCCTGAGTTTCTCAGAGACCGAAATCATATAGATGTGTTGCCTTAAGTGCTTGAGTGCATAATAGTCTACTTGAGATGCTTGCCTCGATTCGATATGTTCAGTCTGCTAGATTAACTTTGCCCCAAACGAGATAGATTATGATGCACAATACATGCTGCGCACTACACGATAGAGCACTGTCCCGAATCGTATGCTTATAGTTTGAATATGCAAAACTGGTTTCTAACTCGTGTTTTCAAAAGATGTAATCTGACTAATAGTCCTGAACTGCATGAAATGAACTTAGGTAAAACTAGCAAGATCACTAGCAATGAAATGTTTTGCCACAAGATTACTTAGTGTGGGTTTCAGGGGGTATAGCTTCTGTTCAGTTGTTTTATCTTACCAGTACTTGCATAAAGTGCTGACCCACCAACAGTTTTCTTGTTCTCAGGTGCCGTTCGTGCGAGGAAGCGATAGCCGTGCCTCATCCCAAGGAACCAGAAATCTGGAGTCGATGCTTGGAGCCGCATCGAGTTGTGCCTGCTTTGAGTTGCTTTTGTATAAAGGGACATAATGTATGGAACAGTGTTATTGTAGTCGAGAGAAGAGGGCTTGAGCGATCTGTAACCTCGGCCATGCGCCGCTTGTAACAATTTTGATATCAATAAAAGAGCTTATTTTCATATGCCATTGTGATCTTCACTTTTCTGCAATATGTGTGCCGCTGCTTCAGTATTGAATAGCTTACTTGCCCTTGTATCAAAGCTTTGGCCTTGTGCAAGCGCATCTTAGGCTTGCACGGCATCACGCCCGTGCGAGGACGATCGGTTCCGTAGGGACCAAAGCAAGGACGAACGGCCCTGCGGGACCGGGGCGTGACAGGCGGGAGGGGGGGTGAGGCTTCCACTAGAGCAGAGGGAGACGGAAGGGGATGGAGGGGTATCGGATGAGGGGGTGGAGAAAGGATTTTTTTTATATGGAGAAAGAATTCAGAGTTTTGGCTCTGATACCATGTAGAAAGGAATATATTGAATGATTCATTATCAATAAAGGACTACATATATATAGGATAGGCTAGCTCCTCTCTCTCTATTATTCTATTCGATGTGGAACAAAAGTCCACAAATACTTTAACAAAATCAATATCAAGTGTCATGCCCCGATTCCGTGGAATCGTAGGGGCGTCCCCCGAACGTGACCACCGTGCGGGCCTAGGGTTGCGCCCGCACAAGGCTAGGGTATTTTGCATACCGAGCACATATTCAGAGTACGCAGATAAATTGAAACACAGATTAAAACATGGAAAAGTTCTCTTTATTGATAATGTACATCTATTACAAACTCTTGAACGAGTCAGCTAATTTGCCGTACGGGCTTACAAAAGTGTTGACACAAAATGAGATGGCAGTCTTGTACATTATATCCCTTTACTAAACTTCAAAATGATAAAGACCTCCGGGTGGAATGATAGCTTTTCCACGGAGCTGCATTCTTGATTGGGTTCTAGCTCATGTCTTCAAGTATACTTCAAAATGCTGGCGCGATCAAGATGCGCCTACAGCTGGACTGGATCGGGAAAGACGACTTTGCCTCCTCGCTCGGTTCGCCTGAGTGCGGGGAACCTGTTTCAACGAGGGTCAGTACATCAAAATGTATTGGTGAAGGTAAGCTAACCCAACTATACCAATCAACACGTTATTTATATGAAGCATGCATATTTATTGTGGTATTTCTATCTTGCCTTAGTTCATTTTACAAGCAGCAGTATATATATAAAATATTGAAATAAACTTGCCACCGTTCGGTGGCTTTTACCTGTCCGTCTGAACCACCTGCACAATACTTACCATGCCTTCCCTGCTACGAAGACACAAGTTAGTTTGCAACAGGTTTAAATATACAAGGATCACTGGCATGATTGCCATAAAGGACACTAGCCACTGGCGAGAATGGTATGCAGCAAAAGTACAATAGGCGCTACAAACCATCTCATCCAGCACAATAGACTATATAATAGAGTTCCGTCCGGACCGGATCGGTTCCAGTGCCCCAACGACCGTCCGCAGGAACCAATGACCTTGTGCACAAGTTGTCCATGATCGAACAATATGTTTATTAAGTTAATAATTCATGCAGTTGAGGCAACACGAGTACAAGAATACGAGTACAAGACAAGCTGTATTGCATGATTTATTTTGCATAGCCTCCCTGAACAATTATTCGCATACAAGATATGATCCATACTTAGCACGATTTATAGAACATTTGTAACGAACTAGCATACAATAAGATAACAGTTCACAAGTTTAATTTGACAAGCAATATAGTCCAATGTCTATTCCCATTTTATCTTGACATCTTTTAGGTATTACTTGGTATCGTCTGATCGGGCAAACAAGGATGCAAGACTTTTTGGGTGTGAAGCTTGGAAGAAGGGATAGCTAATCGGGATGGTAGCCACTCACTTAGTTGGTTGGAAGGGAGAAGAAAAGAGGCTCTTCAAGACTCCGCTCGTAAGCCGCCTACTGCTCGTTCACCTGCATCACGAACAGCTTGATCAATACCTCTTCCTCTCTTTCCATACTCGAAATTGAAATCCAGTTCAATGAACGAAAACAATAAAATCCATCGAAACCGTTCAAGAAAACCCAAGCAAATCCGAAAATCAACTCAAAGCACGAAAGCAACAAGTTACATCGAAATCTGAGACAACAAGGAATGCAGCGGAGAGGTCCCTCCTGACTCTGCCGCTAAGTCGATCCTAGGTGCACGGTCCACTGAATATGGGAATCGATTCCGAAGAAGCAAATCCATAACGAGGACGAGTTCTTGTTTCAATCTATCCCGATCGAACGATACCATCTTGTGTTTCTTAGCCACGCTCCCCGAATAGGAGGAACGGGACGCCACATCAAGGAACCCCTTCTCATTTGATAACACATTGGATACCATAAAAGAATAGTATTTCTTACACTTCCGTGTTTATTTTTGGGATATTTAGACTTTGGATATCGAATATGTTATAATATTTGTGTTTGGGTCTCCATAATAGATATAACTAGTGTTTGGATCTCTAATAAATTAGAATATTTGTGTTTGGGTTTCTATAATAGACATAATTAATGTTTGGGTCTTGGACTAACGGTTGACTGTCAAAATCCAAATAAAAAATAAAAAAAAGGAGAAAAAGGAAAAAATAGAAAAAAATTAAAAGAAAAAGAAAGAAAGAAAGAAAGAAAATATTAAAAACCAAAAAGAAAAACCAACGAAGAAATCGAAAAACGGAAAAAAAAGCTGAAAAAAAGCTAAAATAATAGAATAACTGAAAAAAAGAATAAATTTGCTTGGATATTCGTAATTTTCAGGAATAAATTTGCCTAAAAATATCGAGACCTAAAGTCTAAATATCCCGGACATATTTATTGTAGGAAACATATTCCCATATTTGGTTTAGGTTAAAAAAAATATAAATTTGGCCAAAAATATCGAGACCTAAAGTCTAAATATCCCGGACAAATTTATTGTGGCAAACATTTTCTCATGTTTGGTTTAGGTTAAAAAAATATATTTTTGAAAATTACGAATAGCCGGATAAATAATTTACCCACAAAACATAGAAATCATATTCCTTAAGAATAGTTGTGTGTGTTTTTTGCTCCGACAAATTTATTTTTTGTTAGTTTTTTTTATCCTTTTTTCGTTTTAAAGTTTTTTTTTAATTTTTTTTTAATCCTTTTTCGGTTTTTTGTTTTATTTCTTTATTTTTTTTGTTTAAATTTTTCTTCTTTTTGTTTTCTCGATTTTTTTATTGTTTTTATTTCTTTTTATTGTTTTTATTGTTTTTTAGTTGGATTTTAACAATCAACCGTTAGTCCAAAACCCACACAATAATTATGTCTATTATTGTTGGTGTTGTTTCCTTTGGACTAGTAAAGATAGTCCCACATTGCCTACACCACCAAGTGAGTATCTCAATATAATATTTTGTATGAGTTGAGGTGTGCACATGGGATGTGGTGGGGCACATGGGTGCCATGTGGGAATATTTTTCTAGGAGAAAAAATGATTAACTTCTCATGAAAGCATTTATGCTTTTTGTCATGCTCTTGAATTTTTTTCCATAGGAGCTAAGTCCCAAAGGGGCTTAGCGACTCAGACTCGGACTCAAGGGCTCAAGGGCGCAAAGTGATGCTTTGTTGGCGCACTTTGGGACCGCATTAGCGGTTGCATGCATGATCATTTTTTGTGGAATTTGCAATTAATTCGTGCCTATCTTTTAGGAATTCGTAATTAATTTGTTCGTATCTTTCCGTAACTTATGGGCGTCTAGGGTTTCCACTCTCTCTTTATAAATACTCTCTTCGTGCCTCTCTGAGAACTTACTTTGAAAATCAGGAGTCGAAGAGAGTTGCTGCTGCCACCGCCATTGGAGTCCAGGAAGTTCGTACGAGTCCGAAAAAGAGGTGACAGCGAGCGTTCCAGAAGTTCTACGTGAACTTGCTGGTTCCTAAAAGTAGATCGTGTGGAGGCGAATCTTGCTTTGAGCAACGGTGATCTTCATCACCCCAGCAAGCAAATTTTCTTCTTCTCCTTTCTCTTCTCTTCTGCTAATTGTAATTTTGTTCTGTCCGTCTGCAACTGCGAGTGCAAGAAAAAATGTGAAGTTTATTTTTTCTGATTCTTTTGTAATCTTGAGAGCAAGTTGTAATCAAAATCTTTATATAGTTCTTCGTGGTGATCGAGAAAAGTCAGAGTGAAAACTTTTGTGTGAACCTCTGATCTCGACCACGCGTTCTTCCATCGTTGGCTAAGTCTCGGGGATAACAACTCAAAGCAAGATCCGAAGAAAGATGGAGAACTTTCGATCAAGTCTTCTGGACACAAGTTTTCACAAACTTGAGAAGATTGACAGAATTTACTTCGAACATTTGGATGAGGGAATGAGTCATTTGTCAAATGTTGAAAGTGAGTTGTCGGAGCCTACCATTCCCGAGGATGGAGAAAATAACGTCTAAAGGACGCGCATTGTCATGACTCGCACCCGGAATTGGGGTACGAGTACGTGGGTACGTCCAGCCTACGCTGCAACATCGGCGGTAGAACGCTGTCAAGGTCATGATACTATCTAAGCAATCTCACACGAGCATCCAATCTCCATAAGGAGGCACGGATGACACAATAAAATAAACAACATACTCAATCACATAGCTACAGCACGATAAGATATCGAAGAAATAAAATAAAATAAAATACAACACAAGTCTAAATATAAATAATCTAACTCAACAATAATATCCAAATCTCAACAAAGTATGTCGGAGACAAATCCGGTACCAAATAACCTGCTAAAAGAACTAACTAGATAACTAGTGATTCCGGCTAGACCTCCCGGAATCACAACTGAACTACCAAGTCCAAGTCTGCAGCTACTCACCCTGTGGTCCATAAAATGTCGGACACCAGTCCTCTAAGGCATAGTCTGGAAAAATATTTCCAGTCAGGAAGGAGCAAAGTACATCTCAAATAACAGTTCTATTTAATTGATAAGGACTGTAAAACAATAAACAGATGATGCTATATACTGAGAGAAGACAATGAATAAATGCAATGGCAAAATAAAGAGACAGGCAATATAAGAGACTAGCAATATAGGCAATATGGTACAGTAAGTGCATATATGAAATGAAGAGAACGAGGTACAAAATTATATACGGGTGATGTAGTATATGATCTAAAATAGAGAACTGTAACTATTCTAAGTGTTTGAAATAGTAGCTTCGATATGTGATCGGCTTGGGAACATGTACGAGAGCTATATGGCCTGGCTAATCATACGTGGGGAGTATGATTAACACTAACATGATTCTATACTTGTACAAGAGGGATATGATCACATTTCTCACTAACTACTTTCCCGCCCCCAACTAGTACAGTGGATCCAACCATGACACGTCACGATACACGAGCAATATCCAATATATCATGTACAAGGTCTAAATATCAATGTCGTATACAATGTCAATACGATAATCAATATAACATCTCATGACTGCAGATCCAATCTACATACTAGTCCGTGTAGCACAGTGTCAAGGATCAGATGTAACATTTCTAGATACCGAACTTAT
Source organism: Iris macrosiphon (assembly GCA_036927795.1). Classification (NCBI taxonomy): domain Eukaryota; kingdom Viridiplantae; phylum Streptophyta; class Magnoliopsida; order Asparagales; family Iridaceae; genus Iris; species Iris macrosiphon. The sequence goes on along the minus strand of JAYESA010000004.1, from coordinate 37,321,370 downwards.
AAAAATTATCAAATAATTGGAAATTATCAGAGAATATACTCGCCTTGGGTCCTTAGCTGGTAATGCCAATGTCCTGTTCCAGAGTATCGCCTGGATGATCCAACAGTCCTATAGACATATCATAAAATATAATATTTGTATCAGATGCTATACTAACACACAATCATAATACATTGAACTCAGGGGCTATGCCATGTATGGCACTAGTCAACTAGGGTCAAGTACGCGTCTAATTGCGCGGGTGTCGTGTCTGTAATTGCTGTGAATTCAGACAGTCGGTGATACATGTCTCGCCAGTACGTCGGTGTACATATGGCAGTCAACTAACATTTACATGGTCACAGGTCAATGTAACTACGGGGTATCCGTTGGTTACACTTGGGTCCTCTAGTACCTATATATATTATACACATCACTAACTAACATATACATTACTATCCATATGGTACAAATAATAGATATGTGTATATATATACTTTAAATAAAACTAATACTTTGTATATATATATATAAACATATATTATGGAGAGAGATATACAATACGTATATATATGTATATATACCAATAGAATTAATACTGTATGTTCAATTATAAAATATACACTAGGAAATACTTTATACAATACATATACATATGAATATATGTTAATTTAGAATTATACTATATATACATATACCAAAATACATTTACCATATACAAACATACTAACGTATATCATGCTACATATATATATATATATATATATATATATATATATATATATATATATATATATATATATATATATATATATATATATATATATATATATATACCAAATATGTATTTACTAACATATACTGTATTCCTGTATATATATATATGTGTATATATATATATATATATATATATATATATATATATATATATATATATATATATATATATATATATATATACACACATACTAAAATATTTTATTTAATACGTATATACTAATTTGAAAATATACTTTATATATATATACATATATATATATATATATATATATATATATATATATATATATATATATATATATATATATATATATATATATATATATATATATATATATATATATATATATATATACAAACGAATCATACACATACCAATACATATACTATCTACATACATAAATTTACTAATAGAGAAATACTAATACATACATGCATACGCTCATACATACGTACACGCGTACGTGTACGCGGGGGGAGGATCGAACCTGAGCGCGTCTACGATGACGGCGAAGACGACGACGAGGTGGCTCGTCGTCGATGAAGGCGAAGGTGACGATGACGAGGATGCCGACGAAGGGGCTGGTGGTATTATGGTTAAGTGGCCGGAGGGGAAGTTGCAGCGGGGTCGGGATTCTGATGATGGTAGTGGTGGTGGTTCCGTACGGTGGTGAAGAGTGGCACGGGGTGGTCGAGAAGGAGGAGGCATGGCTGAATGGGGGTTGCTGGCGGTGAACGGCTCGCCGGGGAGTTGGAGTGGCCGACGTTCAGGTTGGCTCCGGTGTGGAGGGATGTGCTGGCGGAGTCGGGAAAGAGGGAGTGATGGTCGGGGAAGGTGTACAGCAGGTTGGGTGGAGGAAGTTGATGACGTTGGTGGTGGTGATCGCCGTGGCCGAAGAGGAGAGGCCGAGTGCAGGGAAGTGGAGCGGGGTCCTCGGCGGGGGATGTTCGTGGCCGGTGCCGGAGTAGCAGCGCCAGAGAAGGAGCTCGGGAAGAGATGGTAGTGTTCGGATCAAGGCGAGGCCGACTCGAGGTGGAGTCCGGCGGAGATGGAGGAGGGTGGCCGGAGTGCACTCAGGCCGGAGGGGAAAGCTCGAGAAGAGCAGCCAGGGTTGGACTCAGGGAAGAGGGGAGGAGAGCAGCGATGCTCGGCCGGGGTTGTGACCGGAGAAGGGGCCGGAGTTTGGCCGGGTGGTGGTGGTGGAGTTGGTGTATTCCTGTAAACTCTCTCACCCAAAATAGATATTTTGTGTATATTTTATATTACTATATTTATTATAGATGTTAAATTTATTTAGAGTATTCTCTTAGTTAATTAGAAAATAATTTTTTTTAGTATATTTACTTATATAAATATTTATTTAGAATTATTTTTAGGCTATTTTAGATTATTGGGGTTTTTTCATAATTTTTAGTTAATTAAAAACTAGTAACACTAATTTTCTAGGACTTTGAAGAATTTATTTTATGTTCAAACTTAAATAAAAATATCCCAAACTTTTATTTTATGTTCTAAATAATAAAATATATTTTCTAGATTTTTTTTGGAAATTTTCTGATTTTTAGCATTTATTTTGAGTTAATTAAGAATAACTGAATTAAAAACTAATTTCTAAAAAAGAAAACCCAAAAAGTAATTAATTCTGCCCAGTCAGCATACAGAGGGCCCACCTGTCAGCCTCCTGCAGTGAACAGGACCGGGCCCGCCTGTCAGTGACCGCGGGGTGGGTGCGAGCCGAGCCGAGCCGAGTCAGAGTTCGACTCGGACTCAGCTGAGCCGAGCCGCGTCAGATTCGGACCGTCTGATTTGGGCGGGGCTGCGCGGATGGCTGACACATGTCAACTCCGAGCCGCGGCTGCACTCTCTCTCTCCTCTCTATATATAATAGTTTAAGTTATTTTCTAGGGTTTTTCTTGAGCCGATTTTTGGAGAATTGTCATTTAGGGTTCCTTCATCTTCCAGAAGCCATTGCGCATAGCTCCGGACTCCAAACTAGGTCTAGTTTTTTTTGTTAGAACGATATTGAGGTTATATTTCTGATTATATAAATTTTTTACCAAATTATAAGTATTAAATTCTGGAAAATTCGTAGAGCACAGCATATCCAAAAATAGACGTGTTTCGATGTTTTTGCGATTTCGGGAGAACCAGGAATCAGAATCATGAACCGTTTAAAGTTTCGGAAAGCTAATGTCTAGATAATTGAAATATGTTTTTCTCAGAATTTAATTCGAAGTATTTATATACTATTAATTTTGTAGAACTTCTAGGTTAGAATTTAACCATCGGTGCACAATACAAAATTTGTATGTGCCATAATTCCCAAACGAATATGAATTCGGATGAGCCGTAAATTCTAGCATGTTTTTGATGCTTAAATCTACAAGAAATCATGCATGAAAGTTGAATTTGTGTTGGTTGACTTTTCGGTCAATAAATCGCCTCGATTTGCGTGCCATGAGGTCTCGAGTTGATAAAATTCAGTTTCTTTGGACAAAATTTAGGAATTAACATAAAAATCAGAATAATAAGATTAAAATAGGATTTTAGAGTAATTATTCCAGAATTAAATAAATTAAAATAAATTATCTTTTGACGTGATAAATTTGTAATACATAGGCTATTTGGACTGTGACTTGGACTCTGATTCATACCAGCAGCAGGACCCCAGACGAGTACATTCTCTGTCAGTGTTCCAGTAGGAGGTAGTATTTAGCCACCACGGTTAGTTTACATCAGACCCTGAGTCAGAGAACCCAACGCGCGTTCGTACATTTACATGTACGCAAATATTATTCAGTTTGGTATATATATTTATGTACGTAATTACTATATATATTCCAATAATTATGTAAATAAATTGATGGTTATATTATTATATAGTTATATGAATGTATATGTAAGTAAATGCTAATTGATAATTATGACTAAATATTCATACTGTACGACCCTAGGACACCGTGGACTATCCCATACTTACTTTGACCATGTTGACCCTAAGAACTTGTGAATTTGTCTGCCTTGCGTACATTAACATACTGGCATAGACACCTGTCAGTTGACTGACTGATTTCGTACAGTACTTGAAGACACGACACCCGCGTAATTTAACGCATAATTGACCGTGTTAGATGACTAGTGTTACCCCTAGTATACCCCCTGAGTCTAGTGTAAATGTGGTTGTGTATGTGCTAGTGTAAAGACTTATGATTCTATTGTATTATATTTATGTGTACATAGGATATTGGATTTGTTCTGCACAATTTCTGGAGCAGATTATTGGTACATTGCAGCTTCCTTGCCAGGCAAGTATACCTTGCCATTGTACTATTATTTATATTCCATATGTTGCATGCATCTTTATTTTCTGTCTTTAGTTCATATATTTTAACTGTTATATAAAATGCGCGCGACGGTGTCATCGCGATATATTTTTATTTATGTATTTGCATTGACCCGTTTATGAGACTACCCCATTATCATGTAGCATCATTAGGTTCATTGGCCGTGACACAGTTGTTACACGAGTTATGAGTCTCATGTAGATCACGAACTTGCGTGCAGGTTGGCCTCCTGTACGTGTGGGCCGTGCGTTAGGAATAACTTATGGTAGAAACTTTGCATGCTACTAGACTTAGCAGTTATTAGAGGTATAGGGATATAGCCTATTGTAGTACGGTGGTCCCATCCTTGTCCTTGTTTGGTTGCAGGATTGGGCTAGGGTACTAAGAATAGGCTATGAACCAAATCGTGTCATGGATGTGACATGCTTAGAGCATGGGGTGGAGAGAACAACAAGTACCGCATTTGAGCTCCTTTACACTTTTTCTTCTGTAACCCGGAAGCTCCGCTGGAGATACGGGCGGTGATGACCCCTTTACTACTTGGCGGACCTCTGCCGTTCAAAAGACGACATGCCTTTGAGGCCCCTGGTTCTCCGAGAGAGTCATGCCAATCCCAGTTCTCAGCCAGATAGCTCACTTGTTAGAAAGTTGTTCTCAAACTGCATTCACATAGATGGTTAGGCGACCCATTGGATATTTATTTCAGTACTTTATTGGCATGTGTTTAAGTATCTTGTAATGTCCCTCTGAGGACCTGGTCCGCTGCCAGGTGTATCTGTTCTTGAGTATTTGCAGGAGCGCAGATTTGGATGGTTGTAAATGCTTCGTGGATGTCTTCTCTTCGAGCCGTGATCGATAGCTGGTATACTTATATTGGGTTGATTGTATTGTACTTATTTTGTATTTGCTCTTATATTCGAGTTGGTAGTGGATTTGTTTCCATCCAACTATTATCCTTAGATACTTCTTATTGAGATCTAGTTTAATAGATGCTGGTTATTTATTTATATTTAATTTTCTGTGGATGAGATTTAGATTGTACCCTGTGACTTGTGACATATGTTTATACCACTTGTGGATTTGATATTCATAATACAGTGTACGTGTGGATTTTGGTTCCATATATTGGAGTTGCCATATCCATGCGACTGACATGCTTACGTGTTCCTAGTCCTACGTATTTTGGGACTGGGGTGTGACAATTCCCCCCCCCCACCCATTTTTAAAAGTAAGAGGAGAAGAAGAAGAAGAAGAAGAAAAAGAGAAGAAGAAAGGAAAAATAAAAAATGTAAAAGTTCCTACGGTTGAGTGAGGAGGGAGGAGAGAGAGAGGTGGGGGCTTCCCTAGGTTTGGGGATTAGGGCATGGTTGGGAAGAGTGCATTGAGGAGGCATTAAATAGGAGAGGTGATGGGAATGTGTGGTGATTATGAGCCCCATTTGAATGGGTGGCTCAGATTTGACATAGGAAATTCCTTCATGTAAGGAGAGGGATGGGTTGACTAGTCAAATATTAGGGCTTCTCCATTGGTTTGAACCAATGGAGTGTTGACACCTAATGCAATATTTGCAAATGAGCCCCCTTAAATTTGGGTATTTGTACAGACACATGAAATGATAAAATATTGGTGGGCGATTTGGTGTTTTGTAGGGTGAGGGGGTGTTGTGTGTTTTGTATGGGCTTAATTAATGGGGTACTTGGATTAAATTAGGATTAAACAGGATTAGTCAAAGTTGGTATCCCCAATTTAATTAGAAACAAATGCAAGCGGTGTTCTAAAATTAATTAGAAATACATGGGACTAAAATTAGGTTGGGGCATAATTATCATTAGTGAAGAAGACTCGGAATAGAATATTACCCTAATTTGGGTTGCACAAAAAATGGGTCAAGATTGCCTCCAATTACGATTGGAATGCACAACGATACAAAGTTCGATTTTATTCAGAAATTAAATAAACGTCCGGGACGAATATTGTGCGGCTAAAATAAAGCACAAGAGAGAATAATTATGAGTTAAAAAAAGGTCAGAATGGAAGGTGGGCACGTCTAGTACAAGGTTGTGAAATTTGTTGGAAGACAAAAGATAGGGTAGCGCTCCAAATATCGAAGCAACGGCAAGGCGCAACAATTAAATAAAATTACGGTAATTAATTATAACCTCAAATAATTAAATTCTAAATAATACAAATAAATTCATAACCCTATAATTCGGTCAGGTGTTTCATCTAGTGGGCTTCTAGGTCAAGTCTACTAGCTCAAACATTAAGAACACTGTACATAATATACATGTAAATACACATCTCATACAATTATTTAAATTAAATACACACAATATTAATAATATACCAAAAGTCAAAAATACCCCTATTTTTGGAACGTGGTAGTGACAAGTCTACCCTCCTTAAAAGAATTTCGTCCTCGAAATTTAAATCCTCAATAATAGTATTTACTCGTTATATTATTTTTCGTCAAAATTTAAAACCCACATAATCAATCCACATTGTCATTTCAATATTTTTCAAAATTCTGTAATTATTGTATTCCTGAAAATCCTTGAAATAAAAACAAAATTCTATTTTTTTCACAAATTCCTCCAAAGTTTTAAGTTAATAATTAAATACTCAAAATTTAATATCCAATCCTCTAATTTAAATTCAATCAATGCACATTTTTATAAATTAAGAAATCCCATCTAAAAATACTAATCCATGAATCCAATCGATGTATATTTATAAAATTTAAATTCTAATCTCGAAAATTGAATTCAAACACTAATCCATTAATGATCTTATTCCTTGATTTCTTTTTCCACAAAATACTCAAATAATATAATACTCGCAAAATCTTCAATTGCAATATTCAAAATAAATCTATATCTTGCAGTCAAATAAATACAATGATAATCTTCTTAAATTCCTCAAAATTTAATGACAAATTTAATCATTTCATAATCCTCATAAAATCAGCGTTTTAACAAGATTGCCAATCCTATCATATTAAGTTCTCAACTCTTTATTTAAATTAATATTTTATCCTCAAAATTTAAGCATCTTGTCTCTCTTGTCAAGTCATAACCTCTTCATAAATCTTCACTATGGTCAAACCTCCAATAATCAAGGTCTAAGAAAATTCTACCTACAGTCATTCAACATGCAATCTAAGAAAAAAAATATGTATGGTTATGGTCACTTTGGTCTTGGTGTTGCAGTCTCAGTCAGGGTGTACTACTTAACTACATTCTAACAAAAAAAATCACGAATACAAACTACGGTACTAAGGAACCAATCAATCAATCAATCAAAAGATGGAAAAAGGAACATGAAGAAGGAAAAGAAGGAACCTGCTAACACATTACCTGCAGTATCTTCTATCCCTTTAGGTACCTCTATTCTACTACAAGTACACCCACTGCTAGTTCTCTTTCGTACTATAATTGTTCATACTAGTTGTTCTTATCACTCAAGTGCACACCAAGTGAAACACACCATACTAAGTACTGTTCTCTCTAATACAACTCTAGATGGACACCCAAGTCTGTTTGCAGTGCCATCTCAATCATGCCCAAGTCAACAGATCCTTACGTATGCACTTCATCCACTCATATACTAATATATATTTCTTACCCACCATAAAATTTAATCCTCCAAATAAAATCATCAAAATTTTACTTCTCGAACGATTTAAAATAAAATGCATATACTTCCTCAAAAGTCAAATACTCAATATCGAAATAAAATTTTAATTACTTCTAAAATCTTTATAACTTTTACTATGTTTATTGAATCAAATTTTGAATCCTCAAATATTTTAATAATATAAAATCTCAACTCCTTAAAATTCTTAAAAATTGTAATTCATTTCCACTCTTCAAACGATAAAATTAAATCCACAAGTATACATATAAATACGCACAGTCTCTAATACTCAAGGTGCACACTAATACACCAATTATTTACAGCCTCAAGTATGTACGAAAATTTGCACTACCCGGATTACTTGCACTATTACTCCCAATAATTAAGGTTATCATCACACGTATTTTCTTCCATGATTTTCAATCTATATTAACTGGTATATCAATCTAATTATCATCACACGAAGTGCTTACTGTTATTAGCATCATTCTCGACTAATCCTCGATATAGAATCATTAGTACTCTTGGTATGATAACACTAGCTTCATTATTGGATTATCTCATCAAACTTATTATAACTCACGATTACTTGCACCTTCTATAACACCCATGTTTTACTTTACTCTCATGGGCAAGTATATGGTTCCTCATCTCGATTGATGTATATGTATTTCCCTTTAATCTTTTACAGCCTGTTAACTAATCTGTGATACGCTTCACAACTTCCATTACGAATCCTGATATTTTTCTACTCATGACATCTCATTAAAACCCTTTATGCATATATATTTCTTTACTCTTAACACACCCAAGTATCAATCATCAAATTGAACATCATGCTCCATTAATCTTTAACACAATTCCTTGATACTTAATTGTTTACATAGATCATCCAATTACATAAATTCATGACTAGCCAGGACGGGTATGCTGGCTCTGATACTAACTCTTGGAACCATCACTGAGACTCTTTTCTTTTTCTATCTATAGTGCCAATACTAACTATAACACACCTATCATAGAACTATTGCTACAAGGCACTACGCTATGGGTTAACTCTAGATTGATGCCTACTGCTCACATGTCCAACCAAGAAATACTTACAAACTCACAAGTCATACTCAGTCAACACTAATACAAGACACAGACATAATTACAAGTCACTAATTATCATACTTAACAAGGAATCCTTAAAGAATAGAAGCTCAAAAAGGAACTGGATTGAGGACTGAAGGTATTGCTACCGCTAGCAAGGAAATGATGGAACAAAGTCCTGTAATAACGAAAATAGATAAGTATTGAGATGATGCTTTAAGAACCAATTTAAGATACAACCTGATAATCATACACGTCTGTCCAAAATCATGACACTCAGAATTCTCGCCACGCCAGTAAGCATAGATGCGATAAACGACAGGTTCCGTAACTAAGGTATGCAACTCTATAATCATGTCATATAGAATCCTCGCCACGCCAACCGGTATGGCTGCGAGAGACTCTAAGTTTTATAATTACAATATGTACATTCAAGTCAGGTTTTTACGTTCTCGTCACGATAGCTAATATGGCTGCGATAAACTCTAGGTTCCATAACCAAAGTAGACATTTTACCTTTCTTACTGTCCTCATCAATATATGTCATCAGATGATACCGTAAAGTTTAGTCCATAAAATTTATCTCGATAAGAAATTAACTCAACAACGATACCAAGAATCAAATTTAACAACTGGTCAACAAAAATCAAACTCAATATCAACGAGTGAGGACGGACGGAAACAAGGGCGAAGGATTTAAATTGGAAATTGTAATAAGATTCTCAAGGGGTCGTCCCAGGAATCTCTCAAGATTTTTTTTTGTGATTGAGTATCCTCTCTCATCCTAGTATCCTATGTCCTATATTTTATAGCAGGCACGCAGTAGAACAACTAAGACGTCGCACTACAACGATATCGCACAACTTGCGAAGTCTGGCCTGCATAGGCCACCACTAAAAATGTGTCACGATCCGCACCCGGAATTGGGGCACGAGTACGTGGGTACGTCCAGCCTACGCCGCAGCATCGACGGTAGAACGCTGTCAAGATCATGATACTATCTAAGCAATCTCACTCGAGCATCCAATCTCTATAAGGAGGCACGGATGATACAATAAAATGAACAACATACTCAATCACATAAATACAGTACGATAAGATATCAAAAAAATAAAATAAAATACAACACAAGTCTAAATATAAATAATCTAACTCAACAATAATATCCAAATCTCAACAAAGTATGCCGGAGACAAATCCGGTACCAAATAACCTGCTAAAAGAACTAACTAGATAACTAGTGAGTCCGGCTAGACCTCCCGGAATCACAACTGAACTACCAAGTCCAAGTCTGCAGCTACTCACCTTGTAGTCCATAAAATGTCGGACACCAGTCCTCTAAGGCATAGTCTGGAAAAATATTTTCAGTCAGGAAGGAGCAAAGTACATCTCAAATAACAGTTCCATTTAATTGATAAGGACTATAAAACAATAAACAGATGATGCTATATACTGAGAGAAGACAATGAATAAATGCAATGACAAAATAAAGAGACAAGCAATATAAGAGACAGGCAATATAGGCAATATGGTACAGTCAGTGCATATATGAAATGAAGAGAACGAGATACAATATCATATACGGGTGATGTAGTATATTATCTAAAATAGAGAACTGTAACTATTCTAAGTGTTTGAAATAGTAGCTTCGATATGTGATCGGCTTGGAAACATATACGAGAGCTATATGGCCTGGCTAATCATACGTGACATGATTCTATACTTGTACAAGAGGGATATGATCACATTTCTCACTAACTATTTCCCCGCCCCCAACTAGTACAGTGGATCCAACCATGACACGTCACGATACACGAGCAATATCCAATATATCATGTACAAGGTCTAAATATCAATATCGTGTACAATATCAATACGATAATCAATATAATATCTCATGACTGCAGATCCAATCTACATACTAGTCCGTGTAGCACAGTGTCAAGGATCAGATGTAACATTTCTAGATACTGAACTTATAAAAATTATCAAATAATTGGAAATTATCAGAGAATGTACTCGCCTTGGGTCCTTAGCTGGTAATGCCAATGTCCTGTTCCAGAGTATCGCCTGGATGATCCAACCGTCCTATAGACATATCATAAAATATAATATTTGCATCAGATGCTATACTAACACACAATCATAATACATTGAACTTAGGGGCTATGCCAGGTATGGCACTAGTCAACTAGGGTCAAGTGCGCGTCTAATTACGCGGGTGTCGTGTCTGTAATTGCTGTGAATTCAGACAGTCGGTGATACGGGTCTCGCCAGTACGTCGGTGTATATATGGCAGTCAACTAACATTTATATGGTCACAGGTCAATGTAACTACGGGGTATCCGTTGGTTACACTTGGGTCCTCTAGTACCTATATATATTATACACATCACTAACTAACATATACATTACTATCCATATGGTACAAATAATAGATATGTGTATATATATACTTTAAATAAAACTAATACTTTGTATATATATATAAACATATATTATGGAGAGATATATACAATACATATATATATGTATATATACCAATAGAATTAATACTGTATGTTCAATTATAAAATATACACTAGGAAATACTTTATACAATACATATACATATGAATATATGTTAATTTAGAATTATACTATATATACATATACCAAAATACATTTACCATATACAAACATACTAACGTATATCATGCTACATATATATATATATATATATATATATATATATATATATATATATATATACCAAATATGTATTTACTAACATATACTGTATTCCTGTATATATATATATATATATATATATATACACACACACACACATATACATACTAACATATTTTATTTAATACGTATATACTAATTTGAAAACATACTTTATATATATATATATATATATATATACGAATCATATACATACCAATACATATACTATCTACATACATAAATATACTAATAGAGAAATACTAATACATACATGCATACGCTCATACATACGTACACGCATATGTGTACGCGAGGGGAGGATCGAACCTGAGCGCGTCTACGACGACGGCGAAGACGACGACGAGGTGGCGATGAAGGCGAAGGTGACGATGATGCCGACGAAGGGGCTGGTGGTACTGTGGTGAAGTGGCCGGAGGGGAAGTTGCAGCGGGGTCGAGATTCTGATGATGGTGGTGGTGGTTCCGTACGGTAGTGAAGGGTGGCACAGGGTGGTCGAGAAGGAGGAGGCAGGGCTGAATGGGGGTTGCTGGCGGTGAACGGCTCGCCGGGGAGTTGGAGTGGCTGACGTTCAGGTTGGCTCTAGTGTGGAGGGATGTGCTGGCGGAGTCGGGGAAGAGGGAGTGATGGTCGGGGAAGGTGTACAGCAGGTTGGGTGGAGGAAGTTGATGACGTTGGTGGTGGTGATCGCCGTGGCCGTAGAGGAGAGGCCGAGTGCAGGGAAGTGGAGCGGGGTCCTCGGCGGAGGATGTTCGTGGCCGGTGCCGGAGTAGCAGTGCCAGAGAAGGAGCTCGAGAAGAGGTGGTAGTGTTCGGATCGAGGCGAGGCTGGCTCGAGATGGAGTCCGACGGAGATGGAGGAGGGTGGCCGGAGTGAACTCAGGCCGGAGGGGAAAGCTCGGGAAGAGCAGCCGGGGTTGGACTAAAGGAAGAGGGAAGGAGAGCAGCGGTGCTCGGCCGTGGTTGTGACCGGAGAAAGAGCCAGAGTTTGGCCGGGTGGTGGTGGTGGAGTTGGTGTATTCCCTCCCCCCCTTTTAGAAGTAGGAGGAGAAGAAGAAGAAGAAGAAAAAGAGAAGAAGAAAGAAAAAATGAAAAATGTAAAAGTTCCTACGGTTGAGTGAGGAGTGAGGAGGGAGGAGAGAGAGGTGGGGGATTCCCTAGGTTTGGGAATTAGGGCATGGTTGGGAAGAGTGCATTGAGGAGGCATTAAATAGGAGAGGTGATAGGAATGTGTGGTGATGATGAGCCCCATTTGAATGGGTAGCTCAGATTTGACATAGGGAATTCCTTCATGTAAGGAGAGGGTTGGGTTGACTAGTCAAATATTAGGACTTATCTATTAGTTTGAACCAATGGGGTGTTGACACCTAATACAACATTTGCAAATGAGCCCCCTTAAATTTGGATATTTGCACAGACATATAAAATGATGAAATATTGGTGGGCAATTTAGTGTTTGGTGCTTTGTAGGGTGAAGGGGTGTTGTGTGTTTTGTATGGGCTTAATTAATGGGGTACTTGGGTTAAATTGGGATTAAACGGGATTAGTCAAAGTTGGTATCCCCAATTTAATTAGAAACAAATACAAGCGGTGTTCTAAAATTAATTAGAAATACATGGAACTAAAATTAGGTTGGGGCACAATTATCATTAGTGAAGAAGACTCAGAACAGAATATTACCCTAATTTGGGTTGCATAAAAAATGGGTCGAGATTGCCTCCAATTTCAATTAGAACGCACAACGATACAAAGTTGGATTTTATTTAGAAATTAAATAAACGTCCGCGACGAATATTGTGCGGCTAAAATGAAGCACAAGAGAGCATAATTATGAGTTACAAAAAGGTCAGAATGGAAGGCGGGCACATCTAGTACAAGGTTATAAAATTTGTTGAAAGACAAAAGATAGGATAGCGCTCCAAATATCGAAGCAACGGCAAGGAGCAACAATTAAATAAAATTACGGTAATTAATTATAACCTCAAATAATTAAATTCTAAATAATACAAATAAATTCATAACCCTATAATTCGGTCAGGTGTTTCATCTAGTGGGCTTCTAGGTCAAGTCTACTAGCTCAAACATTAAGAACACTGTACATAATATACATGTAAATACACATCTCATACAATTATTTAAATTAAATACACACAATATTTATAATATACCAAAAGTCAAAAATACTCCTATTTTTGGAACGTGGTTGTAGCGCCCTGTTCTCCCGGTGCGGAGAGCGCGGCTAAGAAATACGAGACGGTATCGTTCGATCGGGATAGATTGAATTAAGAACTCGTCCTCGTTATGGATTTGTTTCTTCGGAATCGATTCCCATATTCAGTGGACTGCGCCCCAAGGATCGGCTTAGCGGCAGAGTCAGGAGGGACCTCTCCGCTGCTATCTTTTATTGCCTCGGTTTTCGATGTCGCTTGTTGCTTTCGTGCTTTGAGTTGGTTTTGGGATTTGCTTGTTTTCCTTGAACGGTTTCGATAATTTTCATTATTTTCGTTCATTGACATGCACTTCTATTCCGAGATTGGAAAGAGAGGAAGAAGTATTAATGGAGCTGTTCATGTGCAGGTGAATGAGCAGTAGGCGGCTTGCGAGCGGAGTCGTGAAGCGCCTCTTTCCTTCTCCTTTCCTAAATCTAAGTGAGTGGCTACCAACCCGATTAGCTAGCCCTGCTTCCAAGCTTCACATCTAATAATCTGCACTCTCCTTTGCCCCGATCAAACGATACCAAGTAATAATAAAAGAAACCAAGATAAAAGAGAATAGATTTGGTTCATATGCTTGTCAATAATTTCATGAACGGATACTTAACTGCATGCTTGTTCGTTTGGGAATGGATCATGAATTGCTTGTCTTGTACTTGCTTGTCTTGTACTCTTGTTGCCTCAAATACAAACTTGTTACTTGTATATTGTTCGATCATGGACAACCAGTGCACAGGGTAACGATCTTGCGGACGATGCTGGGGCACTGGCATCGATCCGGTCCGGGCGAGACCTATTGTTTAGTCTCTTGTTCTTGGCGGAATGGCTTGTAACGCCCCTTGTACTTTCGTTGCACGCCATTCTCGTCAAAGACTATCGTCCATTATGGCAACCAAGCCAGTGATCATCTTGCATATTTAAACCTGTTGTAAACTAACTTGTGTCTTCGTGGCAGGGAAGGCAAGGTAAGTATTGTGCAGGTAATTCAGACGGTCAGGTAAAAATCCACCGAACGGTGGCACGTTCATTTCAGTAAATTCTATATGCTGCTTACTTGTAAATAAACTAAGGCAAGATAGAAACCCACAAATATGCATGCTTCATTAAAATAACGTATTGATTGGTATAGTCAGGCTAGCTCGCCTTCAACAGCATGTTTCGATATGCTGACCCTCGTTGAAACAGGTTCTCCGTACTAAGGCAAACCGAGCGAGGAGCCGAAGTCGTCTTCCCGATCCAGTCCAGCTGTTGGCGCATCTTCACCACGCCCTGAAGCCTTTTGAAGTCCGAAGCTGCAACTCTTCATACACAAATGCAGCTCCGTGACAAAGCTATCCTCCAGCCTGGAGGTCTTTATCATTTTGAGTTTATAAAGGGGTGTAATGTACAGGACTGCTATCTCATTTTGAGTCATCTCTTTTGTAAGCCGTTCGGCATATTAGCTAACTCGTTCAAGAGTTTGTAATAGATGTTCATTATCAATAAAGAGAACTTTTCCATGTTTCAAATCTGTGTTTTAATTTATCTGCGTACTCTGAATATGTGCTTGCTATGCAAATCATTAAAGCCTTGTGCGGACGCAACTCCAGGCCCGTACGGCGGTCACGATTCGGGGGACGCCTCAAACGATTCTACAGAATCGGGTCGTGACATAGTGGTATCAGAGCACAGATTCAAAGTTCCTTAGACTTTATGCTGGAAAAGTTCCTTTAACGATCAAATTCCTGTGCGAACTCTTGAACTCGCTAGGCCAAAATGAGATACGTTCATGCAATAAGTCCATAATACATTATGATCCTAATGTAATTTACCTTCTTTTGAAGGAATGGCTCCAGCGCAATCTGCAGCGCAAGCCCCGGACGAAACGCAAGGCCAAGGAAGTAGTTTGGGTACTTCGGGAAGTTCAGAGAGCCAGCGAGCCGTGCCAAGCATCGATCCCGTCCAACGAATATTGCAGATGTTGGAGGCAAACCAACAGAGGGATGAGGCTCGCTATGAACGGGCCGAGAAGCGGGCGGAAGAGAGTCAGCTCAAGTTTTAAGACAATATAGAAGCACGATTCTTAGTCCAACAAAAGCAGGTAGATACCCTGCAGCAGATCGTTCAGACTTTGGCATCCAACCAGTCCACGGCAACGCCAGCGACTCTGGTGGAACAACCCGTGCTTGAAGTAGAGAGGTCGTAAATTCCAAGGACGAGGGACGTGACTGCCTTCGACTTTGGCCACTTCAAGAAAGTCTGCAACACCCCATTCAACGGGACTGAGGACCCAGTCGTAGCTCTAGATTGGTTGGCCGAACTTGAAGATCACTTCGCTATGCTAGAGGTCCCCGAAGAGAAGCGCATCGCCTGCGCGCAACTACAGCTCCGCCTCAACGCGCACGATTGGTGGGATGTGCATCGACGATCTCTCCAATTTGATCACGGAGAGGAGGCGATCTCGTGGACGACTTTTCGTGCCGCGTTTGAAGAGGAGTTCGTACCCCCTCCAGTACAACGTCAAATGGAAAACGAGTTCGTGCAACTGAGGCAAGGCAGTATGACAGTTAAAGAGTACTCCGTCGAATTCAACCGACTCTCCAAATTCGCTAGGGCCTATTTACCTGATGCAGCGAGTCGAGCTAGAAGGTTTGAAGGTGGTCTACGCCTTGCCATCCATTCACACGTAGCCGTTCATCAGTATCGTACAATGCATGAAGTCATGAATCACGTCCTGTCGCTTGAACCACTCTATCCTCACGTTTCTATTGGCGCTGTACATTCATCCAGTCACAAACGCCAAAGCGACGAGAGAGGAAACAACGCAACAAAGCGTCACAATAACGGCAAAAAGCAGAAAGCAAACCAGCCTTGTAGTTTCTGCAAAAAGTCGGGGCATGCAATCGACAAATGTCGCCTGAAACTTGGTTTATGCCTAGCCTGTGGCGGAACAGACCATTCTGTTCGTGATTGTTCCTTGAGTCATGATCGCCATCCCGAACGCAATAATCCCTAACGGTAAGTTCTACCCTAAGTTTCGGGACGAAACTTCCAATTAGTTGGGTAGGATGTAGCGCCCTGTTCTCCCGGTGCGGAGAGCGCGGCTAAGAAACATGAGACGATATCGTTCGATCGGGATAGATTGAATTAAGAACTCGTCCTCGTTATGGATTTGTTTCTTCGAAATCGATTCCCATATTCAGTGGACTGCGCCCCAAGGATCGGCTTAGCGGCAGAGTCAGGAGGGACCTCTCCGCTGCTATCTTTTATTGCCTCGGTTTTTGATGTCGCTTGTTGCTTTCGTGCTTTGAGTTGGTTTTGGGATTTGCTTGTTTTCCTTGAACGGTTTCGATGATTTTCATTATTTTCGTTCATTGACATGCACTTCTATTCCGAGATTGGAAAGAGAGGAAGAAGTATTAATGGAGCTGTTCGTGTGCAGGTGAACGAGCAGTAGGTGGCTTGCGAGCGGAGTCGTGAAGCGCCTCTTTCCTTCTCCCTTCCTAAATCTAAGTGAGTGGCTACCAACCCGATTAGCTAGCCCTGCTTCTAAGCTTCACATCTAATAATTTGCACTCTCCTTTGCCCCGATCAAACGATACCAAGTAATAATAAAAGAAACCAAGATAAAAGAGAATAGACTTGGTTCATATGCTTGTCAATAATTTCATGAACGGATACTTAACTGCATGCTTGTTCGTTTGGGAATGGATCATGAATTGCTTGTCTTGTACTTGCTTGTCTTGTACTCTTGTTGCCTCAAATACAAACTTGTTACTTGTATATTGTTCGATCATGGACAACCAGTGCACAGGGTAACGGTCTTACGGACGATGCTGGGGCACTGGCATCGATCCGGTCCGGGCGAGACCTATTGTTTAGTCTCTTGTTCTTGGCAGAATGGCTTGCAACGCCCCTTGTACTTTCGTTGCACGCCATTCTCGTCAAAGACTATCGTCCATTATGG
Source organism: Iris macrosiphon (assembly GCA_036927795.1). Taxonomy (NCBI): domain Eukaryota; kingdom Viridiplantae; phylum Streptophyta; class Magnoliopsida; order Asparagales; family Iridaceae; genus Iris; species Iris macrosiphon. Next base: position 37,303,647 of record JAYESA010000004.1, on the reverse strand, counting down.
CAACCAAGCCAGTGATCATCTTGTATATTTAAACCTGTTGCAAACTAACTTGTGTCTTCGTGGCAGGGAAGGCAAGGTAAGTATTGTGCAGGTAATTCAGACGGTCAGGTAAAAATCCACCGAACGGTGGCACATTCATTTCAGTAAATTCTATATGCTGCTTACTTGTAAATGAACTAAGGCAAGATAGAAACCCACAAATATGCATGCTTCATTAAAACAACGTGTTGATTGGTATAGTCAGGCTAGCTCGCCTTCAACAGTATGTTTCGATATGCTGACCCTCGTTGAAACAGGTTCTCCGTACTAAGGCGAACCGAGCGAGGAGCCGAAGTCGTCTTTCCGATCCAGTCCAGCTGTTGGCGCATCTTCACCGCGCCCTGAAGCCTTTTGAAGTCCGAAGCTGCAACTCTTCATACACAAATGCAGCTCCGTGGCAAAGCTATCCTCCAGCCTGGAGGTCTTTATCATTTTGAGTTTATAAAGGGGTGTAATGTACAGGACTGCTATATCATTTTGAGTCATCTCTTTTGTAAGCCGTTCGGCATATTAGCTAACTCGTTCAAGAGTTTGTAATAGATGTTCATTATCAATAAAGAGAACTTTTCCATGTTTCAAATCTGTGTTTCAATTTATCTACGTACTCTGAATATGTGCTTGCTATGCAAATCATTAAAGCCTTGTGCGGGCGCAACTCCAGACCCGTACGGCGGTCACGATTCGGGGGACGCCTCAAACGATTCTACGGAATCGGGTTGTGACAGTGGTAGTGACACGTATTCCAGTTGGAAGAAAGATTACAAGATGACAAAGGATTGTAGAGTATGCGCACAAGGGGCAGACCTTGGCGCATGGCATACCTTGACGTATAACAAGACTTGGCGCATAGAAGCGCATTGGAGGTCTTGGCGTCATGGCACATGGTACCTTATGCGCATGTATTGGCACATGGTGGCCTATGCACATATAGGTCACAGCATAATACAAGACTTGACACATAGTTGAAATTGGAACTTGATAGTAGAACCAATCCGAACCAATATAACAAGGTATAACTAAACTTGATTCTTTTGATTACTTAACTTGGTTGTTATGATTGCGCAGGTTACGTCTTATGGCATGGTTACTGACCAGTGGATGAAAACTGGTACATCAAGCCACATATGCTTTAGAAAGAGCTGTTGATCAAGGTTGAACCTTTCAGTAGTGAAGGTCTTGATGGCAAGCAAGGATCAAGAAGAGGATCTGGGAATTGGGACAATGATTCTGAAATTCGAGAAGTTACAGTCAAAGGAGTATGTGTATTAACGTACCAGTGATTACCAAGGACCTAATCTCAGAAAGTCTGGTGCAGACTTGAAAGTGAACATCCATAGTCGCCATATAATGAAATCTTGGCAGCAGACATACTTTGAAACAAGGCGTTCAGTATCAAATGGATGTTCGAGCTTCTACTTGTGAGAAAAGTCTCATTGTCAGAGTTATGGACCCCAGACTAGGACATGTACTTCGTACTGTAAGATGTCTAGTCTAGGATTTATCTCCAAATATGGGGGTAAGGAGGTGGAGAAGTGTAAGGTCTGTGCGCAGACAAAGATGACAAAAATTCGTTCAAACGGATAAACCGAAGTACAGATCTTCTGGAGTTGGTTCACTCAGATATATATGACTTCAAGCAGTTCTCTACAAAGGCCAAGAGAAAGTACTTTATTACTTTCATCGACGATTACTCAAAGTACGCGTTCGTCTATCTGCTCACGTCAAAAGATAAAGCATTCGAGAAGTTCAAGGAGGTCAGGGTTGAGTCTGAACGTCAAATGGGGCAACAACTCATGAGAATCAGAAGTGATCAAGGCGGAGAGTATAGGTCTATTGAATTCGCATCGTTCTAAAAATAACATATAATTTTCAATGAGACAACTGCTTCGTATTCTCCTCAATCAAATGTAGTAGCTAAAAGGAAGAACATGACGTTGACAGAAATGATGAACTCAATAATGTTGACTGTGGGTCTTCCAAACTACTTATGGAGAGAAGTTATGCAAACGGCTACGTTCATTCTGAATAGAGTGCCATACGCAACTTTCGATGTCACTCCTCAGGAACTCTGCTTCAGAGTCAGACCAAACTTGAAGGTCATTCGAGTGTGGGGGTGTCTGGCATCTGTGAAGCTTTCAGAACTAAAAAAAGGTGGAATCGAGGACTGCGAAGACAATCTTTCAGGGTGATGCTGAGAAGAGTGATGCTCAAAGATTTCTTGATATCGAATCTAATCATATCATTGAATCTCACAATGCAAAACTCTTCGAAGATAAATTTGCAAGGCACAAGATCATTATTATCGCGGATATACTGGAAAATAGTGTGGGTGCACGAAGGCTGAAGCTTCAAACGAAGATGTAGTCTAAGAAGAAGCTATCATTCCAACGACAATGATCGAACCAGAACTCGCAGAGCCAGTGTCTAAGCGAGTGAGAAGAGTGAAGGACTTCGGAGAAGATTTTGTCACCTACCATATGAAAGCAGATCCGCTTACCTATGATGAGACGATGAAGGCCAGAGATGCTATTTTTTAGAGGGAGGTTATAAATAATGAGTATGACTCAATAACCTCCAACCACACTTGGGTATTGGTCAATCTTCCTGAAGGAGCTAAACCAATCAGATGCTTATCAGATCTTCAACTCGATAAAGATGAAAGAAGACAGAATAACTGAATTCAAGACTGGGCTATCTGCCTAAGGATTTTCTCAGACAATAGGGGATGGAGTTCTTTGATACCTTGATGAGGTTATCATAGATCAGGATGATGATTGTCGTAGCTGCTATTCATAAGCTAATTATTTATCAGATGATGGAAAGACAGCAAGCCTTAGAAGAAGACAGACATGAGAGATTCACGGACAACAGTCAGAATTATTGTCATTCAGGGTTGAAGACAGTCTACGAGTTGGTGATATCTCGATACTGTTTGCCATTAAATGTGAAAGTTTGGAAAGAAACTTGATTTAATTGAACAAACTAAAGAGAGTACAGAGAGGAGTCCTAAACAGACAATCTAAGTACAAATTTTGTGTTCAGGGGGGTGACGATGGAGGGTTAAGATTGTAGCAACTATTTTTACTCCGTGGACGATCCGATGCTGAAGCACTTCTCTCTTGCTCGAGTGTAGATTTACAGATTGCCAGCCAACCCTGTGTATTGGCGTGGTACCCTACTATTTAAAGTTATACTTGTGGCCACATGGATTTTGAGCCGCATAGATGGTAGAGATTTTCCACATGTCTCCTTTTAACGGAAGAGTGCTCCAACCACGCACACGAATTCGGGCTCCACTGCCATATGGATATTTGTTGGGATTTTATTGTTTGTTGAGTATCTGGATGGTTTCCAACTGTTCTAGGCGCAACTTGGTCAAATAGACGCGTGACCACTATTTGGTTGGAGAGAATCACTTCAGTTGTAACAACAAGATTTGGTTTGCATGACGTTTGGGACGTATGTAACGTATGGAGTCTGGAATACATGGAACACATGGAGTCTGGGATGCATGTGGCCAGAAATGCATGGGACGCATAGAATCTGGGATGTATGGACTACACGTCGGCTAGAGACGCATGTGATACATGGAACTCATGGAGTCTGGGATGCATGCGGCCAGAAACGCATGGGACGCATGGAATCTGGGACGAATGGACTGCACGGCGGCCAGAGACATATGAGATGCATGGAGTCTGGTACACATAGACCAGAGCCGCATGGAATCTTTTGTCATATTGTACATGTGGTGAGACTTCTGTCTTTTAGTGAGATTTTGTCTTTCTAGGCGTTCAGAGAATCCTTCCTATCAGGATTTATGTCAGACTTGATCTGGTCGTCAGGACGTCATGTCAGGTCCATCTGCTGCTAAGGTTTGCTTCGGCTGTTTGGACCGCATGAATGTAGCTTTTCTGGGCCGCATGGTGACTATGCGGCCCAATTTCTGCTGAGCTTTGTCGTGGGGCGCATGGTTGTTGGCAGCATGGATCCATATTTTCTATTCTTCTACAAGACCCCCTTCAAAGTTTTTAAAGTGATAAGTTTGAAATACTTTGAATAAGAAGCATGGACATGGCGCTATTGGCGGCATAGACGTTTAGGTCGCATGGACGTTATACCGCATAGATGTATGCCGCCAGGCTGTCAAGTCATTTATTGCCAGATTTGCTCTGACCCTTGAATGGATTCTGATCGGATTTCGAGCTACCTCTTTACGCGGATCCTAAGTGGACGGATGTAAAGGATAAGGCTGCCCCAAAAACTCAACAGTCAGCCGCTGTCTTTTGATAACAGTAGAGCACGATAATTTCAAGGAGTTAATCTTGTCTTTTAGCCTACAAGTAGGGGTCTGGAGGAGGAGAGAGAACTTTCTGTTTCTGCTGAGATTTTCCTTCCCCTTTGTCTCCGCTACTTCCTCTATTTTCTACATTCTTCTCCGACTACTCGTCATGCCCCTAAAGCTCAGTCTTCCTCGTCAAAGGCCAAGAAGGCCGTCGACAAGGGAAAGTGCCCTGCTTCTTCGTCTATAGCTGAGGATGAGGCATCGACCTTTCATCCAGAGGTTCAGGTGCCTATCAAAGGTAAGGATTAGAGAAAAAGTTTGGATACACGGACACTTTGTATGAGGTCCGCTATGCGGATCCTTCCACATGACAATGCTGTATGCTTTATGTACGGGTCTCTTTTGGCCGCGTGCACGAGACTTGACTCGGCCGCATGCACCCTTCGTGACTTGGTAGCATGGACCCTCCATGATTTGGACGTACGGAGGTCTTGACTTGGCTGCATGCATCCTTCATGACTTGGTCGCATGGACCCTCCATGATTTGGCCGCATAGAGGTCTTGACTTGGACGCATGTAGCCTTCATGACTTGGTCGCATGGACCCTCCATGATTTGGCTGTATGGCATCTAACTGGTTTTTTGCCTTTGATTTTCTAGTGACTTTACCCGTGGCTCCTTCAGGGGAGGTGCTGGTTGGGCGTGCCCAGACTGCCCTGGGTGTTAGGCTTGATCATATAGTGGCGAATGTCCTGGCATAGATGAACAAGAATCAGTCTAAGGTGAGGCTGAAGTTAATAGCGGGCCAGCCCTCATTCTATTTGCTTAGCCAACTGAACTCTGGAACGATCGAAGACGACAAAGGCGAATCTTTTTTGAAGTCGATCTTCCTTTTTGGGGATGCTCTCACTGTCTCGGACCCCAGGTAGTGAAGATTTAGGAGAGTTGGGACTTGTTCTCCAGCGGGACGAAGATGCATATACCCACGATGGAGCACCATCTGCCCTTGTCTGCTTTTAATATGGTGCCTCTTCAGAGGAAGATGTTGGATAACCTGACTCCAGACCAAAAGGGAACCCAAGTCGGCCGTATCCATTTTAACTCTGAGATGAAGAGAGCGACAACAACCAAGGAATCGTTCTCTTATTATGTTCACGGTTTGGAACCTGGCTCCTTCGCGAGCGAGATAAGGCCGAATGTTCATTTTTATAAAGCTGACACTTTTTTAAACCAGCTTGTAGCCAATGGGTCCTATCCCCGGGGAAGAGTGGGCCTGCTCAACTGGGTGTACCATTCGCCTTCTTGGATTGGCCTAACAATGTGGCTGTTAGGGGAGTATGAGAAGATCTTGAAGGAGGACAACCTCTATTACGCCATAAGGGTTTCCTGTTATGGTTTGGAAAATAACCTGAAGTTATTCGTGGCCTTGGTCGAGATGTACAACTACCACATCGGGACCTTCTTTACTCCTGGCGGGGAGATGGCACTTGCCCTTCATGAGATATACAATGTCTCGTGGTTGCCTGGGGTGATGAACTGTATGAGGAGTACACCCTGTCTAACGAGGAATTGGAGAAGCAACATCCGAGATTTCTCGCCGTATACCGGAAAGTATTGTACCACCATAGTACTTGCCAGCATATTTTCAAGAAGAAGGAAAAGAGCTTGGAGGGGAGTTTACCCCATATCAAGGCCTGGACCAGTTACATTTTTAGTACTGAAGCTTTGGGTCAGGTCACCATTCGGAGTCCCCAAACTCAGAGGGAAGTTGACGACCAAGTGCGTGGCACAAAGAGAACTTCCACAACTGGCGAAGGGTTCGGTAGTTCTGGTGACACCTTCAGTTATTTCTTCCAAGACACCCAACCATTGTCTGACAAAGCTGCCTTGGTTGGGTTCTTGATGATATGGCTACGAACTTGCGTAGTCTCGGGAGACTCTGGGGCGATCGAGAGGATTAGCCATAACCTCATCCTCCCTGCTGTGAATTTGATCTTCAAGCATAAGCTTGCTTTGCTCCCCGCGATCGTCTGTAGCATCCACCGTGGGAGTCATTCTTCCATCGGCAAGATAATTGCCCGGGACCCCTCCAGAGATTTTAACCGGGTCGAGATGCCTTACCACTATCTAATGGGTTGGTTGCTGATGCATTACCCATCTTTGATGCGACCCGGTGCCGAGGGGACGACGACGGAGGCTGACGCCTTCATTCGCCGATATGGTGGGATGCCTTGGGCTCATCCTGAGGTTCCCACTTGTCTGCATGCGCTCGCTCGCGTAGCGGACTATTCTTTCTTTGTTTTAGTCTCGAAGTTCACAAAGGACGAGGTGAATGGGGTTCAGTGCGATGGTGGAACCGACCGTCAGGTTTTGTCTCCGACGCTCTACCACTGGCTGCTTTCCATCCGGCCTTCCCACTTGGTGTATCAAAATCGGAACCTTGTCTTCCGGGAACCCTATCTGCCGAGTAGGTTCGTCCGATAGTTTGGTTATAGCTAGCTCTTTTTAAGCAATCCAAGCTCGTATCTTGGTTTCAAGGGTAGCGTCCTTAATGGAGCCCGAGCCCCAGATTACTATTTTGCGACCAGTGCTCAGGTCCAATTTTCTCTGCAAGATGACAAAGTTCGCGGGTATATCACGTATGCAACGACTGTTTTTCATATGGCCGTGAACGCCCCTCTACCTAGATTTGATCGGGATACCAGCTTTATTGTGGGCACTAAGCTGAATAGCTGGCGCGGGGAGCCGCGACAAAGTTGGAGGAAGGCAAGGGAAAGGTCGTTGTTGTTGACTCTGACTCGGGGACGGAGGAAGGGGATACTTCTGACAACCCTTCTCTTCCCATGAATTTTTTGGCGAAGCGCAGGGCCTCCCCGATACGAAGCCCTCCGCAGAAAAGAAGAAGACATGAAGCCTCCGTGGCCGCGATGCCTCGTTATAGAAAGTAGGTTGTTGTCAAGGCCCCTACGCATGCTGGCGAGGAAGAAGAAGAAGGATGTGAAGAAGAGGAAGAAGACGAGGCAGGGGTAGGAGCCCTCACGGTGGAGGATTCCGAAGTAGCCCCTGCTTTGGGTATTGAGGTGGTATTTATAGACCCTCCCAGTTTAATTCTTCCTGGTCCCTTGTATAAATATCTTGGTTCTGGTTTGTTTGACAATTTGCAGACGCAAGAGGAGAAGGATTATCCCCGGCGAGCGACCGCCTCAGTGGTCTCTAACCAAGAACTAGGGGAGGAGACTTCCCCGGAGTCTGACATGGGTGCCTCAAAGCCTGCACCTGAAATTTTTGGATTTCAAGAGACGGGTGTAGGCATATCAGAGCCTGCTTTTGAAACTTCGGAGGCCCACGAGATGGGTGCCGGCGTGTCCGAGCCCTTCACCATTCGAGCACGTCTCTGTGGATGATATAAAAGCCATGGGGAATGCTTTGACTATGCTAGGCGGGCCGCAACCCTCCCGCCTTCTCCTGGTATGTTATCCCATATACTTACCAACGAAGAGATATTCTGGCTTCATCTTCTCGTTCTTCGGGCGAAGTTGACTACTGGTTGTTCTGGCCATGCATACACTGCCTCTCCTCTGAGGACCGTGGATGTGGCCGCCGATGAGGGCGAGGCGAAGGGTCAGGACAGCGGGCTTGTTCAGAGGAGGCCTCATTCTATCTTTAGCCCTTCTGGAGGTAAGGAGCACCCTGTAGGGTCTATTACGGGTTCCTCTGGTGCGAAGGTGCTTCCCTCTCCTGTCGTTGAGGTCCCTTTAGATGGTGGGGTAGCATGCCGTCCTGAGGAGGCTGTTCCCGATGTCTGTGACACCATGGTGGTTGGGTCGTCATCTGGGGTTACTGTGATGCCATCTGGGGTTGGTGCGCAGGCAGAAGCCGAAATAGCGAGGTGCCCTGGTACTCCTGTCCTGGGTTATACCACCAGTCTTGCTCAGCTGCCGGGTGTCCGGGCCTTTAAGATGGCTATGAGGGGTTGGAATGCTAGTCATGTCCCTGGTCGCTCCTCTGCTACTGCATCCCCTTCAAGGTCATCGGACGTTGTTGTACAACCTGCTGCACCTGCGACTTCTTCCTCGTACCAGCCGTCTTTGACTCCGACAACGCTGGAGAAGATTGATAAAAATGTCCAGATCTCCCTTCGGAGCTTCTATATGTTTCTGAAGCAGGGGGTCCATAGTGTGTTGGAGCGGAATGGGCCCTTCGACTGGGCGAAGCGCTTTGTCAAGATTCAGGCAAATTCTCTGAGGAGCATCCCTGGCTTAGAAGAGACGGCGGATCTCCTGGACCAAAAGTTGGCGGAGGTAGAGCAATGCCTGATGGAGCTGCGATAGCATCAACAGGCCAATATAGGGATACTGATATCCTGCGAATATGAGAAGTTCTCAGTTGGGCTGGATGCAGAGAAGGCCCTCTTTGCTTTGTCACGCCCCAGTCCCAAAATGCCGAGGGACTGGACACGTGGCAATGGCCAGCAGCACGCACCGATGGACAACCCAATTTAATGGATCCATCAGGGCATGCTTAAGCTGTAGTCTAACAGTAAATATAGCAAATGTTACAAGTCCCAGGTTATTCTAATCTCATCCATAACAGATAATCACAGATTAAATGCCAGAATAAATGCAAATAAATGTAAACTAGCATATCTCAATAAAATATCTCGGGGAACAATCCGAGAATATGACTGATACATCAATACAAATAGACAGGAATAAAGGAACTGGAAATAGAAACAGGAATAACTGACTATATACAGCCAATGCTCAGGAGAAGTCCTCTGGTGCGATCTCGTCCTCAGGTCCTGGTACAGCTCCTGGAAGTGCTCCTATACGGTATATCTCTGGATGGATCTCTTCGGCTATACCTGGGGACATAATCCGGATCCAGGTCCTCAGGGGACAGCAAGGTACAGAAAATACAAGCCATACTAATACAGTGAAATAGTCAATGAAATAAACAGGGTAAATATGTAACCATCTATGTGAAATGCAGGTGAGAACATCACCAGTACTCAGGCTGAGACTACTACAAGCTCTGTGTAGGGGAGCCGGTAGCAGCGATATCATGTAGTTGTCTAGCTCGGAGAGAGACTGAGACGCCGGCATAATATAGTCAACCTGTAGCCTGTGTGTCTCTCCAGAAATAAATGGTACAATAGAGAAACACTAAATAACCAGCTAAGTGATATGCAAGATGAGAGCAGCACTAGAACTCAGGCTAAAACCACTACAAGCTCTGTATCGGGGAGCCGGTAGCAGTGATATCATGTGGTCGTCTAGCTCAGCGGAAGACTGAGACGCCGAAATGATATAAAATCAACCTGTAGCCTGTGTGTCTCTCCCCACCCAATGTAATCATACGTCTCATGTCCATGTGGCCCCATGTCCATGTCACGTAAGATCATATCTAATGCAATAAGTCATATAGTATATAGGAACATATGTCAATGTCAAGTCATGTATCCTATACAGAATCACCACGAAGATCTCAGGAAGATCATGTCCATGAATAGTGTCAAGTGTCCTGGGTTATAATGTACTTGATAAGACATGTACGAGAAAGTAAAGGGTCCGAAATGTCCATCTCTAGGTGACGTACCCAACACCGCGTACAGGTTTGGCACCCGACTGATAATCGGACGTTAAGTACGCCACACGGTCCTAGGTTAAGCATGTACAACAGTTATAAATAAAACAAGGAAGTATGCAAAAAGACTGTAAAGTTGGCAAGGTATGCTTGCCCTCTGATGTATAACTAAGCCAAGGAATATTTAGCAAAGACTGCAAGTTTTGGCGAGGTACACTTGCCTGTGGTTTTGGTTCCAATTGCGGCTCTGACTTCAGTTGAAATTACAGGCGGTACTCCGGTTGCTGAAATAAATATCACCATCAGATCCAGAAAATATCAATCAGCTAGAAACGCCTATCCTTGAGTCTAATTTGGAGACAAGGACAAAAACGGCAATTTCGGGTCAAAACGGGGTCCACATGTGGGCCCGCTTTGCACCGAAAAATGTGTCAGGGTCAAAGGTCTCCAAATTCACCAAACTTAGTGTCAACAAGTCAGGAACGATGATACGAACCCAACGAAACTTCCAGAATTGGATTCCGATGAGCCGATCACAAAATCGCCCGTCGAGCGGGGCCTGTGGGGCCCACGACACGCGATTTCGTCAACGTTCTCAGAATCGAACCAAACTTGGGTCACAGGACCAGCGTATTGCTACGAGTCCGATGGCGCAAGTTTCGTCTCGATCCGACGTGTGTACACTGAGTTACAATAAGATTCAAAAAGGTCGGATACGGGGCGGTGTCCGCGGATACGCGTTGATCCCGGTGTGCACGCACACCCGAATCGACTTCTACGAAATCCCACACGTCCGTATCAATGACGCGCACGTATCTGTGAAGACCGCGCGCGACCAAGTCGTCCCGTTTGGCGGGGCGCACCCAGTTCCGGGGTGAATCGGGACGTTATTTTTCCTGTTTTTGGATCGCGGTGTACGATCACCACAGGACGCGATGTCCCGAGTGGTTTGTCCGGGCACCGAGAGGGTCATACAGGCTTCGCAACGCAATTTACGGAATCGAAATCAGAGCTACGAGCAAGAAGTTACAAGTACCTGAACAGGGTCCTCGGAAACCGGGTTTCACCGTGTCCGACACGTGTCCGACACGTGTCGGATACAAAGGAATTAGGGTTTCCTGCGACGGAGCTCCGGCGGCTTGGGGCGGCCGGGCTGAGGTGGAGGGGGCCGGGGGCACGCGGCGGCGCGCTGGGAGGCGGCGGAGGCGGCGCGGGGAAGGCGGCGCCGGCGGAGCTGGCGGCTGCTGCTAGGGCACGCTGGGGACGGAGGAGGAATGGGGAGGAGAGGGAGGCCGGGGCTCGGTGCTGCAGCGGAGCTGGGTGGGGGCTGCTGTGCGGCGAGGGACGCGGTGGCGGCGAGGCGGAGCCAGGGGAGGAAGGAGGCGAGGTCGACGGGCTCCGGCGGCGAGTCTGGGGGGGTTTTTTATAGGGGAACGGGGGCCAGGGGTGGCCGGGTGAGGCGGAGGTCGTGGGGAAGCGGGCGGGGCGCGTGGCCGGGCGAGGCGGCACGGGAAGCGGGCGCCGCCGGAAGACGCGGGGGGGGCTGGGGTTCGTGCGGGTGACAGGGGAGCGGGTCGGACGGCTCGGGTGCGGCGGGTCGGGTTCGGGCAGATCCGACCCGACCCGCTAGCAGCTGCGGGTTGGGCCTGATGGGCCGGGCCTGGGTCCAGTGGGCTTGGGCTGGGAATAAAGTAATAATAATAAATAAATAAATGATTAAATAAATAATTAATTAAATAATTTGTTTTTAGGTGTTTTAAAATATGTCCGGGGCCCAATAAATTCTAAAAAAATTACCCTAAGTCCAGTTTTTCATTTTACACCCAAAAATATTATTTTTATAATATTTTAATACTGTTTATGATCAATTAAAAATCATTGAATAATTAAAACCCTATTTTTAAATTATAGAAAAATCCCAAAAAATTCCAGAAAATTGTGAACAATCCAGTTTTAAAAATCGTGAAAAATCAGGGGATTTACATGCTTCCTCTAGGGAAGGCTTGCAACATGACCACGAGAAGTTGCAGGAGGAGCATGATCGGTTGGTTACCCTCAGGGAGGAATGCCTCACCAGGCAAAATGACTTGATCGAGGAGATCAGACAGCTCCAAGCCAAACTCGATATGCTGGAGAATAAACTCCGAGAGGCCCAGAAGAAAGAAGAGGCTATTCGAACAGAGGCGAGCCGGGTAGCGAAGAACACGGCTGATGTTGCTGTTATGGTACAGAAGGTGGATGACCGATATGAGTCCTATGTTCGCTACGAGGATCCCGAGGTCATGGAAAAAGAGGTTGAGCGTCGAGTTAAAGCGCGCCTAGATGGTCACGTTGCCCATCTCCGTGGACGGATAGCAGGGTTGTGCTCCAATGATGAGTATCAGTAGTTTGCGTTCTATTTTCTGAGACCATCCCCTTCTCTTCTTTTTGTTTTGTGGTTGGGGCCCTGGTAGCACTTTAAGTGAAGTTTTCTCTTTTCACTTTAGTAAAATAAAATAAAAGCTTTTCTTTTTTTATGATTGTCCGTTTGGCTTGATTTGTATCCTGAGAGAGAAATGACCACTTCTTGTACTTCAAGTATTGATGTGCGCCTGACGTGTTCATACCGCTGTGTCAGTCCGGGTCTCTGAGAGGATTATCCCAAATCCTGGCAATCATATATTGGGTTGTGCATGAGCTAATCATCACGTCTTGTGGAGTAAATAGTTACGACTCAAGAAGTAAGCCGTCGATTTCTCACTTATGAGAGGTAGACGTTCTTGAAACTCCTTACACAAATTCATCTTTAGTGCGATGGCTTCTGGAGATACTCCAAATAAAACCAACACGTCTGTTTTTGCAGCGTCGATTACCCCTGATCCACGCTCCAGTGAGCCCGAGTTGCTTCATGTTAAGAGGAGGGGAGAAACGTCCACTGTTCGAGTGCGCAAGGCGAACATCTTCCAAGAACTCTTGGAAATCCCTACTGATTCGGGGGAGGAAGGTGTTGGAGACGCTCCACGTCACTTGCTCGCGTCCTCGGATGCTTGCATTTTTTATTTCTTTGCCATGTACATCAGTCATTCGGAAGATTCTGATTCCTCTTTTTCTTGATGTTTGTAAGCTCTCCTTCCTTCTTTTTTGTTTTAATAAAAGGAGAAATCACTTTCTTACGACATCGTGATATTTGGGGTACTTGTACTAGAGGTAATATGGACATAGTACATCAACTGTGGTTAATAAGGACATCCCACTGGGAAATTTTGGTGGACCTGTTACTCTTTTGCGCATCAGGGGTGCGAGTAATAGATTCAAAACAAAGCCTAATATAGGTGATATGGTTTTGTGGACTTAACACCATTGGCGCACTTAAATTTAAGAGCAGGTGATAAGTTGAGTTGACGACTGGTGATAGTCATAAGGAGAGGTTTGCTCAGAGGTAAATTGTCTATGGTACACTCTTGGGGGAGGATGTAAGGACGATAGCTCAGGGGTGACGTAGACGTGAGCTGATCAATAGCCATACCGAGAGGTTATGTATGATCTATTATTTTTGTGGAAGGAGAAGAAAGTGCGCTTGAAGTAATATGGGCGTGGCTGTTTGCTTCCATTGAAGACATCCCACTGGGGGATTTTTGGTGGACTTACTACTTCTTGTGCACTAGAGTGCAAGTAATTAGTTCAAAAATAATCCCTATCAAAGGTAATATGGACGTGATAGGTCTTGTGGACCGATTACTTTTTGTGCATGTTAATGCAAGCAATAGATTTGGAACAAGCCCTGCCAGAGGTGATATGGACATGGCAGTTTTTGTGGACTTAACACCGCTGGTGTACCTTGGTGAGTACGAATGATAAGTGGGGTTGACAACCGACATCAGAGGTAATATGGAAGTGATGATCGAAGGTCAAGACCGAAAATTTTGCTCAGAGGTAATATGGATATGGTAAACTCGATCAGAGTGGTGTATTAGAGCGACAGTCCAAAGGTAATTGTGGACATGAACCATCGCCCAGGAAGATACGATGTAGTTTGGTAATAGAAGAGTACAAGTCTAATTTAGACGTAGTACTTTTTAAGGAACTTGCCATCGATGGGCATCATGAGCAAGTCACTATTGGATTTTGCCAGCCGGTAGGCGCCGTTGGAGAACACAGTTTCCACAATGAATGGGCCCTCCCATTTGGGTTGGAAATTGCCGGCCATTTTGTGAGTCATAACCACCAGTCTTCTTATTGCTAAGACGAGATCACCCACTTGGAAAGTTATCTGTTTTACCCATTTGTTGAAGTCTCTAGAGAAACGTGCTTGATACAGCTCGATGCGTTGTTGAGGTAAGAGAAGTTTCTCGTCGAGTGCTTCCAACTCCTGTAACCGTCGACGGTAATTAACGTCCGCGGTTAGCCGGTGGGAGAGAGCCACTCGTAGTGAGAGGATCTGGATCTCGAGTAGGAGGACCGCTTCACTTTCGTACACCAGATAGAATGACGTATTGTCAGTAGTTGTCCGGACAGTTGTACGGTAGGCCCAGAAACATTCGCCCAGCTTCTCGTTCCAGTCGCGTTTACTGGAAGATACGAATTTCTTGAGGAGCTTGATGATGGTTTTGTTGAATGCTTCCGTCAGACTGTTTGTTGCAGAATTGTAGGTCGTGGAGGCTACGTTTTGGATTTGGTTCTTGTCCCAAAACCAATTGAAGGAATAACTTACGAATTTTGGACCATTGTCGGGGATGATCCTCCGAGGCAAGCCAAAGTGATATATGACGTGATACTTGATGAAGCTGATCATGTTTGATGCCTTTACTTCGGCGAGTGGAACAACTTTCGCCCACTTGGAGAAGTAATCGGTGATAGCAAGGATAAACCGATGCCCCTTAGACGAAGGTGGGCTTATCGGTCCGATGATGTCCATCCCCATGCTTCGAACGACCAAGATGCTACCGTTAGGTGTAGGAACTCTGAGGGCTGGTGGACAAAGTCTGTGTGGATCTGGCATATCTGGCATCTTCTCGCGTAATCAACAGCATCCGCTACCATCGTAGGCCAGTAGTAGCCTATTCTACGAAGACGGTCTTGTAGCTTCAGACCGGGTTGATGAACCCCGCAGACGCCATCGTGAGCTTCGCGGAGGGCTTGTTTTGCCTCCGCGTTCGACAAGCATCGTAGCAGAAGGCCGTCATAGGACCAACGATATAACATTTTGGTCCCCGTGTCGTAATAAAAACGGAGGGAGAGTCTCCTGATTGAGGTGGCCTCCTTCGGGTTATCGGGTAAAATTCCATAGACTGCATAGTCAATGAACGAAAGCCTCCAATCATGAGTATCGGTGTTGACCTCTGCTGCATAGCTGAGGCACATGCATAGGTTGCCCTTAGGACAGACCAGCTCTTGAGTGATCATGTTGATTAGCTGATGAGTGTTGTTTGGTACCGTCCAGGAAGCAGCGAGTCAAGCTAAGGCGTCAACCTCAATGATTTGCAACCAAGGGACGTGCTCTATGAAAAATATCCCGAACGTTGCGATAATGCTAAGTGCAGCTTGGTGGTAGGGGATCAAGTTTATTTTGGACTTCATACTCGTCCCGGACCTATTTGACTATTAGCTGAGAATCACCGTAAGCCTCCAAGTATTCTACTCCAACTTGTTTAACAAGTTGGAGCCCAATGATTAAGGCATTGTACTCTGCCACATTGTTGGAGCATGACTCCGTGAGAGAGTAGGCATGATTGATGACGAGGCTGTATGGGGAGATCAACACTATCCCGACCCCAGTGATGACGCCGCCTTTGGGCCCTGCTCTTGAAGCACCGTCAAAGAATATTCGCAACACAGCTTCGTATGAAGTGATGTTGGAGTCCGCCGCCACGTCAGGAATCTCCTCATAGATATTCGAGGTTTTTGACCCCGGATGGATTGCCAAAAAATCGGCCAGTGCTTGACCCTTGACGACCATCTGTGGGACGAACACCATATCATATGGAGATAATAGTATTGTCCAGGTATCCAAGCGGGAACTGAGTGACCCTGGTTTGGTCATGAGTACCCTGAAGGGGTTGACTCACGAGATTACATGAATGGTCTGTCCAGCCACGTGATGTCGAGTTTTCTGAATAGCGAATACTAGAGCAAGGTATTCCTTCTTAACGGCGGTGTACCTATGCTCTGCGCCGATCATCATCCGGCTAAGGTAGTATATGGCATGCTTGTTGTAAACCCCCTGACCCAAAAATAGGTATTTTGTGTGTATTTTATATTTCTTGTATTTATTTTAGATTATTTTTCAAAGCAATTAAAATCCAATGAATTTATTAGGACACTTCACCGTGGTTTGGACATTAATAATATAGGATGGCCCCAAAACCTGTATCGTCCATCATAGGAAGTAGCCTACATAAGAGACACTACCTGTAGGATCCTTTCGTGGCATAGAATTCGATCCCTTGGTATTAGTATGACATTATTGTACCGACCATAGATTATGTGTTAAATATTTAAATATATTATATATATAATTTAATTGTGGTTATTTTCTAATTCCAACTTCTTACAATTAGTATCCCATAATTCTCCGTGCCAAGTTAGACATTTTTTTTTATAGATGTGCACATTATTTACTATTACCTATTTTGTGGATAACTATTTACTTATTTACTTAGTTAATTAGATAATACAATTATTTGATTTATTATAACTAGATAAATATCTAATTATTAATTATAAAATATTTCATAAAATATTTTGGGTGTAGTATTTTATTAAAGCTTTACAAAGTAATTTTTTAGAATTTATTTTGTGTGAAAATATTATTTTTGGATTTTTTTCTCATTTATATATGTTAATATATGTTAATAAATATATGGTTAATAATAATAATAATAATAATAATAATAGTAATAATAATAATAGTAATAGTAATAATAATAATAATAATAATAATAATAATAATAATAATAATAATAATAATAATAATAATAATAATAATAATAAGAAAACAAAAATAAAACAAAAGAAAAGAAAGAAAAGAAAATAATAAAAATAATAACTTAAACTAATTAACCTAACAAACCCTAACCTAATCCCTATACTAACCCCCCCCCCCCCCCCCCCCAACAACTTTTCCTTCCCCCCTTCAGCCGCAGCAAACCCAACTCCCCCCCCCTCTCTCTCTCTCTCTCTCTCTCTCTCTCTCTCTATATATATATATATATATATATATATATATATATATATATATATATATATATATATACACACACACACATTACACAAAAACTCTAAACCCAAACCCTAACCCTAGCCCGACCTCCGGCGACCGCCCCCACCGTCCGACCGCCTCCTCAACGCCGCGCCGCGCCGCACCGCCGCAGCCGTCCGGACCGCCGCCGTCCGTCCCCACGCACGCGCAAGCGCGTAGTGCCCAGCAGCCCGAGCCCATCTTCAAGGTGACACATCTCTCTCATCTCTCATCCTTTTCTCGAGCGGTTTGTCCGTGTACGTTCACAACCTAACCCTCTAGGATTTTTATTCAAGCGGGACGAGTTTTCGTATCCCGGATTGGTCAAAAAATCGACCAGAAAATGGTCAAAAAATTGACCAAAATAGTTCAGAAACTTCAACCCAAACCCCCATGTTCACACCCAATTTGCCACCAACCTGTTTAATATTTTCAAAAACTAATTAAAGGTTTTTATTCTCAATATAACCGAGAATTTTTCTGTTCTTTTAGTTTTCATTAATTTGTTATATGTGTTAAATTATTTTGCCTCCAAAACGACCAAAAACTTGATTTTTCAAAACTGAAATTTTGTAATACGGAGTGCGCCCCGCCAAACAGAACTGCCTTATCGCGTACCAATTGTACCAAAAGACGCGTATGGTATATCCTGACGTGTGGGCTTTTGCGGAAGCAGATTCGGACGTGTGTGCGCGTCGAAATCAACCCGTATCCGTAAAAAGTTTCCATATCGCGACTTTTGTAAAACACCACCCCATTTTGTGTACGCTCGTCGGAATGCGATGAAACTTATGCCATTGGATTCGTGGTATCATGCTGGTCCTGTGACCCAAGTTTCACGCGATTCTGAGATAGTTGACCAAGCCGCCTATTTGCGGGCCCTACGGTTTAACTTTAAAGGTGAATTTATGACCGGCTCACCGAAATTCAAAATTGGACATACCATTGAGTTTGTATCGACATTTAGAATTTATTTGACCTATAATTTATCCCATTTAGAGACCTTTACCTCTAGCACGCTTTTTGGTACAAAGTGGCCCACATGTGGACCCGCTTTGACCCAAAATTACCGTTTTGCCCCTGTGTCCAAATTGGACGAAACGGTAGTGTTTTCTAGCTATCTCGCTTATTCTGGGAACGTTGGTGATATTTATTTCAACATCCGGAGACGTTTATTCAGAGACCATAGTTTCTAATCCTCTATACTTGACACATGGACGCTTATACTATGCAGCTTTCTTGCCAGGCAAGTATACCTTGCCTTGTTATATTGTTTAAAATATGTTATTATTAGTTGCATGTTTATTATTTTAATATTATATAACTGTGCGCGTCCGAGAAAGACTCGGGTGTAGTCAACGAAGGCGTTGACGTTAGGACTTGTGTTTGACCTAGTGTCTAGTGGACGCACCTAAAGTTGTGGAGTTATCAGTATGACTCCCCAGGCCTTGACACGTATCATTGCACGTCACAGAGTGAGTTCATGTAGGGACGCGTGCTTCATACTCGACTGGTCGTCGGTGTGAGCAGCACGTGTGACGGTATTTAGCTTAGTTGTTTATTTCTATAGAGACTTGCATTATAGTACGAGATGTCCAAGTCGTGTTCGCGACTTTTACATTAGTATTGGGCTGGGAGGACAACTGGTAGGCGTATGGGATACCCACATTGGAATCCATAGTATCCGGAGGAGCCACGGATCCAATGACTTCCTTTATTCAGATTCCACGTTCTACGGAATGATATGAACGTTATACTATTCAGATTTCACGTTCTACGGAATAATATGGACGTTATACTATTCAGATTCCATGTTCTACAGAACGATATGGACGTTATACTATACAGATTACACGTTCTTTGGAACGTTGGACGTTATTACTTATACAGATACCACGCTCCTCGGAGCTGGACGTTATTATATTGCAGAGTGCCCTTGTTATGGGGGCATATATGGCATATACTAACCAGTCACGGCGATTGGTGAATTATGTCAACATATGTCTAGTCTACACTTCCCATACGCACTAAGTTGTCCTCAAATTATATTTCACTTAGCTGGTTAGTTCACCCTCGAGTTTTCACAGTATTTACTTTATGGCATGCTTCTATGTATCTTGTTACGTCCCTTTGAGGACCTGGTCCCTTTTTAGGTGTAGAAGATCATGACTATTCGCAGGAGCACGGATCAGGACTTGCTACTTATTCCTCTTTCGAGGAGGTCTTCCCTTCGAGCCTCATTGATCATTAGTTGATGTACTTATTATATTTACTCTTATACTCTAGTTTGGTAGTGGATTTGTCTCCACCCAACTACTTATTCTTATTAAGCATCTTATACTTGATTTAGTTATATAGTTGATTGGTTATTCATTTATATTTGCTTCTGTGGATGAGATTTAGTTATGCCCTATGACTTGTGACAAATATATACCACTTGTGAATTATTGTTCATAATACAGCGTACATATGTGTTATGGTTTCCATATATTGGAGTTGCCATATACATATGGCTGGCATGCTTACGTATTCCTAGTCCTACGTATTTTGGAACTGGGGCGTGACACTCGTGGCCTGCATCAATATTCTGGGCTAACAGGGCACCGAGAGAGTGCTCCATCGCGTGTACATAGAGTAGGAAGGTCTTTTCCATGACCGGGGCCACCAGCACATGAGGGTTTGATAGGCATTCCTTGATGTCGTCAAACGTGCGTTGGCATTTTTTATCCCAGACAAAGCAGATATATTGTCCCATTCCCCCTATTCGGGGAGCGTGGCTAAGTAATACTTGGTATCGTTCGATCGGGACATATTGGATCAAGATCTTTTTCTCGTTATGGATTGGTTTCTTCGAAATTAGGTCCCACATTCAACGAATCGTGCCTCAAGGAAGGACTCGGCGGCAGAGTCGAGAGGGGCCTTTCCGTTGCGCTGGTTTCTTTGCCTGTTTTCGATGCCGCTTGGTTGCTTTCTTGTTGGTTTTGTGACTTGCGTTTTCTTGAATGGTTTTGATGGATTTTATTATCTTCGTTCTTTGGATTTCGTATTTCGTATCAAACCCTTGGAGACCGAAGCAGGAGATATTGATCATCTGTTGGTGCGTGCAAGTGATCGTGCAGGCAACGCGCAAGCGGAGTCTTGAAGATCTCCTTTTTCTCTTTTTTCGATTCACCAACTTGTGAGTGACTTTACTTCAATTAGCGCCCTTCTTCCATGTCTTCATTCCTAATAAATTGATTCGTTTGTGCATTCCGATCAACGATACCAAAAGAATAAAATTGAGTTAAGATAAAAGAAGAAGTAGACTTGAAATACTTATAATGCTTGTCACATAAAATTCCACACGGTCACATTGTTGCGTGCTTGTCCGCTATACATGTAGTTATTTTGTATTCAGTTGTAGTTAGAACTTATTCATCTATAACTGTTCAATGGGTCGTACAAAACTTATGATTTGATCATATCAGCTAGTAGACTATGCCATAACACTGTGCTAAAAGTCGTTATGCTCATGTTGATGTCTTAAAATGCTTCGTATGTTAACTTGTTTAGATAGTTAATGGTCATGGACGACTTGTGCACAAGGTATATGGTTCCTACGAACGGTCGCCGGGGCACCGGGGCCGATTCGTCCCGGGCAAAACAACAGTTAGTCATGCTAGCAACTTAGCACGGGTGAGGCAGGAGTTTGTAGCGGGACTCGCTACCTGCGCTGCAAGCATCGCCGTCTACCCAGACTATAGTACATGACGGCTAGTCAAGACAGTGATCCTTATGTATATTTAAACTGTGTAGACTAACTATGTCTTCATGGCAGGGAAGGTCATGATAAGTTTCGTACAGGTGGTTCAGACGGTACAGGTAAAATCACCGAACAGTGGCACATTTTGTTTTGTCATTCTATTCTATCGTATATAAAGAATTAAACTATGTCAAGATAGAAAGATCATATAATAATAATGTTGCATGTTCACATGAATACGACATCGATTTTGGTATGTTGGGTTAGCTCGTCCTCACCGGTACTTTTCGAAGTACTAACCCTCATTGCAGCAGATTCCCCGAGCCAGGGCGACGCAACGAGGAGCTGAAGCTTCCTCCAACCCTTCACTGATCCGGCGCGTTCGTGTTTGTGACTTTTGGAGCTCAAGTACATAATCACAAGGAGCCCGCATATACCTTTTGAAGCTCCTAGGCGATGGTGCTAACTCGCACCCAAGGTGGTTTGAGCATTTTAAAATATTAGTAAGGATATAATGTATGGATCGGCTATCTCATTTTGCGTCCAAGTTGTAAGCCTGTGCGGCGTCCTTATTACTTTTGGGTCAAGAGTCTGTAACCAGATGTTTATTATCAATAAAGAGAACTTTTCTATATCTCAATGTGTGATATCTTATTTCGTACTCTGTTGCATGTGTTCTAAAGTATATCATTATGCCTAGGCCTTGTAAATGCGCGCCTTACGCGTGCATGGTATCAGGCCCGGGGGACGATTATCGAATTAGCAAAAATTGGGACGTGACATATTGGTATCAGAGCCTGGCTTCAGATCCTTTGACCTTCGTGTCAGAAGAGTTTTCTTGAAACAACCATGTCTCTCCCAGTTGAACTCTTGAATTCGCTTGGCCAAAATGAGATACGTTCCATACAGTGAGTCCATAATATATTTTGAGACTGATGCAAGTTACTTTTCTTTAAAGGAACGGCCTAAGAGCCGGATGCACAAGCGCAGGTAGTGGCGCAGGTGTAAGGGAGCAGTTCCGGCATTTCGGGCAGCTCGAAAAGTCCAGCAGCCGCGCCCTCTATCGATCTGTTTGAGCGGATGATGCGTTTGATGGAAACGCAACAGAGGCAGGCGGAACTACGTCAAAGCCAATTCGAGTCCCGGATTGAGGTTTAATTTTAGGCTCAGCGGACTCAGACCGAGGCACATCAGAAGCAAATGGACACCTTGCAAACGATTATGACGATGCTCGTCGCCAGCAACCATTCTGCATCAGCGGCCGCCACGATAGTGCCAGTTGTAGCCGAGACCGCGGGACTTCAGGGCTCTCAGGAACCTTCACCCTCATACGAAAAGGGTTCCATCATGCAAATATCAAAGTTTAAGAAGATGTGTCATGCTACCTTCAAAGGACCGAGGACCCCTACGTGGCGTTGGATTGGCTGGTTGAGTTGGAAGACCACTTTGAAGTGCTTCGCATGGATGAAACGAAGAGAGTTCCTTGCGCTCATCTTCAGCTCCGTTTAAACGCACATGATTGGTGGGATGTGCATAAACAAGCTATATTGAGTGAATATGATAAGACGACTATCTCTTGGTCCATCTTCCGTAAGGCTTTCGAAGAGGAGTACCTTCCACCCATCGTCCGTCGCGAGAAGAAAGACGAGTTTAGACATCTGCAACAAGGAAATATGACAGTGCGATAGTACACGTCAAAATTCAACAGGCTTGCAAAATTTGCTAAATCTCATCTCTGTGATGCTGAAAGTAGAGCTCGAAGGTTTGAGATAGGACTGCGATCTTCTATTCGTGTCCACGTCGTCGTCCCACGATACTGTACCATGCGTGAGTCTCTAAACCATGCCCTCTCCCTATAGTCGCAGTACCCCCCAGTTCGCACTAGCATTGTGCAAAATTTCCATCACAAGCGCCCTAGCAATATAGGTGGTAATAATGCGTAAAAGTGCCACAATAACGGCGGCTCTCAGGACCAAGATCCAGGGAAGAACTAGAGGCAACCTTGTGCCTACTGCCACAGGCCAGGACACCATGTCAACGACTGTCGTATTCGAAAATGGGGATGTTTCATCTGTGGTAAGTTTGGCCACGTAGCTCATGATTGTCGGGATCGCCCCAACGATTCCCCTTCGCGTCGTCCACAGCAACAACATCGTTAGTCTCAGAATCAGGGTCAAGCACCTCGAGCGAACCAGATGGCACCAAAGAACGCTCAGGGCCGGGTTTATGCTCTAACTCGGGAAGAGGCGTTCGCATCAAACACGACGGTGTCAGGTATATTACTTTTCAATAATGTACCTGCTCGAGTATTGTTTGATTCTGGTGCCACATATAGTTTCATTGCGGCAAATTTTGCCGCTGAGAACACATTTCCTATGACACCGCTAGGCCTAAACCTTAGCGTCCGTACTCCATCGAACGTAGATTTGCCGGCTCACTTAGTTTGTTGTGAAGATAACATTTGCATCGGAGGAAGAAAATTATCACTTGATACAATAATCTTAGACATCAGTGACTACGACATCATTCTGGGGATGGATTGGCTCGTCGCTTGTTCGGCTACCATTGATTGTGCGGAAAAGAAAATCGTGTTTCGTCTACCTGGCAAGATCGAATTTTGCTATGGGTGCAGTCCACAGTCGAGAGCGTCGAATGCTTGGTGATCTCTGCAATGTTTGTTCGGCGGATGATACATTCCTGTTGTGATGGGTACCTGGCGTCTGTTCGAGACACACAGCGAGATTGGGTAAACCTAGAGTCTACTTCCGTTGTGGCAAATTTTCCTGATGTGTTTCCCGATGAGTTGTCCGGCATATCGCCCGACCGAGAGATAGAGTTCAATAATTATACATTTCCAAAGACTTGACCAATTTCCAAAGCTCCGTATCGGATGGCCCCGGCAGAACTAAAAGAGTTAAAGGTTCAGTTACAAGAATTGCTAGATCATGGGTATATTCGTCCTAGCATGTCTCCGTGGGGTGCGCCTGTATTGTTTGTAAAAAAAGATGGCTTAATGCGACTCTGCATCGACTATCGTGAATTGAATAAGGCTACTGTTCGAAACAAGTACCCCCTTCCCAGGATCGAACCTCTTTGATCAACTACAAGGTGCGACGGTATTTTTAAAAATTGATTTTCCCTCGGGTTACCATCAGCTCAAGATCAAGCCGGACGACGTGCCGAAGTCAGCATTCTGCACTCGCTACGGCTATTATGAGTTTTTGGTAATGCCAATCGGACTGACCAATGTCCCTGCCTCCTTTATGGAGTTAATGAATCATATGTTCCGGCTATATCTCGACAAGTTTGTAGTAGTGTTCATTGATGATATCTTGGTGTACTCGAAGAATAGGGAGGAACATGCAGAGCACTTGCGGACTGCGCTACAGACCCTTCGGGACAACAAGCTATACACGAAACTGAGTAAGTGCGAATTCTGGCTGAGCAGTGTATCTTTCCTCGGGCACATCATTTCTGCGGGAGGTATTTCAGTCGATCCAATAAAAGTTGAAGCCATCGTCGAGTGGAAGCGGCCTGCATCCGTCGGTGATATTGGAAGCTTCCTCGGGCTAGCGGACTACTACAAGCATTTCGTAAAAGACTTTTCCAAGTTAGCATCACCTCTGACTTGCCTTACACAGAAGGGAGTCGTATTTGTCACGCCCCAGTCCCAAAATATGTAGGACCAGGAATACGTGACACGCCAGCTACGCATTCGACCAGACTCTGGTCTGACTCGAATACGTATAAGCTGTAATATAAAGGGCACTATCTAGAATTTTCCATAAATGTAAACCTCTATGTCTCAATCCACAATGTACAACAGTAAACAAGAAAGAGCTATATGTGCTAGAGTCGGCCGCCCAATAACACACGAACTCGAATAGACTCGAGAATAAGTAGGAGTCTATAAAAACTAGGCTACAACAGCAGATGAATAATCAATGTAAAATAACCATAATGCCGGTAGATATAATGTGAGTACCTGGTACCATGCTCGCAAGATATGCCACTCCATCAGTATCTCCAAGTGCTCCGTAATCGTCTATACTGCAAAATTGGCAGGGAACCAGGTCCTCAGAGGGACGTAACAAGGTACAGAAATATAGCATGCCAAGTAAACAGAAAGTACAAGTGCACGACAGGGTACTCTATCATAACCAACTAGTGTGACACAATTTAAAGACAATGTTCGACACGTGGGCTGTCCAAAATAAAACCGCAGCTCCGAACACAGAGACACACGGGTTGTACCGTAGCTCCGAGCACAGAGACACACGGGTGTTACCACTACACTATGAAATAGGATCACTACACTATGAAACAGGATCACTACATACACATATATAAGCGCATGCAGAGTAGCCCAAACGTCTAGTAACTGTCTTCCCCTTCCCAAGCGGTCAACGGTTGTGCGTTGAACCTGAACCTCTAACTACAGTCTCGACACAAGGAAAAATAACTCAACAGACGTGACCCTAAGGTCGTCCCAGTCTCTGGTCATGATGTCAGTATCAGGATACAGGAATCTGGCACGATCACAGTGTATGAGTGTGTCCTGGGGTATCGATAAACTCAGGTACGCATATCGAGATACTACGAATCATCCGACAATCTTCCTAGGATGCTACGACGTACGTCTTCACCCGGTTATGAACCAGACGCCAAGTATCGAACGTCAATATAACTACGTGCACAATGTACATACGAAACAATAAATATCTGTAAACTGAAATACTGGGTGGCAATGTACACTTGCCTGCGTGCGACTGTTGATGACGGGGATCGGGTACTGCGTCCAAGTCCTCAGGTCCCGCAATACCTAAAGATGAATTACAAACTAGAATCAATAATCTATTTTACAACAGACAGGGGATCGACACACAGCTACACTAAACTCAGTCTCAATACTCAAATGATTAACTAATAATTCACAGTCCTCAATCCCTGATTTTTACCGTCATCAATAAGCACGTATAAGCATATCATCCTCGAATAATTATTAATCTAATAAACCCTCTATTTTACAAATCCTCACTGTTATTTCATTAAATCGTTACCTCTATTAAAATCGTAGTGTTATTTCGCAACAATTTAATTGGTTCACCACACTAATCCATAGTGCACATATATAGTGCAATGCCCTAACATCTCCATATATATCCAATGCCTTAATTATAAATCTTGAAATTTCTATTCATGCATATAGTTCATAACCATCTCATGTAGTCCCAACACATAACCACAATTCATGCATTCTCATTCCCTAATCATGTTTATTCATATTCATGTTTAATCATCATTAACATAACCTCATCCATGTTCTTATTTAATCCTCATTAGCATAACCTCATCCATGTTCTTATTTAATCATCATTAGCATACTCAATGTAACCCTATAATCACTTAGTTCAAGTACTCCTCCCACTAACCATACATATCCACATAATATATATATCACCCTAACAACATTCCACATAACTATACATTTAATAAAACTTATTTTAAAAGATATAAAAATCTGGAAATAAATGACAAGGGAGGGGAAGGAATGAACCTCAAAGAGGCTCGCCGGAGTTGATGGTGCTCGGTGGTGGTCGCGTGGCTGGATGGTGGAGGTGTGGGGGCTGGTTGGTGGTGGTGAAGGGACTGGTGGTGGTGGTGGAACTGGATGGTGGAGGTGATGAAGGGCCGGGTGGTGGTGGTGATGAAGCTTGATGGTGAGGGGCTGTGCACAGCAGCCCACGGTGGTGGTGGGGCTGTGCACAGTTGATGTGGGGGAGGGGGTGAAGTCTGAAGTGGTGGTAGCTCCAGTTAGGTGGCCGGAGTAGCTAGGTGGTGGTGTAGCTAGGTGGTGGTGTTGAAGAAGAAGAAGAAGGAGAGAAGAAGAAGAAGAAGAGAAGAAAAAGAAAGGGAGAGAGCTTACGGTTGAGGGAAGGAGAGGAAGGAGAGAGAGTGAGGGAGGGGGGTTTCCAAGACTCCTAGAAATTAGGGCCGGCCTAGGGATAGGTTTTGTGAAGGGGAATTAAATAGGAGAGAGTGTGTGAATGTGTGGCTAGAAATGAATAGAATTATTTGAATGGATGGTTGAGATTCATTATGATGGATGAATGCTTCCAAGAGAGAGAGGGGGTGGGTTGTGACCGGTCAAAGAGGGGGGAAGGCTTTCTTCATTGGCCCAAACCAATGAGAAAGTGACACCTATTGATACTTTTGCACATTAGCCCCTTAAG
The DNA here is from genome assembly GCA_036927795.1 of Iris macrosiphon. Classification (NCBI taxonomy): domain Eukaryota; kingdom Viridiplantae; phylum Streptophyta; class Magnoliopsida; order Asparagales; family Iridaceae; genus Iris; species Iris macrosiphon. The sequence goes on along the minus strand of JAYESA010000004.1, from coordinate 37,276,550 downwards.
TTCGAGAACTTGTACAAACACATGAAATGACGCAAAAATTGTGCCAAAAATTGCGTTTATTAAATTGTATGACGAGGGGGTAGTGTGGGTGAGGAACGGGTTTAATTAAATGGGCATTGGGATTAATTTAGGATTTAAATGGGATTACCAAGTTGGTAATCCCGAATTAAATAGTAATAAGCGTCCCACGAATTTAATTTAATTTGGGGCACTTGGGGTCAAAATCCGGAAATGGCGCAAAAGCCAAAAATGGTGGGGGCTTGGAGTCAGTCTTGGACCTTTTTGTTGGTCCGGCTCAACGGATTAAGTTGGTATCCCAAAATCGAGGGTAACGACACAGGTGTCCGACACGGAATTAAATACGGTTTACGATTTACGGAATGTTGCACAATTAATTTAGAGCACACAAAAGTTAATTTTAACAGTCAGAAAAGTCCAGTGCCTAATTTGGCGAGTTAAGTCGAGTGTACAATATTTGTACGGAATTTATGGGCTGATAATGGGCTCCGAATAAATAGGCAAAGATAGGGTGTGTCAATGGTTTAAATAAATTGGATTAAAATTCCAGGTAAATATCCTCTACTCTAAACCTCAATATCTTCTATCAAAAATTTTCCTGGCCCACTCTAACTATCTATAGAATAAATTGAGGGGGTTTACAGTATTCAAGTGGTCCGCCGACTGCGAAGCCTCGTTTGAAGAGTTAAAGCAACGCCTCACCTCTGCCCCACTACTTGCACTACCAGACGAGACCTCAGGATTCCAAATATTCAGCGCCGCGTCAGGACAGGGCTTGGGGTGTATGCTCATGTAGCAGGATATGGTGATAGCTTACGCATCCAGACAACTGAAAAGCACGAGAAAAATTATCATACGCATGACCTGGAACTAGTGACAATTGTGTTCGCGCTAAAATTGTGGCGAGACTACCTCTATGGAGTGGCTTGTCGAATTTACACTGATCACAAAAGCTTGAAGTACCTATTCACCCAAACGGACCTTAACCTACGATAGCGGCAATGGCTAGAATTAATCAAAGACTATGACTTGACGATCGACTACACACCTGGCAAAGGAAATGTTGTAGCAGATGCGTTGAGTCGAGTATTTGCGGGATCCCTGTCAGTTGATCGTAGGTTACAAAGGAACTTAGAGAAAATTGGCATTAAACTCTGAATTCGATATCGCTGTGCGCGAGTTGCTCAGATGCGATTCGTACCCAACCTGTTAGAGAGAGTCACATCTACTCAGAGGGACGACCCATTGATAAGGAAAATGCGCGAGCAGATTCTAGCGGGGAAGGCAAAGGACTTTGCAATAGATGAGAATGGAGTATTGCGAGTTAAAGGAAGACTATGCGTCCCCAATGACACAGAACTCAGAAAGGAGATCCTTGGGGAAGCTCACTACTCAGTCTATACAGTCCATCCCGGGAGCACAAAAATGTATAAAGACCTTCGCACTATTTTTTGGTCGCACGACATGAAGAGAGATGTGGCGCTCTTCGTGTCGCAATGCATAACCTGTCAGAGGGTGAAAGCAGAACATCAGAGACCAGGCGGAGAGATACAGAATCTTGCTATCCCGGAATGGAAATGGGAGCACATAATCATGGACTTCATTGTTGGCTTGCCAAAGACGCAACGGGGGAACAACGCAGTCTGGGTCATCGTCGACCAGTTAACCAAGTCAGCGCACTTCATTGGCATTAAAGTTACTTGGAGCATCGATCGCCTCGCCCAGACCTACCATAATGAGATAGTTTGGCTGCACGGAGTACCAATTTCTATAGTGTCAGATCGGGACAGATGATTCCCATCACGTTTCTGGAAAAGCCTTCAGTCAGCGATGGAGACCAAGTTGAAGTTCAGCTCAGTCTACCATCCTCAAACCGATAGACAAACAGAGCGGGAGAATCAGGTACTTTAAGACATGCTGCGTCTCTGCGCAATCGATTCAAAGTCAAGTTGGGACGTCCATCTACCGTTGGCCGAATTTGTATATAATAACAGTTATCAGTCTAGCATGCAAATGACTCTGTACGAGGCTCTATATGGACGGAAGTGTAGGTCACCGATCTGCTGGAATGAAGTTGGGGAGCGTTAAATACTTCGGCCAGAACTAGTTGAACAAATAGTCCAAAATGTTCGGTTGATCCGAGAGCGACTAAAAGTAGCACAAAGACGGCAGAAGAGCTATGCCAACATTCATCATCGACCCCTTGAGTACTTCGAAGGTAACCATGTATTTTTAAAGGTCTCGTCCATGCGAGGAGTTATGCAATTCAGAGTAAAAGGGAAGTTAAGTCCGAGATTCGTTAGCCCGTTCGAAGTCCTCAAACGAGTCACTTTAGTTGCCTATCAAATTGTATTGTCACCAGCCCTGTCAGAGGATCTGCTAACTTAACTCATGCTAACCCGGCGGGTTCCACTCGAGGATTTGGTTCATCCCACACGTAACCGTCATGGGCAACCCGAGAGCTAACCTAAACACAGGAAAATATCTTTACAGAACAGAGAGGTTGGGACTTGCTATCTTTCTTCTATCTACTTCAAATGGCTTAGGGAAAGGTGCTTTCATAATATTTTCCATGTGTCACAGATTAGAAAATACGTGCATGATCCGAACCACATGGTAGATTTCGGTCAGCTGGATCTGCAGGCAGACTTGTCGTACGCCGAAGAACCCGTTCAGATCTTAGATCGAAAAGAGAAGCAGTTACAGAATCGTGCAGTTTTGGCGGAACCACTCGGTCGAGGAATCGACCTGGGAACTCGAATCGGACACGAAGGAAATTTTTTTCTCATTATTCCTTATGGGTAGGTTCTATTCCTAAGTTTCGAGGACGAAACTTTTTGTTAGTTGGTTAAGATGTAGTATCCCGTTCTCCCTAATCGGGAAGCGAGGGCTAAGTAATACTTGGTATCATTCGATCGGGACAGGTTGAATCAAGATTATTTTCATGTTATGGATTGGTTTCTTTGGAATCAGGTCCCATATTCAACGGATCGTGCCTCAAGGAAGGACTCGACGACAGAGTCGAGAGGGGGCTTTCCGTTGCGCTAGTTTCTTTGCCTGTTTTCAATGTCGTTTGGTTGCTTTCTTGTTGGTTTTGTGACTTGCATTTTCTTGAACGGTTTTGATGCATATCATTGTCTTCATTCTTTGGATTTCGCATTTCATATCGAACCCTTAGAGACCGAAGCATGAGATATTGATCATCTGTTGGTGCATGCAGGTGATCGTGTAGGCGATGCGCAAATGGAGTCTTGAAGATCTCCTTTTTCTCTCTTTTCCGATTCACCAACTTGTGTCTTCCAAGTCTTCATTCCTAATAAATTGACTCGTTTGTGCATTCCGATCAACGATACCAAAAGAATAAAATTGAGTCAAGATAAAAGAAGAAGTAGACTTAAAACACTTATAATGCTTGTCACACAAAATTCTACACGGTCACATTGTTGCGTGCTTGTCCGCTATACATGTAGCTATTTTGTGTTCAGTTGTAGTTAGAACTTATTCATCTATAACTGTTCAATGGGTAGTACAAAACTTATGATTTGATCATATCAGCTAGTAGACTATGCCATAGCATTGTGCTAAAAGTCGTTATGCTCATGTTGATGTCTTGAAATGCTTCGTATGTTAACTTAGTGTTTAGACCGTCAATGGTCATGGACAACTTTTGCACAAGGTATATGGTTCCTGCGAACGATTGTCGGGGCACCAGGTCTGATTCGTCCCGGGCGGAACAACAGTTAGTCGTACTAGCAACTTAGCACGGGTGAGACGGAAGTTTGTAGCGGGGCTCGCTACCTACGCTGCAAGCATCGTCGTCTACCCAGACTATAGTACATGACGGCTAGTCAAGACAGTGATCCTTATGTATATTTAAATGTGTAGACTAACTATGTCTTCGTGGTAGGGAAGGTCATGGTAAGTTTTATATAGGTGGTTCAGACGGTACAGGTAAAGTCACCGAACGGTGGCATATTTTGTTATGTCATTCCATTCTATCGTATATAAAGAATTGAACTATGGCATGATAGAAAGATCACATAATAATAATGTTGTATGTTCACATGAATACGATGTCGATTTTGGTATATTGGGTTAGCTCGCCCTCACCGGTACTTTTTGAAGTACTGACCCTCGTTGCAGCAGGTTCCCCGAGCCAGGGCAACGCGGCGATGAGCTGAAGCTTCCCCTAACCCTTCACTGATCCAGCACATTCGTGTTTGTGACTTTTGAAGCTCAAGTACATAATCACAATAAGCCCGCACATACCTTTTGAAGCTCCTAGGCGATGGTGCTAACTCGCACCCAAGGTGGTTTGAGCATTTTGAAATATTAGTAAGGATGTAATATATGGATCGGCTATCTCATTTTGCGTCCAAGTTGTAAGTCCGTACGGCATCCTTATTACTTTTGGGTCAAGAGTCTGTAACCAGATGTTCATTATCAATAAAGAGAACTTTTATATATCTCAATGTGTGATATCTTATTTCGTACTCTGTTGCATGTGTTCTAAAGTATATCATTATGCCTAGGCCTTGTGCACGTGCGCCTTACGGGTGCACGACATCATGTCAAGAAGACGATTATCGAATTAGCAAAAATTGGGACGTGACAGGAGACACCTTTCTTCTTGAGCTGGGTGAACGACCGACAACGTCCAAAGAGGTTTGATATGAACCTGCTGATGTATGCCAGCCTCCCTTGAATGCCGCAGAGTTCCTGGAGGTTCTTTGGTTGGCTCATCTCCAGGATGGCCTTGGTCTTGTCGGGGTCTATGTGAATAGCCCAGGAAGTGATGACGAAACCCAAAAATTTACCACTGGAGACTCCCATGAAGGACTTGGTAGGGTTCATCTTGAGGAGGTGTGCGCGCATTAAGTCAAACACAGTCCTCAAGTCTTGGAGGTGAACATTTTTAAAGCAACTCTTGACGGCGATGTCGTCTACGTAGCTTTCCACCGTCTTACACAGATATTCATGAAAAATGATGCTCATGGCTCGCTGCTATATAGCACACACGTTTGGTAGGGTTCATCTTGAGGAGGTATGCACGCATTAAGTCAAACACAGTCCTCAAGTCTTGGAGGTGAACATTTTTAAAGCGACTCTTGACGGCGATGTCGTCGACGTAGCTTTCCACTGTCTTACGCAGATATTCATAAAAAATGATGCTCATGGCTCGCTGCTATATAGCACACATGTTCTTTAGAACGAAAGGCATGACCGTATAGCAGTATATGCCTATTGGGGTCCGGAACGATGTATGCTTCTCATCGTCGAAAAATATCTTGATTTGGTTGTAGCCTGAGAAGCCGTCCATTAAGGACATGCGCTCGAAACCATATGTGTTGTCGATCATTATGTCGGTGATCGGGAGGGGAATTCGTCCTTAGGACATGCCGCGTTAATGTGATGACCTATTCCGCTCAAGCGGACAGCCAATTCAAACAACAAAAGTACAACGATCTGACCCGTTTTGCTCAGCGAGAATACTCGTTTGAGGCAAAAAAATTCCAGACTTGGCCCTTCAGGAATTCCGGCTTAGACTTACAGAGGCTCGTTCGGAGTATCGCTCGACCAAAACAAAATCATCGCTAAGGTGGGTGGCTACGATGAACTTGTCTTTGCTTAGCCAGCACACTTAAAATATGGACGATACATGCTAGTCGCTTGGTGAATCACCCTCTGCATGCTAATAAAGAATACAATGCACCTAGCTAAGAGAATAATCCTAACTTGTATTGCTTGTGCTAGACCATGGAAATGAAACTTTGCTTATATATGGACCCTCGCATGCTACATTTGCTTTGTGCAACTAGACACCGCTATGCCTCAAGTCGAAAGATATATACTCTTCATAGTGCACTGTTCACTTGTTTACACTGCACGTCCCTAGATCATGTCGTTCGGTATGTCCCTTTACGGTTTTACCCATCGCTTTACCCATAGACCTGCCAACATAAATGTTTACGTTTCATATGAATGCATGCTTGCCTGCTTATATGTTAACTTGTACTTGTTGCCTTATTTCAATGCTTGCCACACAAATTATGCCACAATCAAGAAAAACTATCCATATCGTGCATGCATCAAGCTAGCCAGAAGACTATAAAATAGTTCTTCTGTGCAATATGAACCTGCAAGTATCCGGGACCGTTAGGTCGCCAAGGCAATCCCCGAACCAGGGAAATGCATCAAGTCAAGTTGAACTCTGAACGAGAATCATGTTAAGCAAATCAAGAATCACAGCTCATGGAGCAAATGCTCGTTCAGAACAAGAATCATGGATTATCATGTCAAGTTGTGTGAATTTGGAAGACCCAAGACTTGCGTGTCGCGGACAACTTGTTAACAAGGAGATTTTCGGATCTTGTTCCACGGACGGTCGTCGGGGCACTGGAGTCGCTCCAATCCGGATGGAACGTCACGATAGTCTTTGACTGGACGGGATGGCATGTAGCGACACATGTACCTCCATCGTCTGCATCCCGAGACTGTAACTCGTCCTTTATAGCTATGCCAGTAAAAATTATTCATATAGATAAGTCATCCTCGTTTAGCGGCTATCCGCGTGCGAGTCATTGTATCACATTGAGAATATATGAAACACCTGAACGATCATGAATATAACACACCTGTACATATGGAGCACTTGAACCTCTTCTACAACACACCTAAAAATTCGTGTAATCGTGCACCCAAAACATAACCTCGCTCACAACACTTGTGTTTGAATATGCTATTTTCCCCTGGATTTTATAATAAATGCTTGTGCTTGATTTAACTTGGTTTGCCTTGGACAGGGAAGGACAAATGGTAAGTTGGTAAAGTCTCGCCGTGTTCCTTTATATCGTACTGCCACACGAGTTAGGCTATTCATCATTGCCATAAAACTGATCCTAAGGAAAGACTAGAAAGATAACTTAATAGATGGTGCAAGGAACCTATATAACGTATTTGGATTTGTCGAGAAGGCGAGAAGCCTCCCCACCAGTGCATTCATGTACTGATAACCCACCAGATTGCTTGTAGGGTGTGGGAGAACCTCATTCGGTGTAGATGCCTCCTTCATGCGTGCTAAGGCGTAAAGTCCGCTCTGGAGCCTTAGAGCGTTGTGTCCGGAACTGAAACACATATAGAAGACATAATGGTAGAACATCGCCTATACATCATTCCACAAATGTAGCCACTTGGCACGCTTTTACTGTTTCAGAGAGAGCGGCTTGAGCGACTTGTAATCTCGGCCTAGCGCCGCCTGTAACACTTGTTCAATATCATTAAAGAGCTTATTTTATTTCTATACTTGTGCTATTCAATGCTTCCGCTATTAATGACTCTGTGAACTTGTTACCAATCGCCTGTGCGTTTATAATTCTGCTGCACTCGGACTATCAGTGCGACTCTGTGGCTTAGACTGCTTACCGCCTGTTCATATCACGGCCTTAAATGGGCGCGGCTTATGCTCGTGCGGTATCACGTCTAGATGGGTCAAGCGATGGTCCCGCAGGAGCGCTGGCATGGTGATTCGCGCTTAACGGGGATGGCCGATTTGCATGCGGAAGATTGAGACGTGATAGTTTAGATCACGAAAGTCGATGCAGATTCGAATCTTCCCATTTTTCTTGACGACAGGCACTATGTTGTCTACCCAGTTGGAATGTTGTTCCTCGCGGATGAAGCTACTAGCTATCATCTTGTTGACTTCAGCTTCGATGGAATTCATTATGTACGGCCGGAATCATCGTTGTTGTTGCTTGATCGGTTTGGCGTTCAACAAAATGTTGAGTTTGCCAGCCCTGGAATGTCTTCATAATTCCAGGAAAAGATATCAATGTATTCCCTGACGAGCTATAAAAGGAATTTCTGGTCTTCTTTGGACAGACTTTTGCTGATGAAGATAGGTTTGGGGGAGGATTCGTCGCCCAGATTGACTTGTACGACTTCGTCCTCGGTAGAAGGTTTTTGTTGTTCGAACCGCATCTCCCATTGTGCGTCTAGGCGTTGGGCCCACGGTTCTACTTCAAGGAGTTCTTGTGGATCTTCGTCGTCTTCATCTGGGTCAGCTGACACCATGTTGGCACACAATATTTACTTGAGCATCTCCCCGATACTGACGTCAGAGTCCCAAGCGGAAGATTGCGAAGAGTAGAAGTGAACCTCATCTTTTTCATCTGAACCTTCGGGGGTTATAGGAGGCGTTACATACCCTAAGCCATGCTTGGTTTTATGGTAGTAATCCTCGGACTTGCCTGCGGGAGCAGGTAGACGCAGGGGCAGCCGTCGGCCCTTGCCGAAGTTTAAACCTCGGTTATTTTTAAGGTCATAACCCATTTTCTGGATGATATGTTTGGCTTGACCGCTGAACCGTAGAGTTGTATTTTGCCAGTGTCGGGTTCTGGCTCTTGTTTCTCCGGGGTGAAGGGCCTGGGCATTCAACCATGCCGAAGATGATAGGTTTGTCTCCCCTCCTCCTTGTTGGAACCGTGAAGTAGGAACCTTGACTAGGGAGGATCTGGTTTACTGCGTAGGTGGTAGTCACCTGTGTTTGCAGGTGTAAGCCTAGACCGTGCTCCATAGAGTATAATGTATTGATATGCGTACGGTCAAAATAATTCAAAGATAACCCTTTATTAAGAAAATAATGTATCTCTTCCAGAGGAATCATATCATCGAGGGAAGGGACGTTGGCCTGAGCGGCCACATATTCTTCCAGTTCGTCATCCTCATGGGCTACTCCCAGCGCGATTACATGCATTGGTGGCTTCCTGTGCAGTTTTACCACCAGAGGCTCAGAGGCTACAACCGTGGCCGGGCCTTCTTTTGGCGGTCTGCAAAGACGAACGACCATAGGTTCTGAAGGAGCAGAAGGTGCGGGATCCTTATTCTGCGATCGATTTGACCTATGAAGGCAAACTACCAGAGGTTCGGAAGGAGCAGATGTGTGGGATTCTTCTTTTGTGGTCGATTTGGCCTATGAAGGCGAACTACCAGAGGTTCGGAAGGAGCAGATGGTGCGGGATCCTTCTTTTGTGGTCGATTTGGCCTATGAAGGCGAACTACCAGAGGTTCGGACGTTATGGAAGGTGCCAGAGATTCGGTTGCCTTCCTGTGTAACTTGACGACGAGGGGTGGCTGCGTCGGGAGTGCAAGCCTTGAGACGGTTTCTCATGGGCTCCTCCGGTGTTGTCGTAACCTCGGCCTCATCATCGACCTCATTGCTACCTTTGTCTCGGTGGATTTTTTTGTAGAGGATGGCATCGGAGTAGTACGTCTCGACTCCCTTAAATGGGTCGATGTCTGCGAACTCCGTTCTGATAATGCCATAATCGTCGACGTACTTTAAGCATTGGTGCAGGGTTGACGACACGATCATATATTGGTGTATCCAGGGGCGTCCGAGCAAGACGTTGTAGGATACATCTACGTCAATGACATAGCAAGTGACCTCTGTTTTTATGTCGCCAATCTGGCACTTCAGACGAATCTTGCCCAGAGGGTAGCTTCTTCCGGCGTTGAAGCCACTAATGGCAGTATTGGTAGCTACCAGGCGGTGCATCGAGATGCCTAAGGTTTGCAGCAGACTCCTCGGGATGATGCTGATTGATGAACCGGGGTCAATGTGCATCCGGTCTACCTTTATAGTACCAAAATATCCTGTGTAATATAGGGGACGATCATGCTTGTTATTCTTTAACAACATGTCTTGTTGCGAGAACGTAATATTGTGTACTGCATCCGTAACGTTATTACAGTGGGAGAATGTCGTCGGATCTTCAGCTGGCGGTTTGACCTGCGCCAGATAGGTGTCGGCATTTTGCAATGCCTTGCTCAGGCCGGCTCGAGTGTCTCTGGAAAGCCGCAGAAGCTCAAATAACGATAACTTTGCCGGGGTATTGGCGAGTTGATCCAAGACGTCAAAGTTGTAGGGCTTTTCCAATCCCTGGGTCATTTTCTTATGCAACAGCTTGTCGAAGCATCCCTTTTTTGTTTGGACTTGTCCACTGGTGGGGGTTGAGATGGACCCGGATTAGACGTGACAGGTGTAGTAGTTGGAGGTGCATTGACGTTGGGAGATTCGTAATCTCACTGGTAAGTAAGGCCCGACCTGGTTGCCCCTGCCCAGGCCTCCTCAACGGTAGGAGAAACAATGCGACATGACTTGGTTTTTCGTGTTTTAGGCTTGATGGCGAAAGATGCTGCTTGCTGCGTCAAGTCTGGGACCAGATTTGGGTGGACCCACATGATCTCGTCCCGAGGGGTAGTAAGAGGTGTCAGCCCGGCTGCTTGGTCGCGAGCTGGGGGAAGATTGACTACCTCCATTGTTACCCTTGGGATAGGTGTGACTCCGTCCTGGGCTTTCGTAAGTGAAAAGTTACCGAACTGGAGGGACACCATGTTAGCGGGAACCATTACATTATCGAAATACAGGGAGAGAGCCTTGGTATCGATCAGTCGTTGGATGTACCGCTTCAAGGTGTAGCACTCTTGCGTCGGGTAGTGAACATACCGGTAGAAGTGACAGTACTTTGGGTTGTTCATCTCCCCCGCTTCAGGCTGACGTTTGACGTCGGGGAGACAAATTTTACCTCCATGCATCAGCATGTCGAAGATGGGCTTGACATCACCGTCTTCGAAAGAATATGTCTCCTTTGATTTTGGAGCCTTTGCCTGCTTTTGCTCAGGTTTCTTGGTCACATTAGCGACCATGGCTTGCTTCTCTTTCGCATCGCGGTTGCTGTTACCACTATTGCTGGGGCGCTTGCCCTTTTCCTCAGTAGTAGGGATATGGATTCCCAAGTATTGGGCTTATTTGAGCTTCTTTTCAGCGTTGACAGCGCTTATAATGAACGTCGTCCAGTCTTTGAACTGGCTACCGCTCATCCAGAGGCTGACCGCCGGAAGCATATTTTTCTGGCACATCTCCATTAGTGTGGCCTTGGGATTGCCAGGGGGCAACCTTAGAGCTGTTTGTCAGAATCGCTCGATGTAATTTTGCATCATTATCTTTCTTCCTGGGTGACATCCATCAGAGAGGATATTGTCATATCATTTTTTGTTTCATAGAATCTGTTGAGGAACAGGCGCTTGAGGTCATCGAATGATGAGATATAATTATCTTCGAGACTGCAGAACCAGTCGAAAGCTACCCCTGCTAATGCCCCGACGAAGAGTCTAGTAAGGATAGCATCGATGCGGGGTTGGTGTCCTGTTGTAATCTCGAAGTAACTCATGAACCGGCGAGGGGAGGACTTGCCGTCAAATGTGTTTGTGTTGAAGGGCTTGTATTTGGGCGGATACGGTACTTCCCTCCATTCTATCGGGTATGGTTGTCGCACCCCGAGATCGCGGAGTGAGCCTCGATTACCCATGGAGTCTAGACGAGCCCGAAGTTCCCGGACTTCCTTCATTGCTTCCTTGGCCTCATCTCATGCGGAAGGTGCAGACGAGCTAGGCAGGTGAAGATTACTACTCGCAGGTGGGATGTTTGTGTTTTAATCCCCGTTAGTCCTTGGGTCCAAGTTTGATTGTCCAGGGGTTCTTGCTGGTTGAGAAGCCATATTTTTTTTTTCAGCATTGTCTGGGTTAAGACTTGCATTGATGCACCCATCGTCTGTATCATGGCCTCGAGGGTCTCAAGGTGCTGGCGATCGCTGGGGCCTTCATGGTCGTCCCCGGCCATGTATACCGTCCTCACGTGGGGAAAGATGGGCGGGGTAGTGGATGCCGCACTTTCCGTCTCAGACCCCTGGCGAGAGTAGTCATCAGGAAAAGCTGACAGTATCGTCTCCTCCTCGGACTCTGAAGGATTACTACCCCCACCGTAGGAGGCTACATCAACCTGGCGAGGGGAGCTACCCCCAGGGATCTAGGAGTCCGTTCCTTGGGAATTGATGTCTTCTCGGAACGCCGGATTGTTGCGTAAGTCGAGGGAAATACTACCCTCAGCTTGGACCACCCCAGGGGTTCTGAGGAAGAACTACCCCCAGTAGCTGGCAGTTTCTTCCTTGAGCGGGTACCCTAGAAAATGCCTTCCGCAGGTCCCGTTGTTAGCCCTCATGGTAGTCGCCTTCGCAACGCACAGGCAGAGAGCGACGGACTCGAGGTACTTGACTTCTTTCCTCCCATGGTGGCGGGAAGCTTCCGAGTCGAGTAGCATGAGGCGAAGGGAAGCTCATCCTCCTCTGGTACTTGCACATGATCTCCGGGTTGTTACTGGATGGGTGTTGTCTGGTGCAGTCGCTGGAAGGCCAATTGCCTGCTTGTGGGTGTTGTCACTTTGTTGCAGCATCAATTGATAATGATCTTGGCACAGTGATACCCTGGAGAGGATATTTCACCGGCCACAGTTGTTTCCTTCGCCTTGAGCTTGTGATTGATCACATTACGCAAGTCAAGCAAGGGTCGTTCCACCTTTGTACACTTTTTGTGCGTAGGTGTTGTGTTTGCTCCCTCATTTGGGTTCGTACAAGAACTTCCCTCGGATCGTCAGCGGGAGACTTTTGAGACCGACGTTGTCCATTTGTCGCTGCTGTAGTGCCACGTTTCCCCTATTCGGGGAGCGCGGCTAAAAAATACTTGGTATCGTTCGATCGGGACAGATTGGATCAAGATTCTTTCCTCGTTATGGATTGGTTTCTTTGGAATTAAGTCCCATATTCAGTGGATCGTGCCTCGATGAAGGACTCGGCGGTAGAGTCGCGAGGGGCCTTTCCGTTGCGTTTGTTTCCTTGTCCGTTTTTTATGCCGCTTGGTTGCTTTCTTGTTGGTTTTATGACTTGTGTTTTCTTGAACGATTTCGATGAATTTCATTGTCTTCGTTCCTTGAACTTCGCATTTTTTACTGAAATCTGGGAGACCGAGGTAAGAGATATTGATCATCTGTTGGTGCGTGCAGGTGATCGTGTAAGTGACGCGCGAGCGAAGTCTTGAAGATCTCCTTTTTCTTCCCCGATTCTCAAACTTGTGAGTGGCCTTACTTTCGATTAGCTCCATTCTTCCAAGTCTTCATTCTTAACAATCTGACTCGTTTGTACGTTCCGATCAACGATACCAAAAGAATAATAATAAGTGAGTCAAGATAATAAGAAGTAACTTGGAACACTGATGCTTTTCATACAAAATTTTATACGATCACATTGTATGCGTGCTTGTCCGCTATGCATCTATCTATTTATGCTTTAGTTATAGCTAGAACTTATTATTTATAATTGTACAAACGAGTAGTGCAAAATATTTGAAATGTGATCACTTGAGCAGGTAGACTGTGCCAATCGCACTGTGCTAAAGTAGTTATGTTCATTCGGATGACTTAAAATGCTTCATTTATTAACTTAGTATTGAGACGTCATTTGGTTGGACAACTTGTGCACAAGGTTTGGTTCCTGCGAACTATCTCCGGGATACTAGGGCCGATTCGTTCCGGACGAAACTCGGATAGCTACGCTAGCAAGACTAGCACGGGTAACACGGGGTCGTGTAGTGGGACTTGCTACCCGCGCTGCAAGGATCACCATCTTACTGTAGCTATTGTCCACGGTGGCAATGTATGCCATGACCCAACATATTACTGCATTATCTGTTCAAGCTAATGATGTCTTCTTGACAGGGAATAACATGGTAAGTCTTGGGCATATGGGTGCAATGCCGCAGGTAAAAAGTCACCGAACGGTGGCACAGTTATTCAGTCATATATATATATATATATATATATATATATATATATATATATATATATATACACATTGTATGCTATAACTTAAACTAAGGCAAGATAGAAAGTCCACAATAATAATTTGTTTGATTCACTTGAATATTGTATCAATTTGGCGACTTGGGTTAGCTCGCCCTCACCGGTACTTTTCAAAGTACTGACCCTCGTTGCAGCAGGTTTTCCGAGCCAAGGCGACGCGGCGACGAACTAAAGCTTCTCCCCCCCAACCATTCCATTACTCGGCGCACTCCGTTCGTGCCTTTTGGAACTTATACAAATCATCCGGAGCATATGCACAATCTTATGCAGCTCCGAGGAAAGGCGATAGCATTGCCTGAAGGTGTCTATTATATTTTGAAGTTCTAGTAAAGGATGTAATGTATGAAACGACTATCTCATTTTACGTCCATTTTGTAAGCCCATGCGGCACCCCTTACTTTTGAGTTATGAGTCTGTAACAAAGATATACATTATCAATAAAGAGAACTTTTTTTCATGTCAACTTGAAATATTTATCTTCCGAACTCTGCTGATGTGTTTCTAAATATATATATCATTATTCTAGGCCTTGTGCGGGCGTGCCTTACGCTCGCACGACATCACACCCGGGGGACGGTTAGCGATTATACTAAATCGGGGCGTGACAATTGCGGGCTGGACGCACGAGGCAATCTTATATAGCTTCCTATCAGGGGCCCGTGTAACGGTTAACGGTGCCTGCTGACGGTTAACTAACTGGATAGTTGCTTGATCTTGATGAGCTCGCACTACCCTAGGTTTCTTTGACTTACACCCGCAGGCGCGTAGTACAAAGAGTCTAGGTTTGGATTTTTGCCATTCTCAGCGAGCCGCATAGGATCTGTGCCATAGGAGATACGGTCAAAAACAGATGTTCTGTTGCTGTCGGGGCCGTATGCAGCCGTCTTCCTGCGGCTGTGAGCTGGTGCCAAATGGCCAGTCTTATGCAGCCTCCTTCTTGACGGCATAGAAGCTGCCTCGGTCCCAGAATCTCTGACATCGTAGTATTTTCCTCTGCTAGAGTCTGGATGTCGAGCAGTTTCTACGTCAAACGGGATTGCCGCATGGACGTGGACGTCCTGAGTGTTCGCCTGACGACCATCATCAGCAACAGAGCGAGAGACGGGAAGCATCTGCTCCGCAGTTGGGCGAGGTGCATCGGCCTTTGCTACCCACGTCCTGCGGGTCTTCTTGGGCTTGGCTAACTTTGACGAAGGACTAGCACTTCCTTCCGAAAGCATTTCCTCGAACGCTTGCTGCTCGAAGCGAACTACCAGTATCTTTTGCGTTGAGCCGAGCTTGGCCGCATCAGACTACGTCACCAACTTCTCATCAGAGGAGAATGTAGTCTCCAGCAGAGTCACCATCTTGTTTGCCATTAAATACAAAAGTTTGGAAAATTTTTGATTTAATTGAACAAACTAAAGAGAGTACAGAGATGAGTCCTAAACAGACAGTCTAAGTACAAATTTTGTGTTCTGGGGGGTAACAATGGAGAGTTAGGAGTGTAGCAACTCTCTTTACTCCGTGGACGATCCGATGTTGAAGCTCTTCTCTCTTGCTCGAGTGTAGATTCGCAGATAACCAGCCAGCCCTGTGTATGGGCATGCTACCCTACTATTTCCAGGATGTGGTAGCATGAGTTTAACAAGTCATCTAGTTAAAGTTGTCGCAGGATCAGCGAGACGGACAAGTGTGTGTACAATAAGTTCGTTGATAATGGAGGAGTCATCGTTTGTATCTATGTGGACGACTTGCTAGTCCCAGTTATGGATATAGAAGTGTCACTAGAACAAAGATATCATTTTTGTCCAAACTCAGGACATGGGATTGCGGATGTCATCGTGAGGATATTAGATAATCCGGATGCCAGGTGGGCTTGCTAAGTCACAAGCTCTCAGCATGAAATATTGATCACACGCTTTGGGTATCAGGGACGATACTCCTCAGGTGTGACATGGATATGAAGCCAAATCCAAAAAAAAGTGTCAGACATTTGGTGTACTCGAGTATCATCAGGTGAATGATTCAAGCTGCGTGTACTACCAGGCCTGACATAGCTTTTGTTGTGGGATGTTGAATCAGTTCACAAGCAGTATATGTGTTGAACACTGAAAGCTGTGAAGAGAGTCGTCAGAATTCTCAGAAGAATCGGTAGTATATCATGCGCTATAACAGTTATCCAGATATGAAGGAAGGATTCAGTGATGCCAGTTGGTGCTTAGTAAAGAAGAGTGAAAGATCCACATGAGGACGTGACTTCTTCAGGGGTGGTGCTGCTATATCGTGGAAGTCGAAGAAGCAGTCTTTACTTTCAGATTTCTTTGCACTATCAAGCTGCAACAAGTAAAGCATAATGGCTCTGGAAGCTCTCAGATGATCTTCTTATGGTTAGTACACAGATTCGGGAGATACCGACATACTGTAAAAACCAGGAAGCTGGAGCGGTGGCATTTGTTCATCGCTTCAACGATTTAAAGAGAACTATGTGGATAGAACACGGGACACTGAATGAGCGCAGATTGCGTGGATCATTACAGTGCTTTAATGATCCGAGTCAGGTAAATCTGGCGAGGATCTGTTCATGATAGGCTTCAAGGGCCAGTATATGACACTAAATAAGCGCAGCTAGCATGTATTATTACAGTGTTTGATGATAGAAGCCAGGAGGGTCTGGAAGATCCGTTCATGTAAGGCCTCCAGCGCCAGCTAATCCCAAGAACTATAAATGATAGTAGTACTCCATGTTACGGTGGCGTGACACCACAAGAGGGAGTAAACCTCGGCTTCGGGTCATGTCATGGCAGCGTAAAACCGCATACAGTCAAGGACATAACATATATGGGCTGGGAGGACCTATGATATTGTGTCTTTGCAATCCTACAATTTAGTTTTATGCTTTTAGTTCAAATAAAAATCTACTAGGCATCTAGTTATTGGTTCAAGGAAGGACCATTGACTGGGAGAATATCAGGAACAGTGGATAGTCCTCAAGGACATTGTAGGATACGTACCCGGAACTATGGTGGTCTACTATTTGTTCTTGAACAGAACATTTCCTGTGGGAGGATGGCTTTAACGCCTTAATGAGTTCTCGGACAGAGTGAATGTCCGGTGTGCATTACAGGAAGCACGTAGTTTTATTACTACAAGGGACTTGTATCCCATGCTACAGTGGCGTGACACTACAGAGGTAAAAGATGTAAATCCTCGGCATTAAGTCATGTCCTAACGTCGTAGCACCGCACATAGGCAGGTAGCCTAATGCTATAGAATTAAGAGTGGTAGGCAGCAATACAAAGAGGTCGATGACCTCATGTTACAGTGGTGTGACACCACAGAGGTAAAAGATGTAAATCCTCGACAGAAAACCATGTCACAGTGGCGTAACACCGCAAGGCTTCATGCTGGGTCATTTGTCACTACAAAGAGGCTGAGACCTCATGCTACAGTGGATGACACCACATGAAGGAGTGAACCTCGGCTTTAGGCCATGTCATAGCAGCGTAGCACCGCAAGGAAGAGCAAGTCTTTATGTCAATGACTCTTTAAAAGAACTCACATATAGTGTATGGAAAGAGATACAGGTCGTCTCTTGAGAAAAACTTGTAGACAACCAAAATATATACACCAAAACCAGGCGTGCATAGGACCTTCAATGTGCAACCGGAAGCACAGCTAATGTCATTGTGTGAGTGAGAAAGAATTGCAGCTATGGTGCAGAATTTAAGGCTTAGTCCATTCTTGTATCATACTGCTATTCGACCCATGCGGAAAGATTCAAGTCGAAGTGACATCTATCTTAATGCATGATGGGCAGTCACTGTGGGGACACTCAACCCATATATATTGAGATATATGGAGGACTGTTGGTATTTTTTTCTTTGGACTAGTAAAGATAGTCCCACATTTACTACACCACAAAGTGGGTATCTTAATATAATACTTTGTATGAGTTGAGGTATGCACATGGGGTGTGGTGGGGGACATGAGTTCTATGTGGGGGTATTTTTCTAGAAGAAAAAATGATTGACTCCTCATGAAAGCATTTATGCATTTTGTCATGCTCTTGGAATTATTTCCATTGGAGCTCCCCAAAGGGGCTTAGTGACTCGGACTCGGGCTCAAGGGCGCAAAGTGACGCTTTTGTTGGCGTACTTTACACTTAGCATGTCAGCATCGTCGCATGGCGCTTGTGCGCATTTGATGCGCTCATGCGCGAGTTGCATGCACGGTCGCATGAGTAGTTGCATGCGCGGTCGCACGCGGTCGCACAGGAGGCCGCATGTGTCACGTCCCAGTCCCAAAATATGTAGGACTAGAACACGTAAGCATGCCAGCCGCATAGATATGGCAACTCCAATATATGAAAACCAAACCACATGTGTACGCTGTATAATAAATAATAATTCACAAGTGGTAAAACTATCACAAGTCACAGGGTATAATCTAAATCTCATCCACAGAAAATCATAAATAAAAATAAATAACCAATATCTATGAAACTAGATCTCAATATAAAGCATCTAAAGATGATAGTTGGATGGAAACAAATCCACTACCAACTCGAATATATAAGTGGGACACAACAAACACAATATAAGAATATCAACTAACAATCATGGGGCTCGAAGAGAATACCTCCTCAAATATATAAGTACCAGTCCGGATCTGCGCTCCTGCGAATACTCATGAACATTTACACCTGGAAAGGGACCAGGTCCTCAGAGGGACATAACAAGATACATAGAAGCATGTCAATAAAGTACTGAAATAATTATCCAATGGGTCGCCTAACCATCTATGTGAATGCAGTTTGAGAACAACTTTCCAACACGTGGGCTATCTGGCCATAAATGGGATTGGTATGATTCTCTCGGAGAATCAGGGACCTACAAAGCATGTCGTCTTTTGAACGGCAGAGGCCGCCTGTAATATATGGGGTCATCACCACCCGTCGCTACGGCGGAGCATCCGGGCGAACAAAAGAAAAGTGCAAAGGAGCCCAAACGCCTTACTTGTTGTTCTCCCACCCCATGCTCTAAGCATGTCACATCCATGACACGATTTGATTCATAGCCTATCTTTAGTACAATAGCCCAACCCTGACACCAAACAAGGACAAGGATTGGACCACCGTACTACAATAGGCTATGTCCATGGACTACTAATAACTGCTAAGTCTTCTAGCATACAAAGTTTATAACATCAGTTATCCCTAACGCACGGCCATACGTACATGAGGCCAACCCAATACGCATGCCGTGATCTATATGAGATTCACAACTCATGTAACAACTGTGTCATGGCCAATGAAACCTAATGATGCTTCATGATAATGGGGCGGTCTCATAAACAAGGTCAATGCATATACATAATAAAAACAAATCACGACGACACCGTCGTTGCACCCAAGTTTCCTTGGACGCGCATTTTATATAACAGTTAAAATATATGAACTAATGACAGAAAATAAAGATGCATGCAACATATGGAATATGAATAACAGTACAATGGCAAGGTATACTTGCTTGGCAAGAAAGCTGCGATGTACCAATAACCTGCTCCAAAAGTCGTGCAGAACAATCCAATATCCTATGTACATATAATATAATACAATACAATCATTAGTCATTACACTATCGCATACACAACTATAAATACACTGGACTCAGGGGGTACGCTAGGGGTGACACGGGTCAACTAACACGGTCAAATGCGCGTTGAATTATCGGGTGTCACGTCTTCAAGTGTTGTACACAATTAGACAGTCAACTAACATGCATCTAAGCCAGTACGTTAATGTACGCAAGGCAGTCAATTCACAAGTTCTTAGGGTCAACATGGTCAAGGTAAACACGGAATAGTCCACAGTGTCCTAAGGTCGCACAATACAAATACATATCTAATCATAACTATTACTTAGCATTTAATTACATATATATCCATATAATTATATAATAATATAACCAGTAATTTATTTACATACCTATTTGAATATATTTACTAAATATATATATACGTACCAATGAATATTATACATATACCAAATTGAACAGTATACGCGTACGCGTACGTATGCGTATACGAGTTGGGTTCACCGACTCAGGGTCCGATATCAACTAACAGTCATAAAGAAATATGCATGTCCTAATAACATATACACAAGCACACATACGAAATAAGAAAGGAGGGATAGGTTCGAACCTCGGGGTATGCGCAAAGGCATGACGATGAGGTTGACGACGATGACGACGATGATGGTGATGATGATAATGATGATGACGACGATGATGAGATGACGATGATGCGATGATAATGATGATGGGATGATGGTGATGATGTGGATGGTGATGATGATGTGATGATGGAATGATGATGTGGATGGTGATGATGATGTGATGATGGAATGATGATGATGATGATAATGATGATGGGTGATGATGATGACGACGATAATGAGATGATGACGATGATGAGATGATGATGAGGACGATAATGATGTGATGATGGTGGTGATGCTGCTCGCCAAAATCCGGCCAGGGGAGGTCCGGCCAAGGAGTGAAGGGAAAGGAGGACAGGGAGGCTGCTGGTCGTGCTGGTAGTGTGGTGCACTGCTTGGTCGACGGAAGGAGAGGACAGGGAGGAAGGGGGAAGATTTCAGCGGGTGTGGCGAGGCTGGTGGTGGTGATGTTGGCCTGGGTGGCCGAGGTGATAATAAAGAGAGGGAGGCGGTACAGCGGTTGGCAGCGGCTCGCCGGAGGACGTGGGGAGTCGAGGGTGGTCGTGGCAGTGGCTCGAGGGGGTGCAGCAGTTGTGGGGTGGTTGCTCGGTCGGGATGCAGTCGGAGAAGATGGCGAGGGAGAAGGAAGGAGACGAGGAGGATGGTGGTGCTGGTCGGGTCTGCTCGTTTGGTCGGCGGAGGGGCTCTGGTCGAGTCGACTGGAGGATGGAGAGGGAGATGGTGGCGGTGCTGCTAGGTGCAGACTGCGCTCCAGCGATCAGACCGAGAAAGAGGACGGAGGACAGCTGTTTGTGGTATTAAACGAAAGAATGAAAAATGTATTCAGGATGGGGTTTATACGAAACCCGCCTTCTTTAGTTTACAAACAAACTTGTACAATTTGATCCTATACGAGGATATGGGAGTACAATTTATTTAATCTGGGTAAATATTGCTATAGGTGTCTGATCTGCAGTCGATCACTTTAGCCCTTGGACCACACGATGTTGAAGAAGTGCCGTAGAAGACAGGAAGCAGCTTCGAAGGTTGCAAAAGAGGGTGGATGCACGATGCCAAAGTCGTCGATCCCTACTCTCTGCCTGAGCTCCAGATTCTTCTCTCTCTCTCTCTCTCTCTCTCTCTTGACCTTGGATCTGATATTGGTTTCTTGACCAATTTTTCCCGACCCTAATTTCTTTGGCCCTCCAATTTGTCGACCTTTTTTCCTCATTGATAGAGGTCTCTATTTATAGAGTTTTTGTGACAGTAACCACTCCGTCAGTGTAGAAACCGAGGAGTGGAAAGTACAGCACCCTTTTACACAACGGTTAAAGTAACCAATGTCTGCGTATAGATGATCCTTTGAATGAGCGTGTGACGCGGGTCCAACTAAGGGACAAAACGCGTATAATCGCTACGAAGATCACGGTGTAGAAGCCACGTAAGTAGGTATCCATTGTGTAGAAGAGGTTGGCATAGAAGCCAAATGTCTGTCACCATGGCATAGAAGCCAAATAGTTATCAATCGGACATAGAAGCCGAATAGGCGTAGAAGCCGAATAGGCGTAGAAGCCGAGTGGTCATAGAGGCCGAGCAGACGTAGAAGCCGAGTGGTCATAGAGGCCGAGCAGGCGTAGAAGCCGAATGGGCGTTGAAGCCGAGCAGGCGTAGAAGCCGAGTAGGCGTAGAAGCCGAGTGGTCATAGAGACCGAGTAGGCGTAGAAGCCGAATGGGCGTTGAAGCCGAGCAGGCGTAGAAGCCGAGTAGGCGTAGAAGTCGAGTGGTCATAGAGGCCGAGCAGGCGTAGAAGCTGGATGGGCGTAGAAATCGCTGCGTACCGTGCCAGGGTGCTGATGGGGACGTCTTAGCCGGAATTACGGCTTTTGAAGATATAATCAAATCTCTTGCATTAAATACCGAGATTTGCCACCATCATGTGCATTAAATGTGGAGGCGTGTCTTTGAAGGTCTGCAACTCCTTCTGCGCATCAGTCGCAGAGACGTGCCTTGAGAAACTATCACCGCTCTGTGCATTAAACGTAGAGACGTGCCTCGACCCCGTACGGAGTGCAGCTTTTGATGTGGCAGGCGATTTGTCTACTGCAGAACGTAAACAGCTCGTGTCTGCCTGTGTAAAACAAGGCAGCGTATCCCTTCGTGCTTGTAAAAGCAGTTTACACAAAGGGGATGGCGGTATTTGACAGCCTGGGTCGCAGTGCTGTGCCATCATTATAGCCGTCGTCTGGATAGTCGAGCCGTACCCTTTGTCAGAAGTCCAGACGTCAGGTTCATTGCAGGATCTTCATTGCAGGGTCTGACAGGTTCACTTCGGAGAATACGAAGCGTATCTTGTACACCTCAATGCTGCGTTTGAAAGATGATGAGTTTTACGCCCTGAAGGCGATGGCGCACCCTGTTTACGCTGAAGCGGCTTGGACTTACTGTCTTACGCGGATGGTCCTTTGAGCTTTCATATTTCATGCTGCGTTTAAGCGAAAAGAGCTCTGTTGCACGCTTGATGGCTCTGAAGGCCTCTGCTTACGCTGCTCTGCACCAATATGCCGCGTATAGTCATCCGGCGTATTTTTCACGCTTTTACAACAGCGGTGGAGATGAGATGGCAATGGTGATGGTGATGGTGATGGTGATGGGGGAAAGTCCGGCGAGAGGTCGACGATGCTCGGCGAGGCTGTCGAAAACGGAGGAGAATGTGGTGTTGCTCTCAGGCGAGAACTCCGGCGAGGTCAGGGTGGCCGGAGTTGGCTGCGGGGAGGAGTGTAGTGCCCCGCTCCGCGTAGGCACTATGTACAAGTGGGATCGCCTTGCTTGCTCGAACGGAAGTCTTCTCGGAGAGTTCCCGACCGATTAATCAAAGTGAGTGGGCAGAACTGCATTCTCTGATTTTTGCACGACTTAATAATGAATCTGAGTTTTTGAATGCTTGTTGCTTAATAAGATTGTGTCATAAGAAGAAAGATAGAACCGACTCAGCGTGCTAATAAGAGAACTCACATAGCTTGTCATTAAAACGAATCTGCTTGCTTGCTTAATAAGAGAACTAGAAATGCTTGTCTGAAACGAGATAGAACCTTGCCATGCTAATAACAAGAGTAAAGAGGATTGCTTGCACTTATATCGTATGCTAGACTGGAATACTAGAATGCTTGTCCACAAGAGATAGAATTTGCATGCTAGAGTTATAAGAACTGTTCTTGCTTGTTACTTGTTTAAGAGTTAGCTTGCTTGAATATGTTTTATTGTTGGCTTATGAAGAGATGGAACTTGGAGAATAGCGTGAACTTGTGAATCTAGACTAATAGCCCACCCTGAGGCTTAAAAACCTTACGGGGGAGACATGGCTATTAGGCAATGTGCATTAAGAGAGTGAGCTTCGGCTATCTGGACTTGATAGATGTGTTTGCTTGGTTGTTCTGGATTAAGTGCATAATCTTGCATCGATAGGAGCTTGCATTCTCGCATTTGGTCAGGACAACTTGTGCACAAGGATTTTCTCTCGAGCGGTTCCTGGGGCACTGGGGATCGTTCGGCCCGGGAAGAGATCTAGATACCTAAGGCTTGTACGTCCTTGGGTAGCCGCGACTCGTCTATTAGTGAGATGGGCTTGTACGTCCCAACTGCTAATCCCGATGAGGGGACCATCATATAGTTAGGGCGCATGCTAGGCTAGCCTTCTTGCATATCTAACTGTTTGATGCAGGGACGAACAGGAAACTAGAGAACTGTATACTTTATGTTATGCAAATTGTTGCTAACTTGTGTGTCTGCTGCAGGGATAACCGTTCGGCAATGGGGTAAGAAATATGAGTTTATATATATAGTCTGCTTATTCATTTAGTCTGCATCGTGATTTATCTGATAGTGACTCATGCATCAAACATCGGTTGGACAAAGGCTATTAGTGCAGAGCTGAACCTCAGTCACAGCTGCTAATAGTACCAGTATGTGAGTCATTGGATAGCTGGATTACCGCTGCCAATCCTGAGTTTCTCGGGGACCAAAATCATATAGATGTGTTGCCTCAATCGCTTGATAGCTTGATAGAATGATAGCCTACTTGATATGCTTGCCTTGATTCGATATGATCAGTCTGCTAGATAACTTTGTCCCAAACGAGATAGATTGTGATGCACAATACATGCTGCGCACTACACGATGAGAACACTGTCCCTTAGAGTTGCTTAAATGCTTGAGTATCGAATATGCAAAACTGGTTTCTAACTTGTGTTTTCAAAAAGATGTAATCTGACTATAGTTTCGAGCTGCATGAAAAGAACTTAGGTAAAACTAGCAAGATCACTAGTAATGCAATATTTTGCCACAAGTTTACTTAGTGTGGGTTTCAGGGGGTGTAGCTTCTGTTCAGTTGTTTTATCTCACCAGTACTTGCATAAAGTGCTGACCCACCAACAGTTTGCTTGTTCTCAGGTGCTCGTTCGTCCGAGGAAGCGATAGCCGTGCCTCATCCCAAGGAACCGGAAATCTGAAGACGATGCCTTGAGCCGCATTGAGCTGTGCTGCTTTTGTATAGAGGGACATAATGTATGGAACGGTGTTATTGTAATCGAAAGAAGAGTGCTTGAGCGATCTGTAACCTCGGCCATGCGCCGCTTGTAACAATTTTGATTATCAATAAAAGAGCCTGTTTTCTTATGCCATTGTGTTCTTTACTTTTCTGCAATGTTATGTGCCGCTGCTTCAGTATCGAATAGCTTACTTGCCCTTGTATCAAAGCTTTGGCCTTATGCAAGCGCATCTTAGGCTTGCACGGCATCACGCCCGAGCGAGGACGATCGGTTCCGTAGGGACCAAAGCAAGGACGAACGGCCCTGCGGGACCGGGGCGTGACATAATGGTATCAGAGCGACTCGATTCTTTGCCGTTCCGTTGCCTCCGACCCTGAGTTGTGATTGTGTTGCAATAAGCGTTCCATACAATAAGTCCATAGATATTCTCAAAGATGCGCGCAAAAAGTTTTCTGGATTTGTTTTCATTGCTTGAGATGTGAATTATGATTTCTGGATTTGCTGAGTTTTGATTAAGGAAGGTGAGGGATGAGGACTATCGCTGCTCTATGTTATCGTGAGTTTCTCCTTGAGTTTCGAGGACGAAACTCTTTATTGGTGGGTAAGTATGTAATGCCCCGCTCCGCGTAGGCACTATGTACAAGTGGGATCGCCTTGCTTGCTCGAACGGAAGTCTTCTCGGAGAGTTCCCGACCGATTAATCAAAGTGAGTGGGCAGAACTGCATTCTCTGATTCTTGCACGACTTAATAATGAATCTGAGTTTTTGAATGCTTGTTGCTTAATAAGATTGTGTCATAAGAAGAAAGATAGAACCGACTCAGCGTGCTAATAAGAGAACTCACATAGCTTGTCATTAAAACGAATCTGCTTGCTTGCTTGCTTAATAAGAGAACTAGAAATGCTTGTCTGAAACGAGATAGAACCTTGACATGCTAATAACAAGAGTAAAGAGGATTGCTTGCACTTATATCGTATGCTAGACTGGAATACTAGAATGCTTGTCCACATGAGATAGAATTTGCATGCTAGAGTTATAAGAACTGTTCTTGCTTGTTACTTGTTTAAGAGTTAGCTTGCTTGAATATGTTTTATTGTTGGCTTATGAAGAGATGGAACTTGGAGAATAGCGTGAACTTGTGAATCTAGACTAATAGCCCACCCTGAGGCTTAAAAACCTTACGGGGGAGACATGGCTATTAGGCAATGTGCATTAAGAGAGTGAGCTTCGGCTATCTGGACTTGATAGATGTGTTTGCTTGGTTGTTCTGGATTAAGTGCATAATCTTGCATCGATAGGAGCTTGCATTCTCGCATTTAGTCAGGACAACTTGTGCACAAGGATTTTCTCTCGAGCGGTTCCTGGGGCACTGGGGATCGTTCGGCCCGGGAAGAGATCTAGATACCTAAGGCTTGTACGTCCTTGGGTAGCCACGACTTGTCTATTAGTGAGATGGGCTTGTACGTCCCAACTGCTAATCCCGATGAGGGGACCATCATATAGTTAGGGCGCATGCTAGGCTAGGGTTCTTGCATATCTAACTGTTTGATGCAGGGACGAGCAGGAAACTAGAGAACTGTATACTTTATGTTATGCAAATTGTTGCTAACTTGTGTGTCTGCTGCAGGGATAACCGTTCGGCAATGGGGTAAGAAATATGAGTTTATATATATAGTCTGCTTATTCATTTAGTCTGCATCGTGATTTATCTGATAGTGACTCATGCATCAAACATCGGTTGGACAATGGCTATTAGTGCAGAGCTGAACCTCAGTCACAGCTGCTAATAGTACCAGTATGTGAGTCATTGGATAGCTGGATTACCGCTGCCAATCCTGAGTTTCTCGGGGACCGAAATCATATAGATGTGCTGCCTCAATCGCTTGATAGAATGATAGCCTACTTGATATGCTTGCCTTGATTCGATATGATCAGTCTGCTAGATAACTTTGTCCCAAACGAGATAGATTGTGATGCACAATACATGCTGCGCACTACACGATGAGAACACTGTCCCTTAGAGTTGCTTAAATGCTTGAGTATCGAATATGCAAAACTGGTTTCTAACTTGTGTTTTCAAAAAGATGTAATCTGACTATAGTTCCGAGCTGCATGAAAAGAACTTAGGTAAAACTAGCAAGATCACTAGTAATGCAATGTTTTGCCACAAGTTTACTTAGTGTGGGTTTCAGGGGGTGTAGCTTCTGTTCAGTTGTTTTATCTCACCAGTACTTGCATAAAGTGCTGACCCACCAACAGTTTGCTTGTTCTCAGGTGCTCGTTCGTTCGAGGAAGCGATAGTCGTGCCTCATCCCAAGAACCCGAAATCTGAAGACGATGCCTTGAGCCGCATCGAGTTGTGCTGCTTTTGTATAGAGGGACATAATGTATGGAACGGTGTTATTGTAATCGAAAGAAGAGTGCTTGAGCGATCTGTAACCTCGGCCATGCGCCGCTTGTAACAATTTTGATTATCAATAAAAGAGCCTATTTTCTTATGCCATTGTGTTCTTTACTTTTCTGCAATGTTATGTGCCGCTGCTTCAGTATCGAATAGCTTACTTGCCCTTGTATCAAAGCTTTGGCCTTGCGCAAGCGCATCTTAGGCTTGCACGGCATCACGCCCGAGCGAGGACGATCGATTCCGTAGGGACCAAAGCAAGGACGAACGGCCCTGCGGGACCGGGGCGTGACATAATGGTATCAGAGCGACTCGATTCTTTGCCGTTCCGTTGCCTCCGACCCTGAGTTGTGATTGTGTTGCAATAAGCGTTCCATACAATAAGTCCATAGATATTCTCAAAGATGCGCGTAAAAAGTTTTCTGGATTTGTTTTTATTGCTTGAGATGTGAATTGTGATTTCTGGATTTGCTGAGTTTTGATTAAGGAAGGTGAGGGATGAGGACTATCGCTGCTCTGTGTTATCGTGAGTTTTTCCTTGAGTTTCGAGGACGAAACTCTTTATTGGTGGGTAAGTATGTAGTGCCCCGCTCCGCGTAGGCACTATGTACAAGTGGGATCGCCTTGCTTGCTCGAACGGAAGTCTTCTCGGAGAGTTCCCGACCGATTAATCAAAGTGAGTGGGCAGAACTGCATTCTCTGATTCTTGCACGACTTAATAATGAATCTGAGTTTTTGAATGCTTGTTGCTTAATAAGATTGTGTCATAAGAAGAAAGATAGAACCGACTCAGCGTGCTAATAAGAGAACTCACATAGCTTGTCATTAAAACGAATCTGCTTGCTTGCTTAATAAGAGAACTAGAAATGCTTGTCTGAAACGAGATAGAACCTTGCCATGCTAATAACAAGAGTAAAGATGATTGCTTGCACTTATATCGTATGCTAGACTGGAATACTAGAATGCTTGTCCACAAGAGATAGAATTTGCATGCTAGAGTTATAAGAACTGTTCTTGCTTGTTACTTGTTTAAGAGTTAGCTTGCTTGAATATGTTTTATTGTTGGCTTATGAAGAGATGGAACTTGGAGAATAGCGTGAACTTGTGAATCTAGACTAATAGCCCACCCTGAGGCTTAAAAACCTTACGGGGGAGACATGGCTATTAGGCAATGTGCATTAAGAGAGTGAGCTTCGGCTATCTGGACTTGATAGATGTGTTTGCTTGGTTGTTCTGGATTAAGTGCATAATCTTGCATCGATAGGAGCTTGCATTCTCGCATTTGGTCAGGACAACTTGTGCACAAGGATTTTCTCTCGAGCGGTTCCTGGGGCACTGGGGATCGTTCGGCCCGGGAAGAGATCTAGATACCTAAGGCTTGTACGTCCTTGGGTAGCCGCGACTCGTCTATTAGTGAGATGGGCTTGTACGTCCCAACTGCTAATCCCGATGAGGGGACCATCATATAGTTAGGGCGCATGCTAGGCTAGCCTTCTTGCATATCTAACTGTTTGATGCAGGGACGAACAGGAAACTAGAGAACTGTATACTTTATGTTATGCAAATTGTTGCTAACTTGTGTGTCTGCTGCAGGGATAACCGTTCGGCAATGGGGTAAGAAATATGAGTTTATATATATAGTCTGCTTATTCATTTAGTCTGCATCGTGATTTATCTGATAGTGACTCATGCATCAAACATCGTTGACAATGGCTATTAGTGCAGAGCTGAACCTCAGTCACAGCTGCTAATAGTACCAGTATGTGAGTCATTGGATAGCTGGATTACCGCTGCCAATCCTGAGTTTCTCGGGGACCGAAATCATATAGATGTGCTGCCTCAATCGCTTGATAGAATGATAGCCTACTTGATATGCTTGCCTTGATTCGATATGATCAGTCTGCTAGATAACTTTGTCCCAAACGAGATAGATTGTGATGCACAATACATGCTGCGCACTACACGATGAGAACACTGTCCCTTAGAGTTGCTTAAATGCTTGAGTATCGAATATGCAAAACTGGTTTCTAACTTGTGTTTTCAAAAAGATGTAATCTGACTATAGTTCCGAGCTGCATGAAAAGAACTTAGGTAAAACTAGCAAGATCACTAGTAATGCAATATTTTGCCACAAGTTTACTTAGTGTGGGTTTCAGGGGGTGTAGCTTCTGTTCAGTTGTTTTATCTCACCAGTACTTGCATAAAGTGCTGACCCACCAACAGTTTGCTTGTTCTCAGGTGCTTGTTCGTCCGAGGAAGCGATAGTCGTGCCTCATCCCAAGAAACCGGAAATCTGAAGACGATGCCTTGAGCCGCATCGAGCTGTGCTGCTTTTGTATAGAGGGACATAATGTATGGAACGGTGTTATTGTAATCGAAAGAAGAGT
Organism: Iris macrosiphon; assembly: GCA_036927795.1. Lineage (NCBI taxonomy): Eukaryota > Viridiplantae > Streptophyta > Magnoliopsida > Asparagales > Iridaceae > Iris > Iris macrosiphon. The sequence continues at coordinate 37,247,248 of JAYESA010000004.1, read as the reverse complement.
GCTTGAGCGATCTGTAACCTCGGCCATGCGCCGCTTGTAACAATTTTGATTATCAATAAAAGAGCCTATTTTCTTATGCCATTGTGTTCTTTACTTTTCTGCAATGTTATGTGCCGCTGCTTCAGTATCGAATAGCTTACTTGCCCTTGTATCAAAGCTTTGGCCTTGCGCAAGCGCATCTTAGGCTTGCACGGCATCACGCCCGAGCGAGGACGATCGATTCCGTAGGGACCAAAGCAAGGACGAACGGCCCTGCGGGACCGGGGCGTGACATAATGGTATCAGAGCGACTCGATTCTTTGCCGTTCCGTTGCCTCCGACCCTGAGTTGTGATTGTGTTGCAATAAGCGTTCCATACAATAAGTCCATAGATATTCTCAAAGATGCGCGTAAAAAGTTTTCTGGATTTGTTTTTATTGCTTGAGATGTGAATTGTGATTTCTGGATTTGCTGAGTTTTGATTAAGGAAGGTGAGGGATGAGGACTATCGCTGCTCTGTGTTATCGTGAGTTTCTCCTTGAGTTTCGAGGACGAAACTCTTTATTGGTGGGTAAGTATGTAGTGCCCCGCTCCGCGTAGGCACTATGTACAAGTGGGATCGCCTTGCTTGCTCGAACGGAAGTCTTCTCGGAGAGTTCCCGACCGATTAATCAAAGTGAGTGGGCAGAACTGCATTCTCTGATTCTTGCACGACTTAATAATGAATCTGAGTTTTTGAATGCTTGTTGCTTAATAAGATTGTGTCATAAGAAGAAAGATAGAACCGACTCAGCGTGCTAATAAGAGAACTCACATAGCTTGTCATTAAAACGAATCTGCTTGCTTGCTTAATAAGAGAACTAGAAATGCTTGTCTGAAACGAGATAGAACCTTGCCATGCTAATAACAAGAGTAAAGATGATTGCTTGCACTTATATCGTATGCTAGACTGGAATACTAGAATGCTTGTCCACAAGAGATAGAATTTGCATGCTAGAGTTATAAGAACTGTTCTTGCTTGTTACTTGTTTAAGAGTTAGCTTGCTTGAATATGTTTTATTGTTGGCTTATGAAGAGATGGAACTTGGAGAATAGCGTGAACTTGTGAATCTAGACTAATAGCCCACCCTGAGGCTTAAAAACCTTACGGGGGAGACATGGCTATTAGGCAATGTGCATTAAGAGAGTGAGCTTCGGCTATCTGGACTTGATAGATGTGTTTGCTTGGTTGTTCTGGATTAAGTGCATAATCTTGCATCGATAGGAGCTTGCATTCTCGCATTTGGTCAGGACAACTTGTGCACAAGGATTTTCTCTCGAGCGGTTCCTGGGGCACTGGGGATCGTTCGGCCCGGGAAGAGATCTAGATACCTAAGGCTTGTACGTCCTTGGGTAGCCGCGACTCGTCTATTAGTGAGATGGGCTTGTACGTCCCAACTGCTAATCCCGATGAGGGGACCATCATATAGTTAGGGCGCATGCTAGGCTAGCCTTCTTGCATATCTAACTGTTTGATGCAGGGACGAACAGGAAACTAGAGAACTGTATACTTTATGTTATGCAAATTGTTGCTAACTTGTGTGTCTGCTGCAGGGATAACCGTTCGGCAATGGGGTAAGAAATATGAGTTTATATATATAGTCTGCTTATTCATTTAGTCTGCATCATGATTTATCTGATAGTGACTCATGCATCAAACATCGGTTGGACAATGGCTATTAGTGCAGAGCTGAACCTCAGTCACAGCTGCTAATAGTACCAGTATGTGAGTCATTGGATAGCTGGATTACCGCTGCCAATCCTGAGTTTCTCGGGGACCGAAATCATATAGATGTGTTGCCTCAATCGCTTGATAGAATGATAGCCTACTTGATATGCTTGCCTTGATTCGATATGATCAGTCTGCTAGATAACTTTGTCCCAAACGAGATAGATTGTGATGCACAATACATGCTGCGCACTACACGATGAGAACACTGTCCCTTAGAGTTGCTTAAATGCTTGAGTATCGAATATGCAAAACTGGTTTCTAACTTGTGTTTTCAAAAAGATGTAATCTGACTATAGTTCCGAGCTGCATGAAAAGAACTTAGGTAAAACTAGCAAGATCACTAGTAATGCAATATTTTGCCACAAGTTTACTTAGTGTGGGTTTCAGGGGGTGTAGCTTCTGTTCAGTTGTTTTATCTCACCAGTACTTGCATAAAGTGCTGACCCACCAACAGTTTGCTTGTTCTCAGGTGCGCGTTCGTCCGAGGAAGCGATAGCCGTGCCTCATCCCAAGGAACCAGAAATCTGAAGACGATGCCTTGAGCCGCATCGAGCTGTGCTGCTTTTGTATAGAGGGACATAATGTATGGAACGGTGTTATTATAATCGAGAGAAGAGTGCTTGAGCGATCTGTAACCTCGACCATGCGCCGCTTGTAACAATTTTGATTATCAATAAAAGAGCCTGTTTTCTTATGCCATTGTGTTCTTTACTTTTCTGCAATGTTATGTGCCGCTGCTTCAGTATCGAATAGCTTACTTGCCCTTGTATCAAAGCTTTGGCCTTGTGCAAGCGCATCTTAGGCTTGCACGGCATCACGCCCGAGCGAGGACGATCGGTTCCGTAGGGACCAAAGCAAGGACGAACGGCCCTGCGGGACCGGGGCGTGACAAGGAGGAGGAAGAGGGTGAACAGGAAAAGAAGGGGGAGGTCGGCTAGGAGTTGGGTTAGGTATTAGGTAAAAAGAAAATGAAGAAAGGAGAGGAAAAAGTTATTTTATACATGTAAAGTTTAGGTTTGGGGTTGACCTAGGATTAGGGCTTGGTCAACATTCCTTGGGATTGGGCCTTGGGCTTGCCATGGGGATGTTTAGAGGGCTAGGATTTGCATTATTTAAAATGCAATGATAGATTTAAATGGGGGGTGATGTTTGTGCGTTGCACACTCGAAAAAATTCATGTGAAGGAGAAAAATGAGTTTCTTCATGTATTATCCAATGGTGTGGACACCTTATTGCATTTTTGCATAAAAGTGCCCAATAATTAAAAAATTGCACAAAGACGAAAATTGGGTTTAAATTAATTAAAATTAATGCGCAAGGTGTTCTCGAATAAATTAGAAGTATATGGGGATAAAATTAGGTGGGACACAAGTGTCATGGACGTAGAGGGCTCAGAGTAGAATATTGCCATAATTTAGGTTGTACGAAACGGGTCAAGATTGTGTCTCCAATTTCGATTAGAACGCACAAGGATACAAAGTCGTATTTATATAGAATTAAGTACAAACGTCCGCGACGAATGTTGTACGACTAAAATGTAGCACAAGAGAGCATAATTATAAGTAACACAATGGTCAGAATAGAAGACGGACATGTCTAGGACAAGGATGTAAAGTTTATAGGAAGGCAATGGCTAGTGTAGTGCTCCAATTATCGAAGCAACAGTAAGGTGCGCTACGTGATATAAATATTGCATACTTAAATAAAATGCTGTGTCTTATTTCCAATTGGATACAAACTAGCCCTAATTTCACTATCTATGCCAAGTAGGCCTAATTTGGGGTGAGGAGGTTTACAGCATGAGCAGTTGCATGAGCGATCGCACGCGGGGCCGCATGAGTGGCCGCATGAGCGGTTGCATGCACGGTCGTACGCGTGGCCGCATGGGCTGCTACTTGGGGTTCCGCATGGACTGCTGCTTGGGCTGCCGCATGCGCTGCAGTTTGCGTTGCTGTTGCGTGAGCGGACGCATATGAGGTTGCTTGCGTGGCCACTGCTTTCAGATATATTTGAACGGTTATGGAAAGATATGGACAGTTATTCAGATCCGTTTTTTGTGGGTTTGAAATTAATTCATGCCTATCTTTTAGGAATTCGTAATTAATTTGTTCCTATCTTTCCGTAAATTATGGGCGACTAGGATTTCCACCCTCTCTCTATGAATTCTTCGTGCCTCTTTGAGAACTTAATTCAAAAATTAGGAGACGAAGAGTGTTGCTGTTGCCGTCGCCATTGGAGTCCAGGAAGTTGTCCGAGTCCGAAAAAGAGATGACAGCGAGCGTTCCAGAAGTTCTACGTGAACTTGCTGGTTCCTGGAAGCAGATCGTGTGGGGGCGAATCTTGCTTTAAGCAACGGTGATCTTCATCACCCCAGCAGGCAGATTTTCTTCTTCTTCTTTCTCTTCTCTTCTGCTAGTTGTAATTTCGTTCTGTCCGTTTGTAACTGCAAGTGCAAAGAAGAACGTAAAGTTTATTTTTTTATGATTGCTTTGTAATCTGAGAGAAAATTGTAATCAGAATCTTTATATAGTTCTTCGTGGTGATCGAGAAAAGTCAGAGTGAGAACTTTTGTGTGAACCTCTGATATCGACCACGCGTTCTTCCATCTTTGGCTAAGCCTTGGGGATAACAATTATGGAGACCCAAACACAAATATCCTTATTCGAACCAAAACACTAATTATGTTTATTATGAAGACCCAAACACAAATATCCTAACTTATTCGAGACCCAAAGTCTAAATATCCCTTTACTTTTCCTATTTACCATCTTTCCATGCCACCAATCAACAACCACCTTAAATATAAAGATCGTACTTCCAGCAAAGGATATGACATCAACAATATGTTTCACCACCCCCCCCCTTTCCATCAGGGGCAACCCTGCCCAGGGCAGCCAGGGCGATGGCCCAAGGCCCACAGATTAAAGGGGCACAAATATAAATATATCTAAAATAGAAGCAATATATATCATTGGCAACCCTTAACACAAAATAGTAGTGGTGTAGTGGTTATCATGTTGGTTTGGCACTATAGAGATCCTTAGTTCAATTTTTGGTGAATAATATTATATTTTTGTTATATTTACTTTTATTTTAATTTTTAATTTTTTTTCAACATTATATTTTGGGGCCATTTTGAAAGTTCGCCTTGGGCCCCCTGAGCTCAGGGCTGGCCCTGCTTTCCATGATGTAGCATAGAATCGACATCCTTCTAGGATTCCTTTTTCTTTTTATTTTTTTCAAGTTTATCTCCTTAGTACGATAAAGTTATTAAGAATCATATTTCTGTTAGGACTCTGATTTTGACTCTATCTTTTATTAGGATATGTTCTATCCTTATTTGATTTGTATTAGATTTTGTGTTACACTACTAGAATAAGCGGAATTAGCGACGTTTTTTAGCGACTCCATGTAAAAACGTCGCTAATTTAGCGACTCCATGTAAAAACGTCGCTAGACGTCGCTAATTGGCGACATTTAGCGACATTTAGCGACTTTTATTCAGTTTTTAAAAGATTAGTCGCTATAAGTTTAATTTAGGTCGCTAAACGTCGCTAATATGTTTTATTTAGCGACGTTTAGCGACGTTTTTTAGCGACGTAAATTTTTGGACATTTTAGCGACATCATTAGCGACGTTTAAGACGTCGCTAAATTATCGACGTCATTATTGGCGTCACTAAAACGTCGCTAAATCCTAAATTAGCGACGTTATTATTGGCGTCGCTAAATTTTAAATTAGCGACGTCATTATTGGCGTCGCTAAAACGTCGCTAAATTTTTTACTTAGAGCTGATTCCCCCCATTTCCTTCGATCTCTCCCTCTCCCTCTCCCAAACCCGCTCTCGATCTCTCCCGCTCCGGCTCCTCCTTCCTCCCTCCGGCGACCCCCCTCGGCCGCGTCCTCCCCCTCTGGCTCCCCTCCTCCCTCCGGCGCCCCCTCCTCCCTCCCGACGACCCCCCTCCAGCCGCGTCCTCCCCCCTCCTCCTCCTCTAGGTAAACCCTAACTCTCTCTCTCTCTCTCCCTCTCTCTCTCACATGACACACATGGCACTGACACTGACACGACACACACACGTTACAGACACTGACATAGACACGACACACACACTGACACGACACACACACACGTGACCTAGGGTTAAGGTTAGGGTTAGGGTTAGGGTTTTTGACCTGGGGTTAGGGTTAGAGTTTTTTACCTGGGATTAGGGTTAGGGTTTTTGTGATAAGGGCTTAGTGTAATCCACGACTGCAGACGATCCTCCCTCATTGGATCCATGGGTTCGCCATTGATGATCGAAAGTTTTGGTGGTGATCCACGAGGAAATCCCTTGCAGCTCCTTCTCGGATCCTCTGTGTACTCTTTCAAAGTTTGTACCCGAGCTTCGCCATAGATTGGAACTCGAATCGGTGGAGATTCATGGAGAGATCCATGGTAGCTCATGCTTGGATCTTCGGCTGCCTCCATGATTGGAGTATCATAAATTAATATATAGATTGGAAGTGACTTCTGAATTATAATCATGTTAATAAAATGTGCTACGACAATTTACGAGACTTATTTTGATTTGTGTCTGAAAATTTCACGATTAGGTTTCTCATTGTGAGGTTTACATAGCTTATGAGCTTGAAGTTTGTTGTGTCAATAATGAAGTTTGAACTTCATGTAAAGAGCTCAAGTAAGCTAGGGTCAAGATGTACTTCAACTTTCTATATGTGGAAGCTTCAATATGCCAAATCAAGGCTTAAGCTTGGCTTATTTATCTAAAAGCATGTTGGATATATTTTCTGGATGAGATTACCATAGAGTTAAGGCCCAAGTCTAGTAAATCTATACTTAAGACAATATTCACACGCTTACAGAAAGAGTATCTGCAAAATGTTCTCACAAGATAAAATGGTTATCATAATATTTCTGATGCCAAGCTCACAGTAGTAGAGCTGTTACCCAAAATACACTAAGGAGTACCAGAGAGTAATATAGAGATTGGAAGTGAGAGAGGAGAAATACATGACTCTAATTCTTATTCATGTTTTTGAACTCTAGAATTCTGCTTTATGAATTCTGGACTGGAATTTTGGGGATCTGAAATTCCGGATTATGGGCTGGAATTCTGTAATTATGATATTATTATTTTGGTTTATATAAGGATTCCATTTATTGAGTTAACACCTTCAAAGTGTTTTAGTGTTTTGAAACAGTGTACCTCTTGGCTTAAAGAGGACACCTCTTTGATAGAAGGCTTTCCTGTAATTAAAAGACCACTTTGATGAAATGGTGTATTTTTGTAACTAATAGAGGTCTCTTTGATTGAAGAGATGCCTGAATAATTCACGAGAGATTAAAACATAGAAGACACATTTTCATTAAATAGCCACCGAGCTTTAAGCTAGAAGGGAAACCACCTCAACCAATTATGAGCTAGTTCCTTTGACACTGGATCTTGGAATCTTTAAATACTCTTTTACAAAAACTCCAACAAGACAGGCCTAGTCAAAGTCAAACAAGATTAATTACTTAACTAGTGCCTTTGAACATGTCTTGTCAAGCTTAGATAAGCTCAATTGCTTAGAAAATGGTGTCTTTGTGGAGGTCTCTTCGATTGAGAGATGCTGTAACAATCACAAGAGATTAAAGCATAGAAGATATACTCAAATACCCACCAAGCTTCAAGCTAGAAGGCAAACCTCCCTAACCAATTGTGAGATAATTCCTACAGGTGTATACTGAAGTAGGCTTGAATGGTGATGAGACTGATGATTATGGTTTTAGTGTAGATACCTCTATATTTGTATTTTGTTCAATCTATAGGTGTATACTTAAGTAGGCTCTGGTGACGTCTTAAATGAAATGCTTATTGTTTGTGCATCAGAATTCTTGATGATATTCCTCTGCCATATATATATAGAATATTTTCAGTAAATTATGTTATAATATTTGTTGTTGTCCTTGTTTTGCAGATTTCTTCAAAGATCTCTCTCTCCTTCTGATAAGAGAAGAGAGGAGTACTACATATTCAACACATTCTTTTACAGTAAACTTGAAGAAGCTGTGACTTACAAGGTATGTTGCTTCATACAAAAATTGGTAGCACGACGTTGTCTTGTGGATTGTTGGTAGTCATGTTAATAGTTTATCTTGCAGTCGGAAGATTGATAATACTTATTTGCAAAAAGTGATATCGTAATTTGAAGCATGTTTTGTTCTTTAGTTTGGTATAAATGAGTACTATGAAGATCTATGTACACCCTGTAGTGATCTTGAGTACACATAGTTTCCTGATTACCGCCTTTATCCAATAAAGGGCGTCTAGTAATTGTCAATTTTAACTTACGGCAAATGGTGGACCTACTAAACTTTTTTAATTCTTGATCCACATAGGTTTAAGGATAGTGAGATACTAAGTAATGTTGATTATCATTGAAGATATATCATACCATGAGCTAAATTACATAACTGCAAGTGTAGTAGTACTTTACACTACTACTGCATTATGGCACACGCTTGTTTCTCAAAGTTATTTTTATTGTTTTATCTTGGGAAAATGTAGTGTAGATACTTAAGATTTTTTTTGCAAAATGTAGACAACTATCAACTATGATCACATTCATAAGTATGTGTCAGGATAAGCCAAAGTTTGAAAAAGAATGGCATATATGAGAATGAGAAGTTATCTTGGGTTAATTAGAGGATATGCCATCAGACTTATCATCCATGTGCAGCAGCCTTATTGTTGGAAATAAACACGAAAATTATTACCCAAGATGAGCGTTTATAGAGAGGACATAGGTATCCGTGATCATATTTTATGTCTTTAGAGTTAAATCATTCATTTGGATTGATAACAATATAGATCAAAATATAGCAAATAATACAAAGAAATTAGAGATATCTCAAAAAACACTAAGAAACGGTAAGAATTAAAGTTTTGACCAAGCAGGATCACGATAAGAAAAAACTAGCTGACTGAACTAACCGAGAAAAGAGAGTATAAGATAAAGAATGAGCTAACATGTTACTACAAATTAAGATAGTAAAAATTATCAATATGAGAATTATTAAGGGTATGTCTTAAGTAATATCTGTTATCAATTATATTCTTTGTTTTCATTTATCTTACCAGATGGCACCCAAGAGAGAGACACCTCCTACTGTTAAGGAGGAAGTGATGCCTCATACTGTTAAGGAGGAAGTGATGCCTCCTACTATTAAGGAGGAAGAGATACCACCTGTTGTATCTCAGACGGGGAGTTCCAGTCACCCAGCACCTATAGCGGAGATTGATCACATAGACGCTGTTTATGCGCAGTATTTGAGGGAATGGTATGTGCCCCAGCGTATTGGATATCCTCGAGATTGATACTGTGATATTTTATATACTTTTATTGTGGCTATTGTGTTATTGTGATACTTATATATTATGCTCATTGTGTGACTGTGATACTTATATATTATGCATTTTGTGTGACTGTGATACTTTTATTTTGTGTGTATTGTGTGACTGTGATATTTTATATACTTTTTGTATTATTTCGTACGCAAAAAATTCAATGGAGGGTTGCTCCAGGTCTGTCTATAATATTTGTGTGTATTGTATGACTGTGATACTTTTTATTCATATTAAATGATGTTAATTTACCGGTGTTCCACCGAAGGGGTCGGCGAACCCAGAGAATTCAACGGAAGGTTGCTCCGGGTCTATTTTTAATTAGAAAGTCATAAATTGCAGGAATAATAGTTTGGAAACAATTCATTATTCTTTTTTTTCTGTAAAATTAGCGACGTATTTAGCGACGTTAATACACGACGCTAATTACGTCGCTAATTAGCGACATTAATAGACGTCGCTAAATACGTCGATCTACGTCGCAAATTGCTGATATGGCAGTACTGCTAGGTCATTAAAGATGTCGCTGTCACGTCGCTATATAAGTCGCTAATTAGCGACATTTAGCGACGTTTATTTACGTCGCTAATTAGTGACGCTGCGTCGCTAAACGTCGCTAATTTAGCGACACATTTAAGTCGCTAAAAAACGTTGGTGCTTTCAACGACGTGCTGATTTTCGACTTTTGTAAAACGTCGCTAATTACGTCGCTAAACGTGATTAGCGATATATTTTTGTCATTTAGCGACGTTTTTTGACGTCGCTAATTTGACTTTTTTTGGTAGTGTTAGATTAAGATTAGGTTGTCATAAAAGTCCTATAAATAGGCACATTTTGTATCCAGTTGGATAACAACTTTTTAATGAATAAAATTCTTCTTTGAGTTCTAAGATTTGTTTTCTCATTCTCTAAGTCGTGGACTCGATTGTTCCATGGATTCACCTTTGCTTGAGGTTTTCAAGCAACCTTCGTGCAGACCCCACATCAGGCCATCCATTGGAATTTTTGCGGCACCGCTTCGTATCACCAAACAACGGTGGTCCAGTTATCGTCACCACCGATCGATTTGGCCATTGCCATGCACGATGGTAATCTCGTTCCGCTATCACACTACGTTAAGTGGTAACAGAGCAACACAGACCCATGATTTTAATTTTTCGGAAACCTTCAAAAATTCTTGTTTCGCAAACAACAATAGAGAAACCCGTCATGCGTGAAGAGTTTGATGCCATGTCAGGCAACGTTGAAATCTTGTCAAACATGCTATGTCTGACAAATTTGACAAAGTACTGAATTTTTTTTGGAACCAAATACAACGATATCATTTATTTCACAGGAATACCGCCCACAGAGATGGTAGGCACAAATATTCGTCCTACTACCAGCCGTCCACAAAAGGGGTCCCAGCGTGCCCACAACAGCTGCCCCCTTAGAGCATAAGTTGCCTTTGTTGACTATGAAGACGAAGAGGAAGAAGAACACCCAAGAGAAGAAGAGGTCCTTTCCGAAAATGACGGTCAAGAACTTGAAGGTGGTCATGAGAAACAAGAAGAGCTCTACGCATTGGTTGTATCAAGGCACGCCGTTCCAACCAACTTTATTCTTGCAGCAGAATATGGTGCAGGGTCTCCACACATAATCCTGGAAAGATATATTAACAAAAGTTTTCACCACAAACAGAGAATTTTAATGGAGTCAACCAGGACATCATTTTCATCATCATTATGTTCATCGTTCTCTTCTCTCGAGTGTACTAAAAGACTCAGCAAGAGACTCTCCTTCGACAGAGCATTGAAGAATTCACCAATATCGAAAGCTCCCAATGCCGATGGCGGACCTCCTCGTCATGAGCCTCGCAGTGATCTACCAGACACATCATCTAAGTTCGATCTCGGTCTCTGGATTTCTGAGATGATGTTGGAAGTCCTACATATATGCGTTTTCTTCAGACGGCTTCAAGGTCACCTTCTGCTTTGCATGCTAACTACATAAATATCTTCTTAGAGACGAAAGCTCATGGATATAAGCTTGTGCCAACTATCACCTGCACTTCCTCTAATGATGTGCAAACCATACTGCAAGCCTTTGCTCAGATTCCAGATGTAAATATTTTGGTATGGTCCTGACTCTTATATGGGAGCAAATATTGCCGACCTGTTCAGCCAAATGGTTATGATGACAGATGTAAAATTGCTAAAATATATCCAGAACATACTAGAAACTCCATTAAGTCACTCTTATCTCAATTCCATTACTATGAGGATGGTGTTTGCATTGTGCATGACCTGTTTGGTCAGAAAGTGGAGAGGATTAAAGAATTTCACTGTGATGTATTCCTAACAGCTCATTTTGAAGTTCCTGGAGAAATGTTCTCTGTGGCAATGGAAGCAAAAAGAAGAGGAATGGAAGTTGTGGGTTCCACCCAGAACATATTGGATTTCATCAAAAAACAGGTGCAAGATGTTTTGGACAGGGACATTGATGATAACCTTCAGTTTGTGTTACGAACCGTGTCTGGAATGATAACTTCCATTGTTGCTGCAGTTTGTGGATTACTGGATTCTAGCGGATCTCATCCTAGAAGATCAAGAGTCAGTGTTGATAAAGAGGATATTCGAGCAATTCACGATTGACCTACTTCAAAGACAATGATTGGAGTTCAAAGCTTCCATGGTCTCGCCAACTTCTACCAACGATTCATTCGCAACTTCAGTATTATCATGACGCCGATGACAAAATGCATGAAAACATACAGATCTCCCCAACCTTCTGTTAGAAATATTGTTGTTTTCTTATTGAAAAAATTTCAGAGTACAAAATAAAATTAGATTGATGTTACCGACCTCTGGGGAAGTCGTGCACGAAGCACTGCCCTAAGAGTTGATTCGGGATCTGTGTGCAGACGTTCCCGAAGCTCCTAGTGGTAAAAACCCCGCACTACCGGTATCTCGTCGCCGCACACGACTTGGAGAGAATGACCAGGACTTAGCTATGCCCAGAGCTCGGAGACGACGAAGATTTGACAGAATCGAAGTTTGGCAGCAAAAGTTTAGAGATGAATTTTTTTTGATAAGAGTTTACAAAAAAATCAGTCCAATATATAATACTCAAATGTAACGGTCTGAATTAATTTTTCTATTAATTCAGCCGTTACACAGGAGAAATAAATAATGAACCTGGACACAAAATTGGTTCAAAACAATTTGTAACGAAAGAAATAAATTTCTAACGTTCAGAAAATTAAATGAAAAAAAAAGAGGAGCAAAAAGAATTTTATGGTCCCAGCCCGAACCCGAAGAGGAAATCGAATCGGCATTCGGCGTCCGCAGATGTGGGCGCGTACCCGCACCCGTTACGCGCGCCGAACCGAACCGAGCCGGGCCGGGCGGCGGCGCGCGCGTGTGGCCCAAGGGGTTCCCCACACAACAACTTAAGAGAGCAAAGAAGAGAAACTAATATATGTACATAAGAAAGCTTTGGCCCATCCGATGTGGGACTAAAGAAAGGAAGAGGAAGCTTGAGCTTTTGAAAGCAAAGCAAAACCAACAATCCCCCCCCCCCCCCCCCCAAAAGGTCAAGTTCCGAAACAGAGATAAGAGTGAAGTAAATAGGGAGAGAGAGAGCATCTGGGCAGTAAAATACTATGCATAGATGAGATGGACTACAGCCTTGAATCTCACGTAGTGACTATTGCCTTAATCTGAAGAAGTGCTTGATGGACTATGCCTTGAATCAGACTTCTTGAACCAGATTTAGAAAAATAGCACACATAGTACGCTAGATGTCCTTGGTCTATCAGGTGGCGCTTTTAAATGGCCATACGCACTTTCCACATTCATGAGAGTTGTCTGGGATCGCCCTGTCCCATAGTCGCGGCCTTCACGACCTCTCATATAGGTAAGTCCTTAATGGTTGGTGATATGAATCAACCCAGCATTATAGCTTGGACCTATTAAGAGTTTAACCTCATCCTAACCATATCACACAGGAACACTGTCACCATAGGGATGGGGAGTCATTGTACACATGTACAGCCGCTTGGGCTTTATTTTAATGAGACTTTAATCTCGAGTCAGTGTTCCATAAAGTCACCTAAGTTCAGCTTGTTTCTACCCATTGAACCGGCTTCTTGGGATCTCCAGTCAGACTCGGTTGGGTTGCCACTGCTGGTGACTAACTTATGGGCTTAACCCCATCCCCCTCGATGATTCTAGGATCAAAGTCCTAGACAGACCCTTCGCCAAGTGATCTGCAAGGTTCTTTTCTGACTTTATATAGTCAAGAACCACATATTTGCCTAGTAGGCTTTTTATTGACTTGAAGCGCAGCTGCAGGTGCCTGTTCATCTTAGCATTCACAGAATCATGCTTTAGTAGTTCAATAACAGATTTATTATCACAATTTATAGAAATTGCAGAAACAGGACTAAGCGAAACAGGTATATGCATAATAAGATTTTTAAGCCATTCAGCTTCTATGCAAGTTGTATCTAAAGCTATCACTTTAGAGTCCATTGTACTCCTAGCTATGATAGTTTGCTTACAAGAGCCCCAGGAGATCGCAGCTCCTCCTAGAGTAAATACATATCCAGTAGTAGATTTTATATCATGTGAGTCGGTTACCCAGTTTGCATCTGAATAACATTCTATGATATCAGGGTGCCTAGTAAAATGAAGTTTGTAATCTATGGTGCCCTTGAGATATCTAAATACCCTATCCAAGGCAGTCCAATGTGACTGATTTGGGTTACTGGTATATCTACTTAGTCTCTCAATAGCAAATGCAATATCAGGTCTTGTCCTGTTTGTTATATACATAAGGGAGCCTATCATCTGTGAATATTTATGTTGTTCCAAAGGTGATCCTTCATTCTTTTTTAGTACAATACTGCTGTCATAAGGAGTAAGGACAGGTTTCTTATCAAATAACTCAAACCTTTTTAGCATTTTTTCAATTGAATGTGCTAAAGATAGAGTATAACCCTCTTTGCCTTTGGTCACTTGCATTCCTAAAATTAAGTTGGCTTCTCCTAGGTCTTTCATATCAAACTGGCTAGATAAATAGTTCTTTGTAATATTTATCAATTCCAGTGATGAACCTAGGATAAGGATGTCATCTACATACAAGCATAAAATGACACAACTTTTACATATACTTTTAGAGTATATACATTTGTCATACTCATTTGGCAAGAAACCATATTCACAAATTACTTTGTCAAATTTATTGTGCCATTGTTTGGGAGCTTGTTTCAAGCCATAGAGGGATTTTACTAGTCTGCAGACTTTCTTTTCTTGACCTTTAGCAATGAAACCTTCAGGTTGGTCCATATAAAGTTCTTCCTCTAGATCTCCATTCAAAAATATTGTCTTTACATCCATTTGATGGATTAGCATATCATGAATGGATGCTAAGGCCAAGATAGTTCTAATGGAAGTGATCCTGGCTACAGGAGAGTAGGTATCAAAATAATCTAACCCTTTCTTCTGGGTAAAACCCTTAGCAACTAATCTAGCTTTGTATTTCTCTATAGTACCATTGGCTCTGAGTTTCTTCTTGAAAATACACTTACAGCCTATTGGTTTATTGCCTAAAGGTAGATCTGTTAGAAACTAAGTGTTATTCTCCATGATGGAGTTGTATTCACTATTAATGGCTTCTTTTCAGAAGGGAGCATCAGGAGACGACATTGCTTCTTCATAAGTTGAGGGATCACCCTCTATCAAAAAGGTGAAGAATCCTTCTCCTAAATTTTTCTCAATCCTATTCCTTTTACTCCGTCTTGGTTCTAAGTCTTGTTCAGATTGTGAGCTAGGTATTTGGACATGAGAACTAGTAGAGGGTATGGAGGAAGAGATTGAACTTCTATCCTTAAAAGGAAATATGTTTTCAAAGTAAACTGCATCTCTTGCTTCTATAATGGTATTGTTAGAGATTTCATTTACTTCTGAGTGAGTCACTAGAAATCTATTGGCATAGCTGTCTAAGGAATATACTATAAAAACAGCGTCTACAGTCTTGGGACCAATCTTTCTCTTTTTATGTTCGGGAATTCCGACTTTAGCAAGGCATCCCCAAACTCTAAGGTAATTAATCCTAGGAGCTCTACCTTTCCACGGCTCATAAGGAGTCTTATCTTTTGTCTTACTAGGAATCCTATTAAGAATGTAACAGGCAGTTAAAAGAGCTTCTCCCCACAAGTTATCAGGAGCACCAGAGCTGAGAAGCATGGCATTCACCATATCTAACAGAGTGCGGTTCTTGCGTTCAGCATCTCCATTAGACTGAGGTGAATAAGGAGCAGTTACCTCATGAATTATTCCATGTTCTTCACAGAAGTTAATCATTTCGTTTGAGGTATATTCTCCACCATGATCAGATCTAAGGATCTTAATCTTCCTTTCTAATTGATTCTCAGCTTCAGATTTGTAGACCTTAAATCTATCTAGAACTTCATCTTTGGTTTTGAGAAGGTAGATATAACAATACTTTGAATAATCATCTATAAACGTAACAAAGTATTTTCTACCGCCTCTGGTCAAAATCCTATTTGAGTCACATACATCACTATGGATAAGTTCTAGAAGGTCAGAATTTCTTTCTACATATTTGAATGGTAATCTAGTGTGTTTGGCTTGAACACAAATCTCACATTTGTGTTTGTCATCTATTGGAGTCTTGGGAATAAGATCTAAAGTCATCATTCTTTTAATAGAACCTAGGTTCACATGACCTAGTCTGCCATGCCAAACATTTGAAGATTCTATATTAGAGACAATGAGAGAACAATCAGAAATTTTATTCATTGTGCTTAAAAAGAAAATACCGTCTTTTACAAAGTCTTTTCCTATAAAAGAGTCATGCTTAGAAAAAACTACTTTATTAGCCTTCATTACAATTTTGTATCCTGAGGCTACAAGAAGGGATAAACTAACTAGATTTCTCCTAACAGACGGTACATGAAGAACATCATAAAGAGTTAAGATTTTTCCTGATGTCATCTTCAGGTCAACTTTTCCTCTTCCAATAATTTGTGTCGTTGAGCCATCTCCTAGGGTCACACCTCCTCCACTTGATTCCTGATAGTTTGAAAAACAGGAGCGATCAAACGAAACGTGAACATTAGCTCCAGAATCCAACCACCAATCATCAGAATGGTAAGAGAGGTTAATAAGGGGTTGAAAGCTTACAGACCTGAAGGAACTCAAAGAACCTTTGTGAAGCATGTTCGCTTCTGGTCTAACTGAGCCATTTCCTTTGTAGGAGGTCTGGACAGCTTCCTTCTTACTATGGTAGCAGTTGGTGGCCATATGGTTTGTTTTACCACACACAAAACAAAACCTCTTCTGATCCTGAGTCTGACTGAAGTTTCTAGGTTTTTGGTTTTGGTGATGATGGTTTTGGTGGTTAGGCTGAAAGTTTTTCTTCTTCTTGAAGAAATTCTTTTTGGATTTATAAGCAAAATTAGATTTGGGTTTTCCTTGGCCTTCTACAAGGTTTACCTTAGCTTTAGATTCAGTCTTAGGCTTAGACCTCAATCTAATTTATTCTTCGGTTCTAATCTTCTTTAGGACTTGATTGTAGGTAAGATCTCCTTGTGTATGGATAAGTTCCTTAGAAATATCAAACCAAGAGGGAGGTAGCTTGTCTATTAGGCATGCTATTTTATGCTCATTGGAGAAAGATGTTCCTTTGGCTTGAATATGCCTAAGGTATTCTTGGAATTCATGGAGTTGGTCATTCATAGGTTTGTTATCTACCATGAAATACCTATTAAAGGTTGAAGAATTAAACATTTCTATTCCGGCATCATCATAGCCGTATTCATCTTCCAAGGCTTTCCAAAGTTCTTTAGCGCTCTTGTATTCAAAAAATATATCATACAAGGATTCAGATAATGCGCTCAGAATTCTATGAAAGCAGTGGAAGTCTATCTCTTTAGGGGTTTTTGGTTTCGAGGAGGTGGACACTCCTATGTCAGACTCAGTATTATCAGAATCATTTGTGATGGGTGTGGACCCATCAATGACAGAAATAAGTCCTAAGGTCGTGAGCCAAAATTTTATTTGACTCTACCATCTTTTAAAGTAAGAGCCATCAAACTTAGCAGGTTTTGCAGTAGAGGATTCCTCCTTACCAGTCATGATTGCAGTCTGAAAAATATAAATTTATTTAATAACAATGTCTAAGATAATAGTTTAGGTGGTCTTTGCTAATCAATCTTAAAATCTTTAGTTTTTCAAGTGTTGATCAACCCAGGTTAGCTGTAGGGGCCGGTTCCCAGCTAGCGGTGGTCCGAAGACTCTTAAGTACCGTGTCGCTTAGGACTATTTACACCCGGTTGACAGAAGGACCCTTTAGGCTTGTGCCCGAGTTTGTCTCTACTTTGAAACTTTATATTTGAAGATTTTATTTGCAATTTTCTTTTACTAAACTATTTTCTTTTTGGTCCTAGATTGCTTTCAAAGTAGTAAGTGATTAAAAATGAAGCAAATTGTATGTTACAATTGAAAGAAATTTTTGTGATCAAAAATTGCAATTGACAAATAGATAGAAAAAAAAATCTTACACAGTAACTATCAATTCTTTAGAATAAATCAATTATAACAAATAGTGAGAAGCAAATTGTATGTTACAGTAACTATTACTTAGAAGTAACAGTAACTATTAATTGCAATTGACAAATAGTTAGAAGCAAATTGTATGTTACAGTAACTATTAGTTCTTTAGAACTCTTAACTATTAACTTGAATATACATTTTGTTTAATTTTTTTTCTTTGTAGAACAAATCAACAGTAACTATTTGAACAAACAGTAACAGATAGTTACAAAAATCAATTATAAAAAATAATCAATTCTAACAGAAATCAACTCTTAGATTTTTAGAAATATTGTTGTTTTCTTATTGAAAAAATTTCAGAGTACAAAATAAAATTAGATTGATGTTACCGACCTCTGGGGAAGTCGTGCACGAAGCACTGCCCTAAGAGTTGATTCGGGATCTGTGTGCAGACGTTCCCGAAGCTCCTAGTGGTAAAATTCCCGCACTACCGGTATCTCGTCGCCGCACACGACTTGGAGAGAATGACCAGGACTTAGCTATGCCCAGAGCTCGGAGACGACGAAGATTTGACAGAATCGAAGTTTGGCAGCAAAAGTTTAGAGATGAATTTCTTTTTGATAGAGTTTACAAAGAAATCAGTCCAATATATAATACTCAAATTGAACGGTCTGAATTAATTTTCCTATTAATTCAGTCGTTACACAGGAGAAATAAATAATGAACCTGGACACAAAATTGGTTCAAAACAATTTGTAACGGAAGAAATAAATTTCTAACGTTCTGAAAATTAAATGGAAAAAAAAAAGAGGAGCAAAAAGAATTTTATGGTCCCAGCCCGAAGAGAAAATCGAATCGGCATTCGGCGTCCGCAGATGTGGGCGCGTACCCGTACCCGTTACGCGTCGAACCGAACCGGGCCGGGCGGCGGCTGCGGCGGCGCGTGCGTGGCCCAAGGGGTTCCCCACACAACAACTTAAGAGAGCAAAGAAGAGAAACTAATAAATGTACATAAGAAAGCTTTGGCCCATCCGATGTGGGACTAAAGAAAGGAAGAGGAAGCTTGAGCTTTTGAAAGCAAAGCAAAACCAACACCTTCAATGTCGTAGATCTTTATAAGTATTTTTCTCTTAGCAAACCGCTTTATTCTGACGAGAACTCGGAAACGAGTTCTCTTGAAGCAGGGGAGACTGATGTAACGTAGAATCTGCATGGATTCCTTTTTCTTTTCTTTTTTCTTTTTTTTAAGTTTATCTTACGATAGAGTTGTTAAGAATCATATTTCTTTTAGGACTCTGATTTGACTCTATCTTTTATTAGGATATGCTCTATCTTTATTTGATTATGGTTAGAATTTTTGTTTAATTAAGATTAAGTTGTCATAAAAGTCCTATAAATAGGCACCTTATGTATCCAGTTGGATAACAACTTTTTAATGAATAAAATTCTTCTTCGAGTTCTGGGACGTGTTCACTCTTCTCTTGGTCGTGGACTCGACTGTTCCGTAGATTCGGAAGCCCCTCGCTTGATGTTTTCAAGTAACATTTATGCGAACCCCTTATCAGGCCATCCTTCGGAGTTTTTGCGGCACCGCTTCACTCTCACCAAGCAACGGTGGTCCAGTTATCGTCACCACCGATCGACTTGGCCATTCCCAGGCACGAAGGTATCACGCTGCGTCATTCCACCTCTTGTCAGGGACTCTGGACTCTGTTTGTAGAACTAAATCTATAATATGATCAAATTCAAGCCACCACATTAACCATAATCCTGCACTAAGTAGCAAGTATGTCTATATCTTAATAAGTAATGAACCATCAATTAGTTTATTCACACCCATCCTCAAGAGGCCCTTTAAAACAGGTAGTATCATATTGGAATCCTAGCCGTGCCTAGACTACCCAATTCTCTCGAAAAATACTTGATTCCCTTGCATGCAGTTGCTTTTCCTCAACTTTGTCATTGACATCTTTCGGACAGTCTTCAATATATAGATTAATATCTTGTTAATTCCCTTTCATGTAATCATAGAGTGATTCCAATCCTCAACAGGCTTATTGTTGATGCACAAACCTCTCACAAGAGCTGAACATCAATCATATAAACACGTGTAAGACTGCTCTACAATCCAATCTCTAGCAAATTCAAAGATTTCATCAAACGTGTAGTCATTTTTTAACCAAGAAAAAGAATGTGATTTCCTTCCTAAAACTCAATTTTCTTATCCACAAGCATAATTCTGAAGATTCATATTCACTGGCTTCTTAAGATTTTAACCTGTCTACTATATATAGAATATGTTATTTTGTTGCTCTGAAGTGTGTTGGTTCGATTTTAATTAACTATAGAATCCCTCCAGTGCCATAAGTGCAAATATTGACGGGGAGGTATTAAAAGATTGTAACATCATTATATATAAAATTCTGCTCATGGAGAAGAATAAACTAGAAAGACGAAACAAAATTGTCGTGATATCTTCACCAAAGCGTCAATTACTACGCCATGTACCAGAAGAGAGATCAATAACTTGAACATATACAATTGCAAGAAAGAAAGTTTGAGTACTGTGTACAGATAAGAGAAGAAAGCAGATTGCTTCTAGCGAAACCCATCTCTGCGATCCTGCTCCTCAGCTTCCTTGTTTGCGACTTGAACAGACTTAAACCATAGAAAGGCCTACAGCCAAACTTTAAGTTACAAATACAAAAAGAAGATCTAATATCATTTAATGTACAGCTTGGAAAAAAAATAAGTAACATGCTCACAACTTACAGATGTTGGTATTCCGGTGAAAGCAAAGAATCCGAGCACAGGTGCGTAAAATATGCTGTCAGAGTTCAGGACACCAAACACAGGCTTTTGGTTCACATACTCAAAAATAGAACCTATCTGCCAACGAGAAGTGCGGACATAGTATCAACATTTTAACATCGATAGGTAAGAAATGATTCAGAAAAATGGGAATAGGGAACGTACCGCTGCTATTGCTACTATTGCCGACGCTAGTAAATATGCATAAAATGGTATCTGGAATGTAGATTGTGAAGAGCCACTGTTGCCTTCATCACGAGCCCAGGGAGGAGGGTCATCAGAATCCGGTTTAGCCCACGAAGGAAGCCTTTCCTCCGATTGGCTCGACTTTGCAGAACCTTCAGTAGCAGCACGTACTACAAATCTCCTGAATAAAATGCCTGCTTGCCAAGCAAGACGATACTGGTTTATCTTCCGGGTAGCATGCAGACCTGAGCTTCTGAGCTGAATGGGCACTAATCCAAGGTAGCTTGAACTTCGGTTTCTAAATGAAGGGGTCGGGCCTAAAACTGATAGAGACATTGCCACGGCCATCGACTCTAAACTTCACCCTTCAATTGAAATCGTACTACATTAACAACCAACAGCAAGCAAGGCTCTTCACTAGTAGACACAGGGTTCATGATGGCAGCAAAACAACTAACATGAGGAGATGAACTAAAAATAAGACGATTAACTACATGGAACTACAAATGGGCACAACATAACCAAGCTCTATTCAAATTATCAGCTACATTATAAAAGTGCTATATCCCAGAGAAAATCATTCAATCTGGATGAGGCAGTTTGATAAAAGTTCAAGCATTACCAAACTACCAACAAAGCCATTGCAAATTATACATTGCCCACCAATAAAAAAACTAATTTCACAAGCATATAAGGCTAATGAAAACATCAACTATGTTGGGAGAGAAGTGCGGAAACCTTCCCCCAAACCAGAGAATACCTGCGAGAGAACCGAGCAATACAACGCGCAAACCAAACACCAAACCACAGAAAAATAATCCACACAGACACAGAGAATTTTGACATGGAAAACCCTGGCGGAAAAAAACCACGGGACGATCGAAGTCCAACCCTGAAGACCTCCACTAAAGGAATAAAGAGAATACACCCTCTACAAGTTCCTTTCGATCCAACACGGATCACCACAACACTTAGGAAAAGAAAATAGATCACACCACGAATATAGAAGACAATTAGAAATTACCTAAAATGATCTCCTCCTCTGAAACGGTCTCCAATCCTTCCTTCTTCTTCCCAAAGTTACAATGGCACTCTTGCCTCCTTTTTTCCTCTTTCTTGAGATGATATGTTATGGTTAGATTGGAATTTGGATTAGAAAAACCTAATATATACCCCCTAATCCCGCAGCTAATCCTGGACCGTATGATTCGATCCAACGGTGTAAAACATCTCTGAATTTTCGTCCAGTCCGCCGACCGAACTCGGACCGAATTCGGCCGAGTCGGTGATTTGCGAGTAAACGAATACACAGTTTTCTGGAGCTTTTGGAGCACCCTAACAGAACTCGGACCGAGTTCGGCCTGAACTCTGTCTCCCCCTGTACAACAGTTGCTCCTTCTTCCTCCCGAGTTTCTTCGACCTCTCGAATGACTCTTGTCGCCTCCTCGAGCTTCTCTGACTACGGACGGCGCTCGTCGTACTCCGGGGTGTTCTCCACATAGGTTGGGAACCCCACCCACTCCAACAAATCTTCCCTTTCACAACTATGTGGAGGGGATCGTCATCCCGACGATCTGCCTGCAGTACTCAAACTTTTTCCTTGGAAGAATCTTTGTGAACATATCTGCTCCGTTGTCGTCTGTATGAACCTTCTCAAGCGTCGCTTCCTTCTTCTCAACAGCATCCTGTATCCAATGATACCGGGTCTCAATGTGCTTGGACCGGCTATGAAATGTCTGGTTCTTCATAAGGTGAATAGCACTCTGACTATCGCAAAGCAAAGGATACTGCACCTGCTTTAGCCCAATTTCCTGCAACAACTTCTTCATCCACAGCAACTCCTTGCAAGCCTCCGTCGCCGCAATGTACTCTGCCTCTGTCGTCGACAAGGCAACAAACTTCTACAAACGCGACTGCCACGATACTGTTCCACCAGCAAACATCATCACATAGTCCGAAGTCGATCGCCTCGTGTCTACATCTCCAGCCATATTAGTGTCGGTATACCCAACCAGCTTCTGCTCGTCACCACCAAATGAAAGTCTCCAATCGGCAGTGCCCTGAAGATATCGTAGAATCCACTTGACCTCACTCCAACGTACCCTTCCAGGATTGGAAGTGTACCTGCTAACTGTGCCGACTGCGTGAGCAGTGTCTGGCCTCGTACATACCATAGCATACATAAGACTTTCCACGGCTGAGGTATATGGAACCCGCTCTATATCTTTCTTCTCGTCCTCGGTAGATGGACACTGCTACTCAGTGAACTTAAAGTGAGCCGTAAGAGGGTTACTCACTTTCTTCGACCCGTCCATTCCGAAACGCTGAAGCACCCGGTGAATGTACTTCTTTTGGGACAAGTGTAGCAGCTTAGACTCTCTCTCTCTCTCTCTCTCTCTCGACTGATCTCCATCCCAAGAATAATCTTCGTTGCGTCCAAATCCTTCATAGAGAAGGCAGCGTCCAGTTGGCGCTTCAACTCTGCTATCCTAGTGGCATTCCGACCCACCAACAGTATGTCATCAACATAAAGCAAAAAAATGATAAAATCATCCTCAGCGAAGTACCTCACAAAAACACAATGATCCGACGTCGTCCGTGCATAGCCATGCTCCCCCATAAACGACTCGAACTTCCTGTACCACTGCCTCGGAGCCTGTTTCAGACCATACAAACTCTTCCTCAACCGGCAGACCAAATGTG
This sequence comes from Iris macrosiphon, assembly GCA_036927795.1. NCBI lineage: Eukaryota > Viridiplantae > Streptophyta > Magnoliopsida > Asparagales > Iridaceae > Iris > Iris macrosiphon. Next base: position 37,223,849 of record JAYESA010000004.1, on the reverse strand, counting down.
ACTTGTCCTTCTCACAAAATCCCTCTGGCTGCTCCATGTACAAGTCCTCCTCAAGATCACCGTGGAGGAATGTCGTCTTCACGTCCATTTGCTCGACCTCCAAGTCGAAACTGGCTGCCAAACCTAGCACCACCCGAATAGACGACTGCTTGACGACTAGCGAAAATATTTCAACATAATCTACGCCTTTTCGCTGACCGTAGCCTTTAACTACCACCCTCGCTTTGTATCGAGGGCGAGTAGCATCATCTGTCTATTACTTCACTCTGAACACCCATCGATTCTTCAAAGCCTTCTTGCCCTTTGGCAACCGCACCAGATCATAAGTATAGTTGGCCTCCAAGGAACTCATCTCCGCATGCATGGCCTCCATCCACTCCTGCATGTGTTCGTCTTCCATAGTCTCTACGAAACTTTTGGGTTCTCCCCCGTCAGTCAGTAGCACATACTCACCCGGTGAGTATCTCGTAGATGGTCGACGCTCTCTATCGCTCCTCCTCAACGGAACCACTGGTGCTGGTTGTATATCTACAGCCTCCTCCCCTCCAGGAACTGCCCCATCGGCATGCTCATCCTCCTGAGGGTCACCCTGACCACCATCAGCAGGCTGATGATCAAGGTTGGGAGCAACTCCATGTACTGGCTCCCCCATAACTGGATCCTCTGCGATGTCCTCTGAAAACTGCTCGAAACAAAATGACTCTAACTCAGGCAATTCCTCAGCCTCAGAAGGCTGAGGAATCCTGAGTGTTGGTCATGGTTTGATCCTTGACAAATACTACGTCCTTGCTTCTGTAGAGATTTCTTTCCACTGGATCATAGAGTCTATAGCCAAACTCATCCCGACTGTAGCCGACAAAGACGTACTGTCTCGTCTTTGGCTCAAGTTTGGATCTCTCGTCCTTCGGTACATGCACGAAAGCCTTACAACCAAACACTCGCAGGTGATTGTATGATGGCACTTTGTCGTACCATACTTTGTCAGGCACATCACCCTGCAAAGGAGCACTAGGAGATAAATTAATAACATAAGCAGCTGTGTAAAGTGCCACACCCCAATAGCTGCCTGGCAAGTTTGCTTCTGACAGCAAACACTGCACCCTCCATCAACGTCCTGTTCATCCGCTCCGCTACACCGTTGAGCTGCGGTGTCTTTGGTGGAGTCTTCTGGTGTCGTATCCCTTGCTCTCTGCAATAAGCATCAAAGGGACCGATATACTCGCCGCCATTGTCCGACCGAACACAAAGCAGCTTCTTGCCCATCTCCCTTTCAACAGAGGCCTGAAACTCCTTGAAAGTGGGCAACATTCGATCATTGATCTTTAAGGTATAGACCCAACCCTTCCTGGAACAGTCATCAATAAATGTTACAAAATAAGAAGCACCACCAATGGATTTTACCTTCATAGGACTGCAGTCATCCGAGTGAATGAATTCGAGCAACGCCGGCTTCCTTGAACTTGGGTGACTTTGGAAAGACACCATATTTTGCTTTTCCGCCAAACAGTGCGTGCACTTCTCCAACTTTGTAGAGTTTAGTCCTGGAATCACCTTCTTGTTCACCAAGTAGCTCATCCCCTTCTCGCTGATATAGCTAAGCCGACTGTGCCACAACTCAGTAGACGCATCAATAGTTGCGTTAACCTCATGTTCCCCATGTGCGCTCCCTTCCATATAGTAGAGTCCGGACCTCTTGCTTCCTTTGGCAATCACCATCGAACCTCTGGAAAGCTTCCACTGACTGTTGCTGAAGAGACCGAAGAAACCCTTGTCATCCAACCTTCCAACCGCCACTAGGTTGAAACGGATATCAGGGACATGACGAACATCTTTGAGAACAAGAACTGCATCCGTCTTTGTCCTCAAATGCACATCTCCAATGGCAACCGCCTTTGACACATCTCCATTGTCCATCTTCAACACTCCACAGTCGCCTGTTGTGTAAGAAATAGTGCCATGTTGTGAGATACATGCGCTGAAGCACCTGAGTCCACAAACCAAGAGTTGTCATCGCAGGCGAGGTTCATAACTACCTCATTGTGGTGCCCCGTTCCACCTATTCGGGGAGCGCGGCTAAGAAATACAAGACGGTATCGTTCGATCGGGATAGATTGAAACAAGAACCCATCCACTTTATGGATTTGCTTCTTCGGAATCGATTCCCATATTCAGTGGACCGTGCCCCCAGGATCGACTTAGCGGCAGAGTCAGGAGGGACCTCTCCGCTGCATCTTTTGTTGCCTAGTTTTCGCTATCGCTTGTTATTTTCGTGCCTTAAGTTGGTTTTCGGATTTTGCTTGAGTTTTCTTGAACGGTTTCGATGGATTTTATTGTTTTCGTTCGTTGAACTGCACTTCAATTCCGATATTGGAAATAGTTGAAGAGGTATTGATCAGCTGTTCGTGGCAATGCAGGTGAACAAGCAATAGGCAACGCCCGAGCGGACTCCTTAAGCACCTCTTTCCTTCTTCCTTCCAACAAACTTGTGAGTGGCTTATATTCGATTCAGTTGGCCCTTCTTCCAAGTCTTCACACCAAAAATCTTGTATTCTTGCTTGCCCCGATGAGACGATACCAAGTAATAACTAAAAGATGTCAAGATAAAAAGGAATAGACTTGGATTATTTTGCTTGTCAATCAAACTTGTGAACGGTTACTTACTTGCATGCTTGTTCGTTTGGAATGTTCATCATATGGATAAATACAAGTTAGAATGTATACTCTTCTTTAAATTGTGTTATGTATAGAACTCATCCTGAATGCCATAAACTGAACAGGAAGACTATGCAAAAGTAGATCTTGCCCTGTTACTGTCCCGTGCCTGATATTGCCCTGAAATGCTTCAACTGCTAACTTAGTGTATTACGTTGATCACGGACAACTTGTGCAAAAGGTCTTAGTTCCTGCGGACGATCGCTAGAGCACTGGCACCGATCCGATCCGGACGGAACTCCTGATAGTCTCCTGCATCGGACAGAATGGCCTGTGACGCCCTGATCCTTGCGTCACACGTCATTCCGGCCCAGACTAGAACCATCCCTTTGGCACCATTCCAGTGATCCCCTCGTATATTTAAACCTGTTGCAAGCTAACTTGTGTCTTTGCGGCAGGGAAGGACATGGTAAGTATTATGCAGGTGGTTCAGACGGGCAGGTAAAAGCCACCGAACGGGGACAAGTTCATTTCAGTAGTTTTATTATATTGCTGCTTATAAAATGAACTAAGGCAAGATAGAAAGACCACAAATAAATATGCATGCTTCATCTAAACAACGTGTTGATTGGTATAGTTGGGTTAGCTTGCCTTCACCAGTATGTTTCGATGTACTGACCCTCGTTGAAACAGGTTCCCCGCACTAAGGAGATCCGAACGAGGAGCCAAAGTCATCCCCCAATCCAGTCCAGCTGTAGGCGCGTCTTGATCGTGCCACCCTTTCGAAGTATATTTTCAGCAAGGAGCTAGCGGCCCAAACTCAATGCAGCTCCGTGGAAAGGCCATCATTCCACCAGGAGGTCTTTACATTTTGAAAATTTAGTGAAGGAATGTAATGTACAGGACAACTATCTTATTTTGTGTCAACACTTTTGTATGCCCGTGCGGCAACCCTTATGACTCAGTTCAAGAGTTTGTAATAGATGTTCATTATCAATAAAAAGAGAACTTTTCCATGTTTCAACCTGTGTTTCAATTTATCTGCATACTCTAAATATGTGCTCGCTATGCGAAAAGAAATACCTTAGCCTTGTGCGGTGCGCAACCTAGGCCCGCACGACGTCCCGTCCGGGGGACGACTATCGATTCCACGGAATCGAGGCGTGACATGGTATCAGAGCCCAGCTTCAAGTTCCTTGACCCTCGTATGGGAAAAGCTCCTTTAACGATCAAATCCCTGTGCGAACTCTTGAACTCGTTAGGCCAAAATGAGATACGTTCATGCAATAAGTCCATAATACATTATGATCCTGGTGTAATTTACCTTCTTTTGAAGGAATGGCGCAAGCGCAATCCTCAGCGCCAGCATCGGACAAGACACAAGCCCAGGAAAGCAGTTCTGGCACTTCGGAAAGCTCTCGGAGCCAGAGAGCCATGTCTCGTGTTGACCCCATTCAGCAAATGATACGGATGTTGGAGGCCAACCAATAGAGGGAGGAGGCTCGTCATGAACGGGCTGAGAAGTGAGCAGAGGAAAGGCAGAACCAGTTCCAAGATCAAATAGAAGTCCGATTCTCAGTCCAACAAAAGCAGGTAGATACCCTGCAGCAGATTGTTCAGACCTTGGCCTCCAACCAGTCAACGGCAACAGCGGCGACTCCGGTGGAGCAACCAGCACTTGAAGTTGAGACACCTCAAACACCAAGGAAGAGGGATGTGACTGCCTTCGACTTTGGCGACTTCAAGAAAGTCTGCAACACACCATTCAAAGGGACTGAGGATCCGATAGCGGCTCTAGATTGGTTGGCCGAACTGGAGAATCACTTCAAACTCCTGGAGGTGCCCGAGCAGAAGCGAATTGTGTGTGCCCAACTTCAACTCCGTTTGAATGCGCACGACTGGTGGGACGTGCATCGACGATCTCTTCCAACAGACGATGATGAGGAGACCATTGCATGGGCTACTTTCCGTGGCGCATTCGAAAAGGAGTTTATACCCCCTCCCGTACGTCGTCAGAAGGAGAACGAGTTTGTGCAATTACGCCAAGGAAGCATGACAGTTAAGCAGTATTCTGCCGAATTCAACCGGCTCGCCAAATTTGCCAGCTACTATTTACCTGATGCAGCGAGTCGTGCCAGGAGATTCGAAGGAGGTCTGCGTCCTGCTATCCACGCGCACGTGGTCGTTCCCCAGTACCAGACGATGCGGGAAGTCCTAAACCATGGCTTCTCTCTCGAACCGCAGTATCCTTATGTTGCTGCCGGCGCTGTGCATACCTCCAATCACAAACGCCAAAGCAACAAGAAAGGAAACAACGCTGCAAAGCGTCCAAACAACGGCAGTAATCCGAGAGGCAACCCAGGTGTAACCTCCGTATCCTGAAATTCATGCTTAAATGTTGTTATTAGGTCAATTTGGGGCTATTAAAATTTTTTCATAATTTTTAGTTAATTAAAAACTAGTAATCCTAATTTTCTAGGACTTTCAAGAATTTATTTTAGGGACAAATATATTTAAAAATATCCCAAACTTTTATTTTATGTTCTAAATAATAAAATATATTTTCTAGAATTTTTTGGAAATTTTTTGATTATTTTTAGCATTTATTTTGAGTTAATTATGAAAAACTGAATTAAAAACTATTTTCTGAAAAAGAAAACCCAAAAAGAAATTATTTCTGCCCAGTCAGCAAACAGGGGGCCCACCTGTCAGCCTCCAGCAGCCAACAGTGCGGGGCCCGCCTGTCAGCGACCGCGGGTGAAGCCGAGCCGAGCCGAGCCGCGTCCAAGTCCGAGTCGGACTCAGCTGAGCCGAGCCGCGTGGATCTACGACCGCTGGATCTGGGCGGGGAGCCACGGATGGCTGCCACGTGGCAAGCTCCTGAGCCGCGGCTGCTCTTTCTCTCTCCTCTATATATATATATTAGTTTAGTTATTTTCTAGGGTTTTTCTTCAGCCGATTTTTGGAGAATTGCAATCTAGGGTTCCTTCATCTTCCAGAAGTCATTGCGCATAGCTCCGGACTCCAAACGAGGCCTAGTTTTTTGTGTTAGAAAGATATTGAGGTTAGCTTTCTGATTATATAATTTGTTTTACGAAATTATGATTATTAAATTCTGAAAAATTCGTAGAACACAACATGTCCGAAAATAGACATGTTTCGATGTTTTCGTGATTCCGGGAGAACCAGGAATCAGAATCACGAACCGTTTAAAGTTTCGGAAAGCTAATGTCGAGATCATTGACATATATTTTTCCCAGAATTTATTTCGAAGTATTTATATACTGTTAATTCTGTCGAACTTCTAGGGTAAAATTTAACCATCGGTGCACGATACGAAACTTGTATGTGCCATAATTCCCAAACGAAATTGAATTTGGACGAGCCGTAAATTCCAGTATGTTTTTGACGCTGAAATCTACAGGAAATCATGCATGAAAGTTGAGTTTGTGTCGGTTGACTTTTCGGTCAACAGATCGCCTCGATTTGCGTGCCATGAGTCTCGAGTAGATAAAATTCAGTTCTTTTGGATAAAAATTTAGGAATTAACCTAAAAATCAGAATAATAAGATTAAAATAGGAATTTAGAGTAATTATTCCATAATTAAATAAATTAAAATAAATTATCTTTTGACATGGTAAATTTGTAATACATAGGCTATTTGGACTGTGACTTGGACTCTGATTTATACCAGCAGCAGGACCTCAGGCGAGTACATTCTCTGACAGTTTCCATTATGTTGATTATCTCTATAATTCTTGTTGTATAGCGTACATGACTCTGACACTGTTCTTTACACGAGTTGGCATCATCGAGACCTGTCACGAGGAGTCGTGATTGGGATCCATCGTGCTAGCTGGGGGAAATGGGGAAGTATTAGTAGTTATGTGATCATACCCCTTACATGCAGCATTAGCTCACCCACATCTCACGTCGGTGCAGCCTTACCCTTACATGCCTCATCACTGTTACATTCCGGTTAGCCTGACCTGTTGGGGATGATCGCTAATCCATGTAATGAGTCATATAACCCAAGCCGATCACATGATATACTAATGTTTCACACACTTAGATGATTCTTGACATGCATCTTTAGTATATTGATCTAGCATCTCTACATGTTCTAGTTATTGATCTTGTACACACTTATATACCAGTTCATTGTTCTTGCGTGTACTTGGATTCCTATTTTATTGCTAGATGTACATTGATGATGACATGCTCCAGTACTTCATTATTCTAGTATTTCTCTATTCCAGTATTTCTTATTGTCAGTATTTCCTATCTGTCTTGTATTTCTTTACACTGTGTTATAGTTTTTGTCAATATGTATGGAACTGCTGTTAGAGGTGTATTTCGTTCCAATCCTGACTGGATATTTTTTCCAGACTGTGACATAAGAGGACTTTTCCGACATACTTGGAGATATGGATGTTATTGATTGCAGGTTAGACTATTTATTGTGTTTAGACTTGTCTTGTATTTCATTTGCTTGCTTCGATATCTCATCGTGCTCTAGCTTATGTGATTGAGTATTTCTATATTATTTTGTGATATCTGTGTCTCCTTATGGAGTTGGATATTCATGTGAGATTGATTAGATAGTTACATGACCTAGACAGCGTTCTACCGCCGATGCTGCGGCGTAGGCTGGACGTACCCACGCTCTCGTGCCCATATACCGGGTGCGGGTCGTGACACGTTTTTAGTGGTGGCCCATGCAAGTCAGACTTCGCAAGTTGTGCGATGTCGTGGTAGTGCGACGTCTTAGTTATACTACTGCGTGCCTGCTATAGAATATAGGACATAGGATACTAGGATGCGAGAGGATACTCAATCACAAAATTATTTGGGAGATTCTTGGGATGACCCTTGAGAATCTTATTATAATTTCCAATTTAAATCTTTTCCTTGTTTCCGTCCATTCTCACTTGTTGATATTGAGTTTGATTCTTGTTGACCAGTGGTTAAATTTAATTCTTGGTATCGTTGTTGAGTTGATTTCATATCGAGATAAATTTTACGGGCTAAAATTTACGGTATCATCTGATGACATATGTTGATGAGGACAGTGAGAAAGGTAAAACGTCTACTTTGGTTATGGACCCTAGAGTTTATCGCAGCCATATTAGCTGTCGTGACGAGAACGTAGGAACCTGACTTGGATGTACATACTATAGTTATGAAACTTAGAGTCTCTCGCAGCCATACCGGTTGGCGTGGCGAAGATTCTAGATGACATGATTATAGAGTTGCATACCTTAGTTACGGAACCTATCGTTTATCGCATCTATGCTTACTGGCGTGGCGAGGATTCTGAGTGTCATGATTTCAGACAGACGTGTATGATTATCAGGTTGTATCTTAAATTGGTTCTTAAAGTATCATCTCAAGACTTATCTATTTCTGTTATTCCAGGACTTTGTTCCATCGCTTCTTTTCTTTACTAGCAGTAAAGATACCTTCAGTCCTTATTCCAGTTCTTTTGAGCCTTATTTCTTTAAGGATCCTTGTTAGTGTGATAATTAGTGACTTGCAATTTTGGTTGTGTCTTGTATTAGTTTGACTGAGTGTGACTTGTGAGTTTGTAAGTGTTTCTTAGTTGGACATGTGAGCAGTAGGCATTAATCTAGAGATACCCATAGCATAGTACCTTATAGCAATAGTTCTATGATAGGTGTTATTATAGTTAATATTGGTACTATAGGTAGAAGGAGTAAGAGTATCAATGATGGTTCCAAGAGTTAGTATCAGAGTCAGCATACCCGTCCTGGATAGTCATGAAATTATGTAATTGGATGATCTATGTAAATAATTAAGTATCAAGGAATTGTGTTAAAGATTAATGGAGCGTGATATTCAATTTGATGATTGATACTGGCTGTATCAAGAGTAAAGAAATGTATATGCATAAAGGGTTTTAATGAGATGCCATGAGTAGAGAAATATCAAGATTGGTAATGAAAGTTGTGAAGTGTATCACAGATTAGTATAACAGTCTGTAAAAGATTTAAGAGAAGATACATATACATAAATCAAGATAGGGAACCATATGCCTGCCCTTGAGATTGAAGTAAAGCATGGATATTATAGAAAGTGCAAGTAATCGTGAGTTGTAATAAGTTTGATGAGATAATCTAATGATGAAGCTAGTGTTACCATACCAATAATGCTAGTGATTCTATATCAAAGATTTGTTGAGCAAGGTGCTAATGACAGTAAGTACTTCGTGTGATGATAATTAGATTGGTGTACCAGTTAATATAGATCGAAAATCATTGGAGAAAATATGTGTGATGATAACTTTGATTATTGGAAGTAATAGTGCAAGTAATCCAGGCAGTGCAATATTCAGTACACAGTTGAGAGTTATAGATAATTGATGTATTTGTGTGCACCTTGAGTATTAGAGACTGTGAGCATATATGTGTACTTAGATGCTTGTGGATTAAATTTATAATTTGAAGAGTGGAAATGAATTTCAATTTTTAAGAATTTAGAGGAGTTAAGATTTTATGTTATTAAAATTTTGAGGATTCGAATTCAATTCAATAAACATAGTCAAGCTATAAAGATTTTGGAAGCGATTAAAATTTATTTTTTCGATATTGAGTATTTGACTTTTGAGGAAAGTATATGCATTTTATTTTAAATCATTCGAGAAGTAAATTTTGATGATTTTATTTTGAGGATAAAATTTTATGGTGGGTAAGAAGTTTATATTAGTATATGAGTAGATGATATACATGTGTAAGGATCTTTTGACTTGAGCATGATTGAGATGGCACTACAAACTAACTTGGGTGTCCATCTAGAGTTGTATTAGAGAGAGTAGTACTTAGTATGGTATATTGTACTTGGTGTGCACTTGAGTGATAAGAACAACTAGTATAAATAGTTGTAGTAGGTAAGAGAGCTAGCAGTGAGTATGCTTTTAGTAGAAACAGTAGTACCAAGGGATAGAGGTATCAAACTTTAGATGCATCATTTGACCTATGATTATGTTAAGAGGTCCTTGGAATCAGATTTTGGTATTAATAGACAGATATGTGTAATATGGATGTATCCACGGATATCTTGTGGACTAGTGATTAGTTGAGATGGGTATTAGTGTATAGGGACAGGAATTTGTGAATAAATGTGCCAGAGTTAAGTGTATGATAGAGGTTGTAGATGTCCGAGTAATGGGTTAGAAGGCTATGTTCTGTTCTTTCCTTCTGTTCATTTTTCGTCTGTTTGATTGATTAATTGATTTCTTAGTACCGTAGCATGTATCAATGATTTTCTTGCTAGAATATAGTTAGTAGTAAATCCTGACAGAGACTGCAATACCATGACAAAAGAGACCATAACCATACATATTTTCCTTAGATTGCATGTTGTATGACTGTAGGTAGGATTTTCGTAGACTTGATCGTTGGGGGTTTGACTGTAGTGAAGATTTATGAAGAGATTATGATTGGACAGAAAGAGACAAGGATTTTAAAATTTCGGGGATAAACATTAATTTAAATAGAGAGTTGAGAATTTAATATGGCGGAATTGACGATTTCGTTAAATCATTGAATTTTATGAAGATTTGGTATGATTGAATGTCACTAACATTTGAGGAAATTAAGGAGATTATCATTATATTCATTGGCCTGCAAGTTATGAATTTATGTTTTGAATATTGCATTTGAAGATTTCGTAAGTACTACATTGTTTGAGTATTGTGTGGAAAAAGAAATCAAGGATTAAGATCACTAATGGATTATTGTTGAATTCAAATTTTGGGATAAGATTTTTTTAAAATTTTATAAATATGCATTGATAGGATTTCAATTAAAGGATTGATAGTAAATTTTGTATTCAGTGATTTACTCAAAATTTGAGGAGTAAGATGATTAATGGATTAGTGTGTGAAATTCAAACTTTTTGGACGAGATTTTAAATTTTATAAATATACATTGAGTGGATTTAAAATTAGAGGATTGAAAATTAAGTTTTGTATTTAGTGATTAGCATAAATTTTTGAGGAGATTTTGAAAAGAATGAAATTTGATTTTTTAATTTTAAAGGTTGCGGGAATATGATACTTCTAGAATTTTGAAAAGTTGTGAAAAAACAATATGGATTAGTTCATGATTGTATAATTTGATGAATATAATTTTGATGGTCAAAAAAAAAAAAAAAAAAAATTGAGTATTTTAAATTTCGAGGACGAAATTTTTTTAAGGTGGGTAGACTTGTAACCTCCGTATCCTGAAATTCATGCTTAAATGTTGTTATTAGGTCAATTTGGGGCTATTGGAATTTTTCTATAATTTTTAGTTAATTAAAAACTAGTAATCCTAATTTTCTAGGACTTTCAAGAATTTATTTTAGGGACAAATATATTTAAAAATATCCCAAACTTTTATTTTAGGTTCTAAATAATAAAATATATTTTCTAGAATTTTTTGGGAATTTTCTGATTATTTTTAGCATTTATTTTGAGTTAATTATGAAAAACTGAATTAAAAACTATTTTCTGAAAAAGAAAACCCAAAAAAAATTATTTCTGCCCAGTCAGCAAACAGGGGGCCCACCTGTCAGCCTCCAGCAGCCAACAATGCGGGGCCCGCCTGTCAGCGACCGCGGGTGAAGCCGAGCCGAGCCGAGCCGAGCCGCGTCCAAGTCCGAGTCGGACTCAGCTGAGCCGAGCCGCGTGGATCTACGACCGCTGGATCTGGGCGGGGAGCCACGGATGGCTGCCACGTGGCAAGCTCCTGAGCCGCGGCTGCTCTTTCTCTCTCCTCTATATATATATATATTAGTTTAGTTATTTTCTAGGGTTTTTCTTCAGCCGATTTTTGGAGAATTGCCATCTAGGGTTCCTTCATCTTCCAGAAGCCATTGCGCATAGCTCCGGACTCCAAACGAGGCCTAGTTTTTTGTGTTAGAAAGATATTGAGGTTAGCTTTCTGATTATATAATTTGTTTTACGAAATTATGATTATTAAATTCTGAAAAATTCGTAGAACACAGCATGTCCGAAAATAGACGTGTTTTGATGTTTTCGTGATTCCGGGAGAACCAGGAATCAGAATCACGAACCGTTTAAAGTTTCGGAAAGCTAATGTCGAGATCATTGACATATGTTTTTCCCAGAATTTATTTCGAAGTATTTATATACTGTTAATTCTGTAGAACTTCTAGGTAAAATTTAACCATCGGTGCACGATACGAAACTTGTATGTGCCATAATTCCCAAACGAAATTGAATTTGGACGAGCCGTAAATTCCAGTATGTTTTTGACGCTGAAATCTACAGGAAATCATGCATGAAAGTTGAGTTTGTGTCGGTTGACTTTTTGGTCAACAGATCGCCTCGATTTGCGTGCCATGAGTCTCGAGTAGATAAAATTCAGTTCTTTTGGATAAAAATTTAGGAATTAACCTAAAAATCAGAATAATAAGATTAAAATAGAAATTTAGAGTAATTATTCCAGAATTAAATAAATTAAAATAAATTATCTTTTGACATGGTAAATTTGTAATACATAGGCTATTTGGACTGTGACTTGGACTCTGATTTATACCAGCAGCAGGACCTCAGGCGAGTACATTCTGTAACGCCCCGCAACCGCACGGTGCGTTTCGCTGAGTCGGATTGAATGAAACAAATGCTGGTTCCATTTGATTTGTTAGATTTTGGGAAGAAGTATTGATTGAGTTGTTTCATGTGCAGATGGCTAGCGGGTTCGATGGAAAACAGGTGTTCGTTCAGAGCAGTACTGAGATAGCTGAGTTGGAATGATAATGCCATCTTCCTTAGTCCGATCGGTCGGATGATTTGTAGAGCACGGCCTGCTCGCACGGTCATACCAGTTGAGTAGATCGCGCTTGCATCGGACCACGGGTTCAAGGGATTGGCCGTATCGGCAGGACATAATGCTTAACGGGATCAAACATTGTGAGTGGGCTCTTTCCCTTCTCCTCTACTCCTTCATGCCTAATAATATGGAAAACACGAAAAAGGCTTGAACACTTGGACTGAAACATTGGGAATCACTACATTGAGGCGTGCATAGAGTGTACGTCGTTGGCTTGGTAGGATTGTGGCTTGATATGATTTACGCGTTGGATAGTTGGAACGATAGTTGGATTATACATTTGAGGCAGTTGGTTGGTTGATTTGGATTATGCTTGGACAGTTGGAATGATACATTGAGTCATTGGGAACATCGAAAATTCGGGCGAGCGAGCGTGCATCCGTGCACGAGTATCACTTGGTCGCTTTGTCTTGCAAAGCGAGCAGTTGTGGTTCGAAACCGAACAACTGCATCGGCGCGGGCATTGTGCCTCTTTTGGGGCATTGTGCCATGGGATAGTTTGAGAAGGGTGTTGCACCATTGGAAATACTGTGTTGAGAAGAGGCATTGTGCCTATGGGAATAACTTGTGAATGGTGCCTTGGGCTATATGTTGGAAGAATGGTTATGGATGTGTTGGTTGGATTATTGGTGGAACGAGTCTAGGATCGCTTGGTGGGGCGAGAATGTTCGATCATCTCGTCATACCTACTTGGTGTTTGCATGTCACGGACAACCTATATTGCACAGGGTTTGGTCTCCTCGAATGGGTACTCCGGGGCACCGGGACCGTTCGGCCATGGAGGAGACAATTTGGGTAACGCGTCTTGGGCGCGGTGCCAACGGTTGGAATCGATCCAGGTGGGTTAGCTACTTAGCGCTGTTTCGAGGAGAACCGCATTTGATCAGTCCGATCAAAGTCCTTTATGGCTTGGCCAGTGACTTCATATAGATTAGTGTTGGCTTGCTTTTCTTTTGTTGGTTTGGCTTTCGTGTAGGCGCGGCCACCTTGCCTCGGCAAGAGTGTGCACTGTGAGATTTGGATTGTAAATGTTGGTTGGGGATGGATATTGAGGCTTGGTTGATGGTTCGACATGTTATCGTATTGCTTGGACTTGAGCAGGACGGTTTGCATGCTAGTTTCCTTCGAGTTGGTTATATAATTGCTTGTCGATTGGTCTGAGTTGAGTGCTTGCATGCTTAAACTGCTTTACAGCTTTCCTTAACATGTCATCCATATGCCATGAAATGAATCTAGGATTCAACTAGAAAGATCACCATATAACTGTTTGCATTCACTATTTTACTTAGTGTCGGCTTAGGCGAGTGGGTTACCCCGCTCACCAGTACGGTTGTGTACTGACCCACGTTTGTGGGCATTATTTCAGGTACGCAGGCGTAGTGGCGCTGCTTGGATATACAAGGCGTGATGCATGAACTGTAAGTACCTTTGTGGGCTAGAGAAAAGAGCAAAAGTATTTCATCGCCTTCGTGGCATCGCCTTCGTGGCTTTGTCTTCGATGAGGCATTTCATTTGACCCTATCGTGAGCTTCACTGCGTATTACTCTGATTGTGTGCTTGGTACACAATACTTGACTTCCGCTGCAACTTGGTTGTTTCAATGATAACATTTGGTGTTTGACAACATCGCCTTGTACGAGCGCAACTCCAGGCTCGTACGGCATCACGTCCCGATGAGAACGATAGTCCTGCGGGAGAGCTGTAAACGTGGTGATTCACGTTCAGCGGGGACTATTGAGCTTGCGGGAGATTGGGGCGTGACAAATTGGTATCAGAGCGCCTGGTTCATTTTCTCGGACTTAGTCCGCTTCATCACAAACTCTAAATAGCTTCCGCGTGTCGTTTAGCTCTTGACTCTACTCAGTGCCGCATTGGATGTTTCATGCAATAAGTCTATATTATTGCTGGTTGTGGCTGCATGTTGTTCTTGGTTGTGTTGCCTTGGTTGTTTTTCGTAGGATCGCTTAGCTTCGTTTGGCGTTGTTGCATTCGTGCAGCAAGTTGGGTGGCGTTGTTGCATTTGTGCAACAAGTTGAGAGCTTTTGTTGGGTTGGCTTGGCTTATCGTTCGGGAGTTTCTGATTGCATCAGTGGATCAGTTGGTTGGCTAACGAGATTTGGTTATGCAGCATGTTGTGAGTAGGAGCATTCGATGAGAATGGATCGTTGCACGAGTTGCTCGTGTAGCGAATTGTTGGATAGAAGTTGGAATTTTGGCTGTGGCGCATCGGTTGAGCAGGTTTGAGTTTGGCTCGGGAATATCAGAATAGTTGGCACGAGTTGCTCGTATAACAAATGTGTGGAACCATTGAGTATTGGGTTGGATTACTTGGAATACGATCGTTGCACGGGTTGCTCGTGTTGCGAAAGTATCGGATGATTATGAGAATAGCTGGAAGCATTGAGAATGGAATATAGCACGAGTTGCATCATGAGATTGATGGAAATATTTGGATAATTCAAGCATTGCCTGAGTTTTGTGTCAGACTTGAATTGGGAAAGGCATGATCACACATTTTGGATGGTTCGAACGGATCTTGGATCAATGCAAGGAAATCGTAATGCGAGTAGCGACTTGATTCGGAGTGGTATATGGGATACCACATATTGAGCAAGGAATTAAAAATATTTTGGTTGGACATCTATGGAAATTGTCTGAACGAACTCGAGTAACAGAAATATAAGTTGTTTGGTGCACGTCAGTTGAGTTGGGAAGAATGAAAATGGAATAAGCGAATATTGAGTTGAGCATATCGAGAACGGACTTGTGCAAATAGAAGTATCATTGAGCTTAAGAGATGGACGAGATCGGAATGAACTGGATTACGCTTGAACGAGCGATGGGTGAATCAAATAATAGCGAGCACGAACTATAATTTTGGGCAACACATTTGAGCTGTTGGTTGAGCAATGAAACACGAACTTGGCTTGGAGGGGCAAAGCGATGGATTCACTCAAACTTGAAGATTTTGGATATTGCTGTTCAAGAAGTTGACTCTGGTTTAGCGGAAGTGGAATTTTGAGCAAGATGGTGCAACAATGGTAGATTGATTCTCCGGAAGACGTGGACGGATTGAGGCAACAACTAAAGGCAAGAATTTGTGGCGGACAGACTTTTGAAGATAGCTAAACGTGGGAGCAACGTCGGAGCAAATCACTGTGCGGTTTGAGCAAGTTGGACGTGCATTGTAGAATGCGGCAAAGGGATAAGAATTGGAGCAAGTCTTGAGTTTCGGAAATCATTGCAGTGGTAGTGCGAGAAGACGAACATGGTAGTTCGGAAAATTTGATGGATTCAGGGCATAACGGCGGATTGATGGAAGACGGTTTCAAACGAGCACAGTTCTCGAATTGTGGCTTGGATAGATAGCAAGACTCTAGGTGGTTAAGCATATCATCAAAGGTAGTGCATGAAATTTCTCGGATTCAGAAGATCGCTCGGATGGAATGGTTGGATTTTGATTCGGATTTGCAGATGAGATATAGCATGGTTTATAGTAACTGTCCATCGTGATGATTACAATTATCGAGCGTAGCTTCGGGACAGCTGACCCTAGCGACTTGCCCGCTGAATCGGATATGAATATGGTAGACCCATAGAACGACCCTTGAGGCGGCGTATTTGGGAATGCGTCGAGGGCAGATGTGAGCAATGAGATTTGGCTTATTGACTGAGTGTTGGATTTGAGAGATCATTGGGATAGCCTTCAGCTGAAGATGCAGCCGGAAGATCGAAGCGATGGTGGAAGTAGCCTAAGTCAACTGATGAGATTCAGAGTCACAGATTTTTGTAGATGGCATCGCCTCTGACTCATCGTGCTCTGGAAGGGAATAGCATTTATATGAATGGACGACTGTGGCGGCTCGTTCAAATCAAATCTTTGCGAATACTGGAAGGGACAGATGTGCCTCAGATTTACAAGATGCATCGGAACTTAGTCTGGGAAGCGTGCTCGTTCAGAAGGCGAAGGTGATATTTTATGCTTCGAGGCAGTGGAAGCAGCACGAAGAACTATTCCATGCGCAACCTAAGAATTGTGGCGAGTGTGTCCACGTTGAAATCGTGGTGACACTATCCCTTTGGCGTGGCGGCGAGATCTTCGTGGATCACACGAACCTCAATATAGATGTTCACCCAGCGAGGTATTGAGATTGAGGAAGAGGTGTTTGGTTGAGCTGATGAGAGCAAAGTTGATATTTGGGTAAGTCGCCTAGCTGGGGTAGTATCATTTGAGTTGATCGTTCGGTGCATGAGATATATTTGGAGATATTGCTAGTGCGGATTCAGAAATAGTTGGATGGATTGAGTTGGAACAAGAACTGATTGAGTCGGTGGAAAATCATCATATTGAGAATAGTGCTCAAGCGAACATGTTGGAATGGAAATCATGATTGGTTCAACTTGGGAGTGAAGCTAATGGATGCCTCGGACATAAAGATACCCTTGTAACTTGTCCAAATTCGCTATCGCAAAGCTCGGCTGAAATGCATGTATTTTAGGGACGCCTTAAATATGTGTATCGATCCAAAACTAAGCGATACGAAGAATTCGTATTGAGCTGCAAGGAGGATGTGGGAATTCGGAAATTTGTACGAGCGTTCAGCAGAGCGAGATGCTGAGTCAGAATCCTGAATATGTGAGTTGCATAGAGCAGATCCATGGAATTGGACAAACGGCATGTGATAGGAATGAGTACCAGCACGGTTCGTGGACGAACCTGATTCTAAGTGGTATATTATGTAACGCCCCGCAACCGCACGGTGCGTTACGCTGAGTCGGATTGAATGAAACAAATGCTGGTTCCATTTGATTTGTTAGATTTTGGGAAGAAGTATTGATTGAGTTGTTTTATGTGCAGATGGCTAGCGGGTTCGATGGAAAACAGGTGTTCGTTCAGAGCAGTACTGAGATAGCTGAGTTGGAATGATAATGCCATCTTCCTTAGTCCGATCGGTCGGATGATTTGTAGAGCACGGCCTGCTCGCACGGTCATACCAGTTGAGTAGATCGCGCTTGCATCGGACCACGGGTTCAAGGGATTGGCCGTATCGGCAGGACATAATGCTTAACGGGATCAAACATTGTGAGTGGGCTCTTTCCCTTCTCCTCTACTCCTTCATGCATAATAATATGGAAAACACGAAAAAGGCTTGAACACTTGGACTGAAATATTGGGAATCACTACACTGAGGCTTGCATAGAGTGTACGTCGTTGGCTTAGTAGGATTGTGGCTTGATATGATTTACGCGTTGGATAGTTGGAACGATAGTTGGATTATACATTTGAGGCAGTTGGTTGGTTGATTTGGATTATGCTTGGACTGTTGGAATGATACATTGAGTCATTGGGAACATCGGGAATTCGGGCGAGCGAGCATGCATCCGTGCACGAGTATCACTTGGTCGCTTTGTCTTGCAAAGCGAGCAGTTGTGGTTCGAAACCGAACAACTGCATCGGCGCGGGCATTGTGCCTCTTTTGGGGCATTGTGCCATGGGATAGTTTGAGAAGGGTGTTGCACCATTGGAAATACTGTGTTGAGAAGAGGCATTGTGCCTATGGGAATAACTTGTGAATGGTGCCTTGGGCTATATGTTGGAAGAATGGTTATGGATGTGTTGGTTGGATTATTGGTGGAACGAGTCTAGGATCGCTTGGTGGGGCGAGAATGTTCGATCCTCTCGTCATACCTACTTGGTGTCTGCATGTCACGGACAACCTGTATTGCACAGGGTTTGGTCTCCTCGAACGGGTACTCCGGGGCACCGGGACCGTTCGGCCATGGAGGAGACAATTTGGGTAACGCGTCTTGGGCGCGGTGCCAACGGTTGGAATCGATCCAGGTGGGTTAGCTACTTAGCGCTGTTTCGAGGAGAACCGCATTTGATCAGTCCGATCAAAGTCCTTTATGGCTTGGCCAGTGACTTCATATAGATTAGTGTTGGCTTGCTTTTCTTTTGTTGGTTTGGCTTTCGTGTAGGCGCGGCCACCTTGCCTCGGCAAGAGTGTGCACTGTGAGATTTGGATTGTAAATGTTGGTTGAGGATGGATATTGAGGCTTGGTTGATGGTTCGACATGTTATCGTGTTGCTTGGACTTGAGCAGGACGGTTTGCATGCTAGTTTCCTTCGAGTTGGTTATATAATTGCTTGTCGATTGGTCTGAGTTGAGTGCTTGCATGCTTAAACTGCTTTACAGCTTTCCTTAACATGTCATCCATATGCCATGAAATGAATCTAGGATTCAACTAGAAAGATCACCATATAACTGTTTGCATTCACTATTTTACTTAGTGTCGGCTTAGGCGAGTGGGTTACCCCGCTCACCAGTACGGTTGTGTACTGACCCACGTTTGTGGGCATTATTTCAGGTACGCAGGCGTAGTGGCGCTGCTTGGATATACAAGGCGTGATGCATGAACTGTAAGTACCTTTGTGGGCTAGAGAAAAGAGCAAGAGTATTTCATCGCCTTCGTGGCATCGCCTTCGTGGCCTTGTCTTCGATGAGGCATTTCATTTGACCCTATCGTAAGCTTCACTGCGTATTACTCTGATTGTGTGCTTGGTACACAATACTTGACTTCCGCTGCAACTTGGTTGTTTCAATGATAACATTTGGTGTTTGACAACATCGCCTTGTACGAGCGCAACTCCAGGCTCGTACGGCATCACGTCCCGATGAGAACGATAGTCCTGCGGGAGAGCTGTAAACGTGGTGATTCACGTTCAGCGGGGACTATTGAGCTTGCGGGAGATTGGGGACTATTGACTTTCTTTGGACCAAAATAGAGTTTAACAATAAAATCAGATTATAATAAGATTAAAATACTATTTTAGGTTATTTTATTCAGAATTAAAATAGATTAAAATGGAGGAACCTATTCACCCACTTTTGTAACATAACTTGTTTAATTTATGTGACGGGTAGATCGGACGACGCCTTGAGTTGGGACTTCATTCTTTTTCAGAGCAGGCAAGTATACCTTGTCATTGTACTGTTATTCATGTTCCATATGTTGCATGCATCTTTATTTTCTGTCTTTAGTTCATATATTTTAACTGTTATATAAAATGTGCGTGACGGTGTCCTCGCGATATGTTTTTATTTATGTATTTGCATTGACCTTGTTTATGAGACTACCCTATTATCATAAAGCATCATTAGGTTTCATTCGACTGTGACACATTTTTACACGAGTTGTGAGTCTCATATAGATCACGGACGTACGTATTGACTGATCATCGGTACGTGTGGGACGTGCGTTAGGGATAACTGCTGATAGAAACTTTGTATGCTAGAAGACTTAGCAGTTATTAGAGGTCCATGGACATAGCCTATTGTAGTACGGTGGTCCAATCCTTGTCCTTGTTTGGTTACAGGATTGGCTAGGGTACTAAAGATAGTCTATGAATCAAATTGTGTCATGGATGTGACATGCTTAGAGCATGGGATGGGAAGAACAACAAGTACCGCATTTGGGCTCCTTTGCACTTTTCCTTTTGTAACCCGGAAGCTCCGCTGGAGATACGGGCGGTGATGACCCCTATACTACTTGGCGGCCTCTGTCGTACAAAAGACGGTATGCTTTAAGGCCCCTGATTCTCAGAGAGAGTCATGCCAATCCCATTTATGGCCAGATAGTCCACTTGTTAGAAAGTTGTTCTCAAACTGCATTCACTTAGACGGTTAGGCGATCCCATTGGATATTTATTTCAGTACTTTATTGGCATGTTTTTATGTATCTTGTTATGTCCCTCTAAGGACCTGGCCCTTCCAGGTGTATCTGTTCTTGAGTATTCGCAGGAGCGCAGATTCGGATGGTTACATATATTTCGAGGATGTCTTCTCTTCGAGCCCGTGGTCGTTAGTTGATATTCTTATATTGTGTTTGTTGTGGTGTACTTATATTATATTTGCTCATATATTCGAGTTGGTAGTGGATTTGTTTCCATCCAACTATCATCCTTAGATACTTCTTATTGAGATCTGGTTTCATAAATACTGGTTACTTATTTATATTTGATTTTCTGTAGATGAGATTTAGATTATGTCATGTGACTTGTGATAGATTTATACCACTTGTGGATTTGATATTCATATTACAGCGTACGTATGGGTTTGGTTTTCATATATTGGAGTTGTCATATCCATGCGGCTGGCATGCTTACGTGTCCTAGTCCTACGTATTTTTGGGACTGGGGCGTGACAGCTGCAACCCAGGCCAATCGAGCTGCGCCTCAGCAAGAGCGTCGCAAAGCTCAAGGTCGGGTCTATACGATGACACGAGAAGAAGCTCTGGCTTCAGACATCGTTGTGTCAGGTATATTGCTTTTTAATAACATACATGCACGTGTTCTATTTGATTCTGGTGCAACGCATAGTTTCATATCCACAAATTTTGCCGTGGAGAACAATATAGAAATGACTCCGTTGTATCTAGACTTAAGTGTTAGCACCCCCTCCGGCACAAAAATACCTGTCCGTTCAGTATGCCAAGGTGGTTACGTTTGTATTGGAGGAAAGAAGCTATCGCTTGATGTTTTAGTTCTAGATGTTATGGACTATGATATCATTCTGGGAATGGATTGGCTCGGCGCCTGCTCGGCAACTATCGAGTGTGGAGAGAAACGAGTCTTCCGCCTGCCTGGAGAAGCTGAACTCTGCTACACGAGTAGTCCAGCAACTGATACGACCAGGACCTGCATGGTGATTTCTGCAACATCTGCTCGGCGAATGCTACACTCAGGCTGCGAGGGATTCCTAGCGTCGGTTCGGGACACACAGTTGGACTACGCAAACGTCGAGTCTTCTTCCGTTGAGGCGGAGTTCCCTGATGTGTTTCCGAGCGAACTACCCGGCATGCCACCAGACCGAGAGATCGAATTCACCATAGACACCTTCCCGAATACACAGCCGATTTCTAAGCCTTCGTACAGAATGGCCCCTGCTGAATTGAAAGAGTTAAAATATCAATTGTAAGAGTTACTGGATCGTGGGTTCATCCGTCCGAGCATATCTCCTTGGGACGCGCCTGTGCTCTTCGTGAAGAAGAAAGACGGGACGCTACGCCTCTGCATCGATTATCGGGAGCTGAACAAAGTCACAATCAGAAACAAGTATCCTCTGCCAATGATAGATGACATGTTTGATCAGCTGCAAGGGGCAACGGTGTTTTCAAAAAATCGATCTTCGCTCGGGCTACCACGAGCTGAAGATTAAGCCAGAAGACATGTCCAAGACTGCTTTCCAAACCCGTTACGGGCATTACGAGTTTTCCGTGATGCCGTTTGGACTAATGAATGCACCTGCTGCATTCATGGATTTGATGAATCGAGTGTTCCAACCATTCCTCGATAAATTCGTAGTCGTTTTTATAGACGACATCTTAGTGTACTCGAAGAATAGGGATGAACACGCAGGACACCTGCGGATGGTGCTTCAAACCCTTCGAGACAATAAGTTGTATGCCAAGCGAAGTAAATGCGAGTTCTGGCTGGACAGCATATCCTTTTTAGGGCATATTATCTCTGCACAAGGCATCTCAGTTGACCTAAGAAAAGTAGAAGCCATTATGCAGTGGAAACGGCCTGAGTCAGCTAGCGACATACGGAGTTTCCTTGGTCTGGCGGGCTACTGCCGTAGATTTATTCAAGACTTTGCTAGAATCGCGTCGCCTCTGACTCAGCTCACTCGAAAAGGTGTAAAGTTTACTTGGACGAACGACTGTGAAGCTTCGTTTACGGAGTTAAAGAAGCGCCTCGTCTCTGATCCAATCCTTACTCTGCCGGACGGCCCTAACGACTTCAAAATATAGTGACGCGTCAGGTAAGGGTCTGGGATGTGTCCTGATGCAAAGGGATAAAGTGATAGCCTTCGCGTCGAGGCAGCTAAAGCCTCACGAGAAGAACTACCCAACGCATGATCTTGAACTTGCCGCAGTGGTGTTCGCGTTGAAGTTGTGGCGCCACTACCTTTATGGTGTACCGTGCGAGATCTACACAGACCATAAGAGTCTGAAATATCTTTATACACAAAAGGATTTAAATCTTCGACAGCGGCGTTGGCTTGAGCTCCTTAGCGACTTTGATCTCATGATCAGATACACGTCTGGCAAAGGTAATGTCGTAGCTGATGCACTGAGTCGAGTGTTTGTTGGGAGTCTGGCTATTGATGACAGGCTGCGTCGGGATATAGAAGCTCTGGGAATTACACTATTAATCAGATACAAAAAGGGGGCGCAAGTGGCCCAACTGCGCCTCGAGCCTGACTTGTTACAAAAAGTTAAGTCCGCTCAGAAGGATGACCTGTTCCTGCAAAAGATGTAAGGTCTTATCACAGCAGGAAAGGCATCCGACTTTGCGGTAGGCACGGACGGGATGATCCGAGTGAAGGGAAGACTGCGTTCCAGACGATGCGGCCCTCAGAAGAGAGATACTTACTGAAGCTCATTATGCTAGTTATACTTCTCATCCGGGTAGCACAAAGATGTATCGAGATCTCCGTACGACGTTTTGGTGGCACGGCATGAAACGAGATGTGGCATTGTTCGTGTCGCATTGCATGGCTTGTCAGAGAGTAAAGGCCGAGCACCAGAAGCCGGACGGAGAGCTGCAGAACCTCGCTATTCCAGAGTGAAAATAGGAACATATAACAATGGATTTCATTATTGGCTTGCCAAAGACACAACGGGGGAATAATGCCGTCTAGATCATTGTCGATCGCCTCATCAAGTCTGCTCACTTTCTGCCTATCAAGTCTACTTGGAGTGCCGACCGCTTGGCTCAGATCTATCTCAACGAAATCGTTCGGCTCCACGGCGTGCCAGTATCCATAGTCTCCGATAGAGATAGTCGATTCATATCGCGTTTCTGGGAAAGTCTGCAATCAGCAATGGGGACGAAGTTGAAGTTCAGCTCTGCCTACCATCCACAGACAGACGGCCAAACGGAACGTGTCAACCAGATCCTCGAAGACATGCTACGACTTTGCGCCTTGGACTTGAAGACGAGTTGGGACTTTCATCTACCGTTAGCTGAATTTGCATACAACAATAGCTTCCAATCCAGCATTCAGATGGCGCCATATGAGGCGTTGTATGGGCGAAAGTGCAGATCGCCGATCTGTTATGACGAAGTTGGAGAAAGGCAGATCCTTGGCCCTGAACTTGTGGAGCAGGCTGTCCAAAAGATACGCTTGATTCGGGAACGGCTAAAGGTAGCTCAAAGTCGCCCAAAGAGCTACGCTGATACGCATCGACGGCCACTTGAGTTTCTAGAAGGAGACCGTGTATTTCTCAAAGTCTCGCCCATGCGAGGAGTCACCAGATTCGGAGCAAGGGGAAAGCTAAGTCCGAGATTTGTCGGTCCGTTCAAAATATTAAAGCGAGTTGCCTCAGTTGCATATCAGATTGCCCTACCACCATCACTATCCGAAGTGCACGATATTTTCCATGTTTTCCAACTTAGGAAGTATGTGTACGACCCGAACCACGTGGTAGATCTTGATCAACTGAATCTTAAGGCAGACTTGACATATGTAGAACCTGTGCAAATTTTGGATCGAAAAGAAAAGTTGCTTCGAAGTCGCTCGGTTCCTCTTGTGCGCGTGCTTGAATCACACGGTCGAAGAATCCACTTGGGAGCTTGAATCTGAGATGAGGGAAAGGTTCCCTTCATTGTTTCCTAGTGGTAGGCTCTATTCCTAAGTTTCGGGACGAAACTTCCAATTAGTTAGGTAGGATGTGGTGCCCCGTTCCCCCTATTCGGGGAGCGCGGCTAAGAAATACAAGACGGTATCGTTCGATCGGGATATATTGAAATAAGAACCCATCCTCTTTATGGATTTGCTTCTTCAGAATCGATTCCCATATTCAGTAAACCGTGCCCCCAGGATCGACTTAGCGGCAGAGTCAGGAGGGACCTCTCCGCTGCATCTTTTGTTGCCTAGTTTTCGCTGTCGCTTGTTGCTTTCGTGCCTTAAGTTGATTTTCGGATTTTGCTTGAGTTTTATTGAACGGTTTCGATTGATTTCATTATTTTCGTTCGTTGAACTGCACTTCAATTTCGATATTGGAAAGAGTGAAAGAGGTATTGATCAGTTGTTCGTGGCAATGCAGGTGAACAAGCAATAGGCAACGCCCGAGCGGACTCCTGAAGCACCTCTTTCCTTCTTCCTTCCAACAAACTTGTGAGTGGCTTATATTCGATTCAGTTGGCCCTTCTTCCAAGTCTTCACACCTAAAAATCTTGTATTCTTGCTTGTCCCGATCAGACGATACCAAGTAATAACTAAAAGATGTCAAGATAAAAAGGAATAGACTTGGATTATTTTACTTGTCAATCAAACTTGTGAACGGTTACTTACTTGCATGCTTGTTCGTTTTGAATGTTCATCATATGGATAAATACAAGTTAGAATGTATACTCTTCTTTAAATTGTGTTATGTATAGAACTCATCCTAAATGCCATAAACTGAACAGGAAGACTATGCAAAAGTAGATCTTGTCCTGTTACTGTCCCGTGCCTGATATTGCCCTGAAATGCTTCAACTGCTAACTTAGTGTATTACGTTGATCACGGACAACTTGTGCACAAGGTCTTAGTTCCTGCGGACGGTCGCTGGAGCACTGAAACCAATCCAATCCGGACGGAACTCCTGATAGTCTCCTGCATCGGACGAAATGGCCTGTGACGCCCTGATCCTTGCGTCGCACGTCATTCTGGCTCAGACTAGAACCGTCCCTTTGGCACCATGCCAGTGATCCCCTCGTATATTTAAACCTGTTGCAAGCTAACTTGTGTCTTTGCGGCAGGGAAGGACATGGTAAGTATTGTGCAGGTGGTTCAGACGGGCAGGTAAAAGCCACCGAACGGGGACAAGTTCATTTCAGTAGTTTTATTATATTGCTGCTTATAAAATGAACTAAGGCAAGATAGAAAGACCACAAATAAATATGCATGCTTCATCTAAACAACGTGTTGATTGGTATAGTTGGGTTAGCTTGCCTTCACCAGTACGTTTCGATGTACTGACCCTCGTTGAAACAGGTTCCCCGCACTAAGGAGATCCAAGCGAGGAGCCGAAGTCATCCCCCAATCCAGTCCAGATGTAGGCGCGTCTTGATCGTGCCACCCTTTCGAAGTATATTTTCAACAAGGAGCTAGCGGCCCAAACTCAATGCAGCTCCGTGGAAAGGCCATCATTCCACCAGGAGGTCTTTACATTTTGAAGTTTTAGTAAAGGGATGTAATGTACATGACAACTATCTCATTTTGTGTCAACACTTTTGTATGCCCGTGCGGCAACCTTTATGACCCAGTTCAAGAGTTTGTAATAGATGTTCATTATCAATAAAAAGAAAAAAATTCCATGTTTCAACCTGTGTTCCAATTTATCTGCGTACTCTGAATATGTGCTCGCTATATGAAAAGATTAGCCTTGTGCGGTGCGCAATCTAGGCCCGCACGCATCACGCCCGGGGGACGACTATCGATTCCACGGAATCGGGACGTGACACTCATCACCTACAATGATCACGTCGCCTCCATGTGTCGAGGCCGCCGCTGTAATGTTCTCACTTTGCTTCCCCTTGTCGCCCTTCTTCTCTCTTCCAAGCGAAACAGTTCAACTTGATGTAGCCTTTCTTGCCACAATGGTAACACTCCGAGTCCTCGTACCGACACTTGGACCTTCCTCTGCTTTTGTCTCTGCCACCGCCTGGACCCCTACTTTTACCTCTTCCGCGGCTCTCTGAAACAAGCGCCTCTGAGTGGAACGTGGATGAAGTGCCCTGAGAACGTCTCCGCATCTCTTCATTCAGTACTCCGCTCTTGGCAAACTGCAGACTGACCACGTCTTCCAGAGCATAAGCGATCATAGACACTCGTACGGTCTCCCACGAGTCTGGCAATGTACACAGCAGCCATAGTCCCTGAACCTTGTCGTCGAACTTGACTCCCATCGAGGATAGCTGGTCAACCACACCTTGGAACTCACTAAGTGATTAGTAATAGACGTCTCATCTTTGTACCGCACACCCATCATCATCCGAATCAGGAACAATTTATTTATCCCGGTCTTCTTCGCATACAAAGATTCCAGCTTATCCTACAGTGTCCTCGCGTGCTCAATACTGGCAACGTGGTTGTACACGTTCTCAACGAACTGCCAGATGTACCCACACACCTGTATATGCTCGAAATTCCAGTCCTCTTCGGATTTGTCACTGGACCTCTGGAAAAAAAATACCGACAGATGCAGCTTCTTGATAAATAGCAGATCCTTCATCTTGCTCCTCTAGTAATGATAGTTGATACCGTTCAGGTTTACCATGCGCACCGGCTTCGCGTCCATCTCTCCTCCCTGGTTTACCTGTCAACTCCTGACATCCTTCTGAAATTCCAGAACCTGGCTCTGATACCACACTGTTGGGAAAGAAGCGTGGAAACCTTCCCCCAAACCAGAGAATACCTGCGAGAGAATCGAGCAATACAACGCACAAACCAAACACCAAACCACAGAAAAATAATCCACGCAGGCACAGAGAATTTTGACGTGGAAACCCTTGCGGGAAAAAAACACGAAACGATCGGAGTCCAACCCTGAAGAACCTCCACTAATGGAATAAAGATAATACACCCTCTACAAACTTCTCCCGATCCAACACGGATCACCACAACACTTAGGAATAGAAAATAGATCACACCACGAAGATAGAAGACAATGAAAAATTACCCAAAATGATCTTCTCCTTCGAAACGGCCTCCAATCCTTCCTTCTTCTTCCCAAAGTTGCAATGGCACTCTTGCCTCCTTTTCTCCTTTCTTGAGATGATATGTTATGGTTAGATAGGAATTAAGGTTAGAAAAACCTAATATATATACCTCCTAATCCCGCAGCTAATTCTGGATCGTAGGATACGATCCAGTGGTGTATAAAACACCTCTGAATTTTTGTCCAGCCCGCCGTCCGAACTCGGACCGAATTTGGCCGAGTCGGTGATTGCGAGTAAACGAAGACAGCAGCTTTCTGGAGCTTCTGGAGCACCCTGACCGAACTCGGACCGAGTTAGGACCGAGTTAGAACCGAGTTCGGCCCGAACTCTCTCCCCCTGTACAACAGCTGCACCTCCTTTCTCCCGAGTTTCTTCGGCCTCTCGAATGGCTCTCATCGCCTCCCCGAGCTTTTCTGACCACAGACGGCACTAGTCGCACTCCGGGGTGTTCTCCACATAGGTTGGGAACCCTACCCACTCCAACAAAATACCGCAAAGATAACAATACCATTGTATCTACTGAGCCTTATCAAGCATCAAGAAAGCTAAAAGATAGGAATCCGACAAGTACATCAAGCTTATAGAAACTTGCACACTAGTATCTAGGGGTGAGCATTATTCGGTTTTGGACCAAAAATCGAACCGAACCGAATAAAAGATTCGGTTCGGTTTAAAAAAATGGTTCAGTTTTGGTTTTGAAAATACTAAAATTTTCTTATTCATTTCGTTTCGGTTTTGGGTTTCGGTTTCGGTCTAAAACCGAAAACCGAATAAGATTTATGCAATTATGTAAGTATCCTAATTCTATGCATATTTTGAAATTAAAAATGTGTATATTTTGATAATAACAATTCTATGTATATGTTTTGAAGCCCAACCTTAGACACAACTTTGAAATACAACAAATGTGTGTATAAAATTATAATTTTTAATATAACTTAACGATTCTAACCTTAGGTCCGATCCATTAAACAATAGTAATAGTCCAACCAAACAAACTGAATAAACCGAATAACCGAATAGATTATTCGGTTCAGATCGGTTTCGGTTTTGGATTTTTAGAATTTTGGTTTATTACGTTTTGACTAATTCGGTTCGGTTGAAACAGAATAAACCGAATGCTCACCCCCTACTAGTAGCAACCTTACGGAACATCACTTGCATCAAAATACCTTTTTGACAAGTATATCAGAAACACCGCAAAATTCAGTGTCAGACACTTACTGTCTAGGAAGCACAAACACCTTTCGTGCCATGTTATACATAGTCATTACGATGACCCAGACACTATGATCCAGACACTCCAAAATACACTAGACACACCAAAATCCATGTCACCGTACCCGTGTCTGTGTCTTGGAGTGCCTTACTCGTGTCCCTGCGACATAGTATATGAGGCTACAGCTCATCCACTGTCGTTAAAATGCAAGGAAATTCGACAGGAACACAAAAAATGAGCTAAAACGACTAAAATTAACGTTTTTTGCAGCATCGTGACAACAAATTTGCTTTCTTTCTCCACATTTTCGTAGAGAAAATCCAAATCAATAACATATTATGCACAATTTAAGCTGCTAATATGTGCTTCTAAAAGTATGCATGTCATTAATGATGAGCAGCACCTAGAATTGCACGTATCCGTGATTAAAATAGCATAAAGATGTGAACTTTAACGGCAGAAAAAGAAAACCCAAAAAATTAGGGGTTTTGGTTCGAACCTGAGAAGTTTGTGAGAGAGAGAGAGTGATGTAACCGTTGATGGCAGGGGAGAGACAGGGAGGGAGGGCATCATGCACCACATAGAGAATTTCTTATAATTATCTTCAGATATTTAATCAAATGTACTTTTTGTGGAGCATTATCAAACCAAAAATACTAGGAAATTCGATAGACACAACAAAAGTTACTTAGGACAACTCGTTATTTCAGGAAAGTTCAAATTTTATAATTTTTACTTAGAACGGTCCAAAATTTACTCAGAACAGTTCAACCTCCCAAACATTCCAAAAACCATTCATTCTAAATTTCTACTCTCTCTTCCAAATTCTCAACTCCCTATATGTTCTCTCTTCTTCCTCCAAACCACCTTTATTTTATTTTTTTCAAAATCTAATTTCTTCCAATTCTCAAAACCTTTCATTCTAATGTCTAAAATAGTTAGATAAATTAGTTTAGAACTAATTTATGGTTGATATACGAACTGATGAACCCTAAAAATCAAACTTTGGGTTTTAAAAAATCGAACAAAGTCGACAGTCGGACTTCAAACATACAGGACTATAGGCAAATTCTACAGTCCTAATATATAGGATTGTAGGAAAGCCTATAGTTCTATAGTATATGTAGGACTGTAGGTAATTATATAGTCATGTATTATATATAGACGGTAGGAAAGCCTATAGTCCTATAGTATATGTAGGACTGTAGGAAAACATATAGTCCTGTATTATATATGGACTGTAGAAAAGCCTATAGTCCTATAGTATATGTAGGACTGTAGAAAAGTCTATAGTCCTATAGTATACCAAGACCCAATATACTCCAACAACATTGGGTCTTGGTATACTATAAGACTATAAGCTTTCCTACAGTTCTACATATACTATAGGACAATAGAATTTTCTACAGTCCTATATATAGTATACTACTATAGGCTTTTCTACAGTCCATATATAATACAGGACTATAGGATTTCCTACAGTCATATATATACTGTAGGACTATAGGCCTTCCTACAGTCCTATATATACTATAGGACTGTAGAATTTGTCTACAGTCCTGTAGGTTTGAAACCCGACTGTCGACTCTGTTCGATTTTTTGAAATCACAAGTTTGAATTTTAGGGTTCATCAGTTCGTATAACAACCCTAAATTAGTTCCAAACTAATTTATCTATTTATTTTAGGCATTAGAATGAAGGATTTTGATAATTGGAAGAAATTAGGTTTTAGAAGAAGGAAGAAACATAGGGAGAAGAGAGAACATAGAAAATATAAAAAGTTATTGGCTTTTATACCAAATTTTGGGCTACCATCAAGCAAAAAAAATTGGATGACAAACTTGTAAATAAACTGAAAAAAATTGGGCTTCCCTAAGCAAAAAATGTCGTGCTTTTAGAATTTGCCAAATATTATGAGAAAATTTGAGTTGCACCACACTTTATTTATCCATATTCAAGGTGCACCCCACACGATTATCATAATGTATAACATTTTCCACTTTTGACGAAAAATGTCTCCAACTAACGATCAACCCCTTTGACCAAAAAAAATTGCACAAAAATATCCTCCTTTATACACGGCAGAGGAGGGGGAGGGGTCTGGGAAGAGAAAAATGATATTTTGGTCAAAAATTAACAGTCAAAGCAGATGACTGTTAGTTTCCATTAAAAGTGAGAATATCATACTGATAATCGTGCATGATGCACCTTGAATATGAGTAAATAAAGTGGAGTGTAACTCAAAAAATTTCAAATATTATTCCTCACCCAAAAAAATTTGCGGTGATGTCTTCGTTATATGGCAGCTAAAATTTTAGGATGACATTATATGGTAGTTGACATTACAGACATAACAAATTTTAATATTAATATTAAAAAAAAATGATTAATTTTTTTGGTTAAAATTTATTATGTCAATTATCAAATAATAATGAAAGATGACATCATCAAAAAAAAATGGTGCCGAATAGTATAATTGTAATCAAATAATTCTTTTCTTTTCTTTCTCCATTTTTTTTCAATTTTTTTTTTTTTTTTTGTGTGTAGAGAAGATAAGAGGTTCATGGTGGGGACGAAATCAAAATGGGTTTGCGTAGTGTATTGACCTATTTGACAGAACAGAGCACGACGGTAGGAAGGCGGGCTGCAACTGCCAAGGCCCCCTATTAAGAGGAGGCACCTAGATTTAATATATTATTTATATAACAGCTTAAATAAAATATTTTTATAGGAGTCCCAAGTTTTTTCTTAGAATATGAAAGATCCAATCCAAAACCAAAATAACAACACATACAAACCTATTTTAAATTCAAAAGCTCCATTTCAGAATTTTGCCTAAGGCTATTTTTTAGATTTTGCACAATGTCATTTTATTATTTTGGTTCAAAGAAAAGAGAAAAGTCATCTTTTAGATTTTGCCCAAAGTCTCCTGATTCTTCAGACCGGACCTGCTATTTTACCCGATTAGAGTGCCACCTTTCTTAAAGGTTTTAGGGTCTAGCCAAAATGGGTCAGTCTATCCGTATTTGCCACAAAATGCTGACCTATTTGATATGATTAGACTGATTTATTAAAGGTAATGGATCAAAATCCACCTAGCTAAATGTCACATTTCGGTTCTGTAAAATCGAAAGTCGTCACCGACATGATGCAGTGCAAATCTAAATTGTACTTATACAAGACGAGAACCAATACGGTCGATAAAATATCTTAGAAACAAAGTCATTACAGCGAAAAAAAGCAAAATAACTGATAGACACAAGATATGAAAATGATTCTCTTTATTGATAACTTTGCAGTGGAATTAAAGCGTCTCTTGGCCAAAAGAATTACTCTATTACAAACACTGGAGCTTATTACAAGAACGATGTCACAAAGCTTACAACTCATAAAACTAATATAATCGAAAATGTTTCATATATTATGTCATTTATAACCAAAATAATAACATCATCCAGCCGAACAGCTTTAAGTTGTCAAATGAGCTCCAACTCCTAAGTACGTCCAAGAGACTCCTCAGGCCTATGAAGGAGGAGGTCAACACATTAGGGAATCCACTGGTGAGCGGGCTATAGCTAACTCACCTAAACCAATATGGTAATCACGTGAGAGCAGATAAAATTATTAAGTGGTCTTTCTATTCTTGCCTTAAGATCAGTTAACAATTCATAAGCAATTATATAAAGCATATATGTCATCGGTTAACAGTTTCATAAACAGATATATATACATGAACATAAATGTGTCGCTTGACACAGTGAATCTTATCCAAAGCTACTATCCTTCCGACAACCAATGTTAACATTGATAATATATAGATATGTCATAAATGTGTCAATGTATCAATTGTTAGTCTTCATAAAATATAAGTGTGTCATGAATTCATCCATGTAAACTGTAATGACCCTTTTCGTTCAAGCGGACAGTCGATTCAAACGGCGCAAGTGCAACGACCCGACCCGCTTTGCTCAGCGAGAAGACTCGTTTGAGGCAAATGATTCCAGACTTAACCCTTCAGGAGTTCAGACTTAGACTTTCAAAGGCTCGCTCGGAGTATTGCTCGACCGAGGCGGATCATCGCTAAGGTGGATGGCTACTTTGAACTTGTCTTTACTTAGCCAGCACACTTAAAATATGGACGATACATGCTAGTCGCTAGGTGAATCACCACATACAGGCTAATAAAGAATACAACGCACCTAGCTAAGGGAATAATCTCATCATGTATTGCTTGTTTTAGAACATGAAAATAAAACTTGGCTTATAACTTGGATCCTCGTATGCTATCTTTGCTTCGTGCAAGTAGACCCCGTTATGCCTCGAGTAGATCATTATATACTCTTCGTGGTGCACTACTTTACTTGTTTACACTGCTCGTCCCATAGATTATGTCACTCGATATGTCCATGTACGATTTTACTCCTCGCACTACCCGTTAGACCGTGCTAACGTAAATGGTTATGTTTCATATAAAAGCATACTTGTCTGCTTACATTGTAGCTTGTACTCGTTGCCTTATTTCAATGCTTGCCATATGAATCTATGCCACAATAAAGTAACACTATCCATGTCATGCATTCATCTAGTTCTCCCCGGAAGACTATCTAATAGTCGTTCCGTGCAAGTATGAACCTGAAAGTATTCGGGACCGTTGGGTCACCAAAGCATCTCCGAACTAGGGGATTGCACCATGTCAAGTTTAACTCTGAACGAGAATCATGTCAAGTAAAGCAAGAATCGTAACTCGTGGAGCATACTCGTTCTGAACAAGAATCAAGAATCAAGAATCAACATGTCATGTCATGAATCCCATGGATCTGAAACCCTAGACTTGCATGGTCACGGACAACTCGTGCACGAGGTAATAACATGGATTCCTCGGATGATCATCGGGGCACCGGGATCGTACCATCTTAGGAGGAATATAGGTATTCCGTGACCAAATCTGTAGGATGCTCTCTGATTTGGGGCGACGCAATATATTCAATGTTCGCCCTACACTTGGATAACCCGTCTGACTCCATGATCTATGGTAGTCTCTCTATGTTTGGTCGGGATGATGGATAACGCCCAATGACTCTTGCGCTATGTCTCATCTCCGTCCGAGACTATGCATCATCCTTTATGGCTAAGCTAGTGACCTCATGTTCATATAGATAAGTCATCCTCGCTTAATAAAAATCTGCGTGTGAGTCATTGCATCTCATCCAGCAATCTGAAACACCTGAACGATTATGAGTATAAGATATTTATACATAATTTGAACAACCTGAGCAATCCATTGCAACACACCTGAGTAATCCGTGTAACCCGTGTACCTGAAACAGAAACTCACTCATGACACTTGTGTTTGCTTATGCAATTGCCCCTAAATTTTATTATATATGCTCGTGATTGGTTTAACTTGGTTTGCCATGGACAGGGAAGGACGAATGGTAAGTTGGTAAGTCTCGTCGTGTTACTCTTATATCGTACGGCGCACTGTCACACGAGTTAGGCTTTACATCATTACCATAAAACTGATCCTAAGGCAAGATTTGAAAGACAATTTAACAGATGGTGCACGGAACCTATATAACGTGTTTGGATTTATCGAGCGGGCGAGAACCCTCCCCACTAGTGCATTCATGTACTGATAACCCACCAAATTGCTTGTACGGTACGGGAGAACATCGTTTGGTGCGGAGTGTCCCCTCGTGTGCGCTAGGCCATGGAGTTCGCTTTGGAGCCTTGGAGCGTTGCATCTGGAGCTGAAGCGCATATATAAGACATAATATCGGAATATCACCTATGTATCATTCCACAATTGTAGCCACTTTGCACGCTTTTTTGTAACACCCTATTTTTTTATTTTTAAAAAAATAATTTTTCTGGATTTTTCGGTAATTTTTAATTAATTATTAAAAATGTCCTTCATAAATTAATAATTTTATGTATTAAATTAAATATTAAAATATTACAAAAATTATATTTTTTGGTGTATTATTAATTATTGGATGTTGTGTAATTTTTCTGGAATTTATTGGGCTTAAAAACTAATTTTTTTTATAGTTAAAACCCCCTGTCTTAATTAAACAACCTAAACCGGGTTGAACCGGATTAAACAGACCCAAACTGAACCGGACCCGACCCAGCTGAACCCAACTGACCCAAACCCTAACCTAATGGGTCGGGTCCTACCCAACCTGACCCGACCCGACCCGACCCAATATCAAAACCCTCTCCCCCACGATCCCCACGACCCCGACCCCTCCGCCGGCCGCACGACCCTGCCCCGCTCGCGGCCGACCACCCCACGACCCCACGACCCCCCGACAACCCCGGCGACCCCTCTCCCCGCTCCGGCCTCCCTTTCCCCTATTTAAAACCCATCACCGCTACCGCCATCTCCCCCTTCATCCACCGCCACCACCCGAGCCTCCGCCGACGAGCTCCCTCGACGACCTCCGCCCCGACCTCCGGCGATGGCGACGAGCCCCCGGCGACCCCAGCGCCGCCGCCGCAGCATAGTAACACTGCCACCGTGCCACCCTGTCGCAAAAATCAGCGAGGTATACCCATTCCCGCTTGCATAACTCCCTGTACATCAATCCAATTTTTGTTCTGTCGAATCGTGCGCGTAGACCGCGTGACCCTCTCGAAACCCGTGCAACTCGATATTTTTAGTTTATTTTATTATGCTGTAGTTTGTAATTAATTTGAGGGTAAAAATGACCAAAAGATTAGTTATTTAAAACTCTAATTTTCTCGGAACTGGGTGCACCCCTCTAAACGATGTGACTTGGTCATGTGCAAACTTTACCGAAAGGTGCGTACTGTCGATATGGACGTGTGGGATTTTGCGGAAGTTGATTTGAATGTGCGTGCACACCGGAATCAACGCGTATCCGTCGACAACACCCCGTATTGGCCCTGTTCTGAAACTTATTGTAACTTCGTGTGTGCTCATCATTTCGAAACAAAACTTGTACCATCAGACTCGTAGCATTTTACTGGTCCTATGACCCAAGTTTGGTTTGATTCTGAGAATGTTGACAAAATCCAGTATCGTGGGCCCCACGGCTCTACTTGACGGACAATTTTGTGATCGGCTCATCGGAATCCAGTTCTGGACATTCTGTTGGGTTCGTATCGTCGTTCTGGACTTGTAGACACTAAGTTTGACAAATTTGGAGAACTTTGTCTCTGGCACATTTTTTGGTGCGAAGTGGGCTACATGTGGACCCCGCTTTGACCAGAAACTGTCAATTTTGCCCCTGTGTCCAAATTGGACTTATGGACAGGCAATTCTAGCTATTTGATATCTTCTGAACATGATGATAATGATTATTTCAGCAACCGGAGGAGTACCTGAAGATCCCACTGTAACCGAAGCAACTGTTGGAATCCAAAACCCAGGCAAGTGTACCTTGCCAACTTGCAGTGATTCCTGTTATAGTATTTGTTTGAGTTCTTTGTATATATATATATATATATATATATATATATATATATATATATATATATATATATATATATATATATATCTGTTCAACCTAGGCACGTGTGACATTGCTTAGCGTCCGAAGAATATTCGGGTGCCAACGCCGTACGCGGAGTTGTGTAACGTCACCTAGAGAATGATATCACGACCCTATATATCTTCGTGCTTGCATTATCAAGTACGTCATACTATAGGACACCTGACACTGTTCATGAGACATAATCTTCCTGAGTCATTCATGGTGATTCTGTATAGGTTACAGGATTCGAGACATAGACTTTTTATATCCAGAGCTATCATACGACTTGCTGCATTAGATATGATCTTGCGTGTCATAGACATTAGACGTACGATTAGATTGGGTGGGGAGAGACTTACCATACTAAAGGCTGATTATATTATATATATATAGTTATCTGGAGGTGCCTTAGACTCTGACGCAGAGCTTTGGCACATGTACTGGCCCTTCGAGAAAATGCTGCTATGGGTTTCCCCGACACAGAGCCTATAGTAGTCTCAGCCTAAGTATGATTTATGCTCTCACTTGCATATCACATAGCTGGTTATATAGTTTATCCTATTGATTTATTTATTATTGCACTGCATTTATTTTGGCTTGAGTTATTCTTCTACCTTGCTATGTCCCCTGAGGACCTGGAATCCGGATTATGTCCCCAGGTTTAGCAGAAGAGATCTACCCCAAAGTGTACGGGACATGAGCATACATTGGAGCAGTACCAGAACCCGAGGACGAGGTGATCGCCGAGGATTTCTCCTGAGTATTTGCTTTATATACTCAGTTATTTCTGTTTCTAGTTACTTTAATTCCTGTCTCTTGGATTATTGTATTAAACTTATTCTCGGGTTGTTCCCCGAGACACTTTTTATTGAGACTTGTTATTGGATTATAATTCTGAGTTTATTTATTCTGACCATTGATTTGTGTTTACCTCCTGTGGATGAGACTAGATTTATATTGTGACCTGTATCGTAGACCTAATTATTATTGTTTACAGCTTAAGTACACCCTAATGGGTCCATTAAATTGGGTTTGTCCATTGGTGTGTGCTGTTGGCCAGTGCCACGTGGCTAGTCCCTCGGTATTTTGGGACTGGGGCATGACACTTTTGTTGTTTAGAGAGAGAGGTCTTGAGTGACTTGTAATCTCGACCTAGCATCGCTTGTAATACTTGTTCAATATCAATAAAGAGCTTATTTTACTTCCATACTTGTATTATTCAATGCTTCTGTTATTGACGACTCTGTAAACTTGTTACCAATCGCCTGTTCGTTTCTTATTCTGCTATATTCAGACTATCTGTGAGACTCTGTGGCTTAGTTATTTTACCGCATGTTATGATCATGGTCTTGTACGGGCGCAGCTTACGCTCGTGCGGTATCATGTCCAGATGGAATGGATCGTCCGGCAGGAGCGCTGGCGCGGTGATTTGCGCCTAGCGGGGACGACCGATATACCTACAGGAGATTGGGGCATGACATAAACAGATAGATAGGCTGTCATACAGATTGACATTAGCATGTGACGGTAGAGAGCCCCATCGAAGGTCTCGAAATACATGTGCTAGTACGCCAAAAATTTTGGATAAAAAAAGTGTACCAAATCTCTTTTCGGAAAACTTGTAACTTGTTGTAACCCAAAATCGATTTAGCAAAGGGTATAAATACAAAATTTTAAGCCAAGTTAAGAATTTAGAGATATAGGACGATGGTGATCGAATCAACATGTGATTTCTATGCTTCATTAACGATCTGACAAAACTTAAATAATTGGGGAGTGCAGGAACACGAAGTGAGTAAAATCTTGTTGTGATTGGTTGTTGGTATGTGCATTCTTCCATCATGTATGTTGTCCTTTGGGATCTATCCTCGAAACTTGCAAAGAGCCAGTTATTTATTGAAAAATAGCTAAAGGTAATTATTTTGCCTCTCCACAAAAATACGTTGCCCAGTGGAAAGAAACTGTCACTTGAGTCGGTACCTAGCAAAAATAATCTTTTGAGCAAAAATCTCAGAACAATAACTAAATGTTGACGTGGCTGCCAATTGCATATGAAATAAGGCACGAACCTCTAAAATAGTACGAGGATGATACGTGGTTTTTTCCGTTGCAACTGCATAAACCATAAAATGATTATAGGAGAAAATATAGGCTAATGGTTGTACATTTCACCCCAAAAATAAACAACAAGCTAGAGCCTTCGTGCGAAAGCCACTCTCAGTAGAGGCATGAAATATTCCGTTGGAGTATAGGGAGCACGACGCTTCCGCTGGAGTATAGGGAGCATAGACAGCCAACGAAAAGTTCTCCCATTTTAAAAAAGTAACTTCATGATCTTTAAGATTGATTTGCCTGACACTTTTTGAAGAATATCAAATATCTTGAAAAGGGGTAGGCTATCGGTATACCGACAGTATACTGGAAGTGGCATACCGAAAAAATATCCATTTTGAGATAGAACATTTCTGGAAACAAAACTTATCAGACGGGCGTACCAATATACCGATAGTGGTATATCAATGATATGTCGCCTACAAAAAAACTGTGGAGACGCAGCTCAAAAAAGAGCTTTTCGGGACCAAAATTTTGCTCAAATCACCACCATTGCAATTCTAATAAGTAATGAGGCTAGGGGTAGGTCTCGTACAACATATATGACTAGGTTTGAGGATAAAAACCTAAGTATCACAACCAATCTCCTACCTACACCCTCGTATCATAGGTTTCTAACCTAGAACTAAACCTTAGGATAAACCAACATCAATACCCACCACATTAACATAAAAATATGGTAATAACAAAGTAGTTATATTTTTTTGGATAAAACTAAGCACCATAGAACATATGGATTAAAAACAAGAGAAACTTATATTTATTCATAATGGCAAGATGTACTTACCTGGGTCCAAGTTTCAAGCTAAGTCTTATACTCCTCCTTCTAGGAAAATTTAGAAACCACATCTCAAGATCAAGATCCTAGAGCTCCTAGGTGATTCCAAATGAGAAAAGGAGAGAAGAAAGTAAAGAGGAAATGAAGAAGAGTGAAAAAGAATAAGAGAAAGAGAAAAGTGGGGTTTTAAAGAGAAAGGTGAGAGGGTGTGACTTATTGGATGGGTGGCACCTTACTGATCCGTGCCCCCACTCAATCACATCCACTGGAAGAAAACTAACTCCCCAATAGGCAAAGAGATAGCCCAATCAGCAGCTGTTGATTGTGCTTATATCATCTTGACGGTATACCGGCAGTTGTCGTGGTATACAGGCAGTATGTCGTGGTATACCGAAAATAAGAAAAAATCTTAGTTTTAAGGAATTCAAGGGTACGTTAGTCTATGCTCAGGACTTAGTACATGTCTAAGTAATGTTAATGGGTTATCTAGAGTCTATGATAGTCTCACATATAATTATCTTATTAAACCCGAAATCCAAATCCTGTTACATAAGTCAGTTAACCGATTTTAACCCTATCGATTTGTCACGTCCTGCTTCCGCGATATCGTGTACGGGTTGTGAGCGCGCCCATCCTATGTCGTAGTATCGGTGGTAGTTAGTTGTCTATACCTCAATAATCGCCAATGTCATATGAAGTTTGATCTTGATTCATGCGAGAAAACCGTTGGAATTGAAAAGAAGTGAAAATCTCTCTCCACAACTCAGTTTTGACTCAGTGAAGTAGGCCGAGCCCAATAGTCTGAAATGAACAGTAGAGAGAAGAAAATTGGTTTAGAAATGAAATAGTTTGGAAATGATTTAGAGAATAGGTTTGATCCCCTATTTATAGAATATAGGAGAAGTTTCTAGACCCTAGTTGGTTAAGAAGTTTGTTATAACCTTGGAAAAATATCTAGAAATTATATTTATTTAGTACTTTGTCATCCCTCTTTACCGTTAATTATTTAGCCAATAAATTGTGTTTAAGAAATTTATTTTTGAGAAGAAAACCCTTTTTAGAATTTGATACTTATATTCAAACTAATACTAGAAAATATTTTACGGAAACGGTAGTTACAAATCTACCCACCTTAGAAAAAATTTGTCCTCGAAATTTGAAATGGCACAGCACGATAAGAAAGAAACGACGAAAACGAAAAAATACAAGATTCATGGAAGTCAAAATTTTAGTAATAAAATATCAGATAATTAGGATTATGAATTTTCTAAACTGTGATTGAGCATTCCTTACTTACAGGATCCCAATAGAACCTTCCTAAGAACCATTAGACAGACATGCATGAGCCACCACTAAAAATGTGTCACACTTCGCGCCCGCGATATCGAGTACGAGTTGTGAGCGCGTCCAGCCTACATCGCAGTATCGGTGGTAGTTAGCTGTCTAGACCTCAATAATCGTCAATATCATATGAAGTTTGATCTTGATTCACGTAGAAAAATTGCTGG
This sequence comes from Iris macrosiphon, assembly GCA_036927795.1. Classification (NCBI taxonomy): domain Eukaryota; kingdom Viridiplantae; phylum Streptophyta; class Magnoliopsida; order Asparagales; family Iridaceae; genus Iris; species Iris macrosiphon. The sequence continues at coordinate 37,183,447 of JAYESA010000004.1, read as the reverse complement.
AATTGAAGAGAAGTAAAAATCTCTCTCCACAACTGAGTTTTAACTTAGTGAAGTGGGCCGAGCCCAATAGTAACAGTAGAGAGAAGAAAAATGGTTTGGAAATGAAATAATTTTGGAATGATTTAGAGAATATGTTTGATCCCCTATTTATAGGATATAGGAGAAGTTTCTAGACCCTAGTTAGTTAAGAAGTTAGTTAGAACCTTGAAAAAATATCTAAAAATTATATTTATTTACTATTTTGCCATCCCTCTTTACCATTAATTATTTATCCAATAAATTGTGTTTAAGATTTTTTTTTTAGAATAAAACCCTTTTTAGAATTTGATATATATATATATATATATATATATATATATATATATATATATATATATATATATATATATATATATATATATTCAAACTAATTGTCACGTCCCAATCCCAAAATACCGAGGGACTAGACACGTGGCAATGGCCAGCAGCACACACCGATGGGCAAACCCAATTTAATGGACCCATCAGGGTGTACTTAAGCTGTAAAACAACTATAAAGGTCTATGATGCTAATCTCATCCACTGAAGATAAATACAATCAATATCAGATTCGTCAAGATAAAATAATAATCAACAAGTCTCAATAAATATCTCGGGGAACAACCCGATAAAGAGTTTGATACAACAGTTCAATAGACAGGAAATATGAGTCTAACAATAGAAATAACTGAGTATAATAAACCAGATACTCAGGAGAAATCATCGGCGATCACCTCGTCCTCTGGTTCTGGTACTGCTCCAATGCCTGGTTCTGTCCCGTATATCTCGGGATAGATCTCCTCTGCTAAACCTGGGGACATAATTTGGATCCAGGTCCTCAGGGGACATAGCAAGGTACAAGAATAAATCAAGCCAAAGTAAATACAGTACAATAATAAATGAATCAATAGGGTAAACTATGTAACCAGCTAAGTGATATGCAAGTGAGAGCATTAACCATACTCAGGCTGTAACTACTAAAGGCTCTGGGAAACCCATAGCAGCATTTATTATCTCGAAGGGCCAGTACGTGTGCCAAAGCTCTGTGTCAGAGTCTAAGGCACTCCCAGTAATTTATTATATATATAATCAGCCTTTAGTATGGTAAGACTCTCCCCACCCAATGTAACCTCACGTCTCATATTCATAACATGCAAGATCAAGCTAATGCAGTGAGTCATAATGATAGCTATGCATATATAATATCTATGTCACAAATCATGTAGCCTATACAGAATCACCATGAATAACTCAGAAGATTCGGTCTCATAAATAGTGTCAAGTGTCCTATGTTATGACGTACTTGATAATGCAATAGGATCGCGATATCAATCTCTAGGTGACGTTACACAACTCCGCTTACGGCGTTGACACCCGAATCTTGTTCAGACGTTAAGTAATGTCATACGGTCCTAGGTTGAACAGATACATTATATAAATAAATCAAAGGAATAATATAAAGCAAGTACTGCAAGATTGGCAATGTACACTTGCCTGGGGTTTGGATTCCAATAATTGCTTCTATAATAGCGGGATCTTCAGGTACTCCTCCGGATGCTGAAATAACCATTACCATCATGCTCAGAAGATATAAAATAACTAGAATTGCCTATCCATAAGTCTAATTTGGACACAAGGGCAAACTTGACAGTTTCTGGTCAAAACGGGGTCCACATATGGCCCACTTCGCACCAAAAAATATGCCAGAGACAAAGTCCTCCAAATTCGTCAAAATTAGTGTCTATAAGTCCAGAATGACGATACGAACCCAACGTGATATCCAGAACTGGATTCCGATGAGCCGATTACAAAATCGCTCGTCAAGTGGAGCGGTAGGGCCCCACGATACGGAATTTTGTTAACGTTCTCAGAATCGAACCAAACTTGGGTCACAGGATCTACGTATCGCTACGAGTCCGATGGCACAAGTTTTGTTTCGAAACAACGAGTACACACAAAGTTACAATGAGTTTCAGAACATGGTTGATACAGGACGATTTTGACGGATACGTGTTGATTTCGGTGTCAACGCACATCCAAGTCAACTTTCGTAAAATCTCACATGTCCGTATCAATGATGCGCACCTTTCGGTAAAATTCCCACATGACCAAGTTACCTCGTTTAGCGGGGCGCACCCAGTTCGGGAAAATTTAGGGTTTTAAATAACCAAGTTTTGGTCAATTTCACCCGAGAATAAATTATAAATTACAATACAATAAATTAAACTAATTACATAGTTTAAAACTCGGTTATATTATCTAAATTACTGTTCAAGTAGATTTTGAAATTAGTTAACTGGTTGATCGTAAAACGGCCGTGAACTTGCGAGTTCGGGACAATTTCTGAATTTTCAGAAATAGGGGTTGTTTTTTCTGTTTTTGCGACGCAGTTTGCGACCGACCCAGGACGCGATACCCCGAACTGATTGTACGGGTTTCGAAAGGGTTACACAACGAACGTGTTGCAACAGACCGTTCGAACATTGACGCGACGAGGAGAGATAAATTCTCACCTGAACAGGACGTCGGAATCGACTGTTCAACGCGCACGCGAGGTTGCACGGCGCTGTGCTCGGCCAGTCGGCGGTGGCGCTGCGGCTGCTGTGCTTAGTCGTAGTCGTTGCTGGCCGTCTCGGCACCATCGTCGGGGAGATCGCAGGAGGTGGCGGGGTCGCAGCGTCGGTCGTCGTCGGAGGGGTCAGGTGGTGGCAGTGGTGGTCTCGGGGTCGAGGGTGCTCGGGGTGAAGACGTCGATGGCGGTGATGGTTTGGTGCTGGCGGCTCGGGGTCGCCGGGGTTGGGCTAGCGGAGGAGGCGACGTCGCCGGAGGAAGGTGGTGCTGGGGAGTCGTGGTGTTGGGGGTGGCCGAGGCTGTCGTGGTGGTTGGCGGTGGTTTATATAGTGGAGAGGGGAGGTCGACAGTCGACGGTTGGAGGCGGCCGGGAGGTGAAGTGGTAGGGGCATCCGGTGGAGGAGACGTGCGGGCGGGGAGGCGAAGCGTCGGCGGCTCTGTGGGTGAACGGGCGACGGGGAAACGACCTGGGAAGTCGGGGGGATTCGGGAATTAGGGTTAGTTACTGTAGCAGTCGGGTCGGGTCGGGTTAGCGGGTCGGTCTAGATCCGACCCGATCCAATAGGGTGGGTTTAGGGGTTCGGTTTATTTAGGGTTGGTCCATTTCGGTTCAGGTTGGTTTATTTTGGTTTAATCTGGTTTAATTAAAACTTATATTTTTAGGTATTTAAAAATAGTTTTAGGGTCCAATAAATTCTAGAAAAACTATACTATGTCTAATTATTTATTTTACACTCAAAAATATTATTTTCATAATATTTTAATATTTATTAAAATACTTAAAAATATTTATTTCCAGAAAATATTTATTTTAATTAGTTAAAAATCACAAAAAAAATTTGAAAATTTATTTTTAATTTCTTAAAAAATCTGGGTGTTTACACTAATACTAGAAAATATTTTACGAAAACGGTAGTTACATGATTACCTTACGAACGATCCGTCCGTACGACTCTCGAGACTCTGACAGAAAATCAAACAACATAATACATGGATCCACTAGAGGTGCAATATACCATATCGATACTGGAAACAGGAAAACTCTAAATACGTAATACATAAATATTTATATAAATACGGATATCGAAAACGATGAGTGACAAAAGTGCTTATGAAAGCATCATCTCCTGCCTTGAAAAGCAAACCGAAACATGAATTAGCTTTGTTAAAAAATATGCAAACTAAAAGTCTACTAAAACAGTTTTAATGATTAAGAAAACTTAAAGACAAACCTAAAAAATATGCAATGCAAATATTCCATTTGATTACATATGTAACTACTGAAAACAATAGTTAGTAAGCTTTCAATGTCCAAAACAAATTTGCCAAGAAAATATAAATAGAAAATCATATTTATATGAGAATAACCTTTATTATAATTTATTTAGTAAATAAGTAAACAATTAATTATAAAAATTCTAGGAGAGTGTTTGTTTCTTGCATAGCTATATAGTGCTAGCACTTTAAAGTGTAAATGTTGTTTGTCTTTCATAACTATAGCGCATTCTAACAATAAAATCAAAATCTATTTAATAATTAATTTTTTGCATAAACAATTATGTAATTGTAAATTTTGAAAAAAAAAATGTATTTTTGGTATCAGAAATTATTTGATAGTTTGAATGTTCGAAACTAGTTTTTCTGTGTTTCTAAAACTAAAATAAAAGAAAGAAAAAGACATTATGATTGTTTGAAAATATTTATTTTAAAATTATAATAATTCTTTTTATACTTACAAACTAAATGATAACACAAAAGACGTATAACTCATGTAGTCCTCGCCTGAGCCACCGCTTCCCCCCCCCCCCCTCTCATGTTCGGTCCAATTCGACCTCCTTGGCCCACTCCACCATAAACTTAATGTTTGAGCTTATAATTTTTCACTTGTAAATATCACTATTGTCAAGTTTGGTTCACCGGATCATGGTCTTGGAAAATAAAACTCATTCATTTTCTATGTTTGGAAGCATAGAGAAAAGGAGGATGAAAGGAAAATAATTTCCAAAGAAAAATAGAGGAGAAAGTGGTTCCTCCCTCCCAACCAATGATTCACTATCCCCAACTAAGGATTCAATCTCTCTCTCAAATTTTTTGACCTTTTCAAACACAAAAAATTAAAATTAATAGTAAGAATAATTTTTCAAAGGAGAAAAAACAAGAAATTTGCTGTACGAAAATATTTTTAAATAAATTACCAAAAAAGAAATAATTTGAAAAAAATTAAAGTAACGAAAACTTTCGCCATCTGGGATGGCGAAAAAGCAGCATAATATATTTTAAATCATGATGGCATATTTTTGCCAACTAGTTGGCAAAAATTGAGCAACTCCGATGGGTAACGTGTCTTTAACAGTATAAAATTCAGTAGGTGACGTGGATGTTATATTTTCGCCAACTGCGTTGGCAAAAATTGGGCAACTCTGATTCGGTTGGGTGCGGTTCGGTTTGATAGTTGGATGGTTTAATAATGTGTGTGAGAGGGAGATTCAATATGGTTTGACCGCGGTTTAAGAGGGTAGTTGGTTTAATAGGGTGGGTAAGAGGGAGGTTTAATGTTGGTTGGTGTGTGGGTTGTATAAGGAGGGAGGAGGAAGTAGTGAACCCACGAGTGGAGTGGAGGAGGAAGTAGAGAAGTAGGAGCAGAATCAAATTTGTAGGTGCAAGAAGAGAGGGAGAACAAGAAGAGAGATTTATTTTGTAATATTTTTATTTTAATTTTTAAGTAATTTTTTTGGTTTTGTTAAGTATATTCTAATTCTAATTCTAATCCTAGCCATAATTATAATTGTAATCCTCATCCTAGTAGCCATAATCATTTAGTATAAAATATATTGTTAGTCATTCTTATAATGGTTATAATGTTATTATAATTGTTAGCATGATAAAAGCCAGGAGAAATATTTTTACAAAAAACCGAATAATATAGTGTTAGTGTTAATATTTAGCATGTTAATTATTTTTCTAAATAGTTGTACTTAATCATTTTAGTTTTGATAGTTAATATTCTTAATTAATTTTAGTATGATGGAAGAAAAATCATTAATTTTAATTTTAATTTTAGTTATAATCTAATACTATTCTTTAGCAAAATAGTTATGATTATACCCTAATCATAACTATTTTGCTAATCCTAAGTAGTTAATGTTAATGTTAGTAGTTAGTGTCACTACGTAGTTAGTGTTATGGTAAAAATGATTAGGATCTAGGGTTAGGAAAATAGCTATAGTTATAGTATACTATAATACTAACCATTTTAACCATAACCCTAAACCTAATCATTTTTCTTAACCCAATTTCTAACAGTAAAACTAACTATATTAACCTAACTCTAACCCTAACCATAACCATTTTTCTAATCCTAATATCATTACTAACACTAACTATTTTAACCATAAACCTAAACTTAGCCAAATCGAAAAAATTATGGAAAATTAACCTTAACCATAACCCTAACCCTACTAATTTTCTAATCCTAACCCTAATCCTAATACTAACCATTTTAACCATAACCCCAAATATTTTTTTAACCCTAATACCATTACTAATACTAACTATTTTAACTATAACCCTAACTTTAGCAGAAATTTTAACCCTAAACTTAATATTTTTCGAATCTAAATCCTAACTAACATTTTACAGATGGATACCCAAAACGATGGACGTATTCCGGGAGGGCCTACCACTGATATGATTATCCAACAGCGTGAGTCGCACATTTCTAATTTAGTATTTTATGGACATGTATATTAAAATTCAATTATTTTAGTCAATATAATTTATATTTTTTTTACATGTCTAATAATAACATCGTTTATATATATCATATATAGCAATACGATTGTCCTGAAACTATACGAGTACGAGAGCATGTCTCATGGCGTTATGAGGACGACGTTGGGTACTAGATGATGACTGAAGAACAATATGTATTGGTGAACGTATTTTTTTTGAGTATATTGATCAGATACATTTTTTACGTCACGACAAAGACTTGATCTTCAGTTAGTTGAGCGGTGGTGGCCCGAAAGAAATACCTTTCAGTTACCATTCAGATAACTGACCATTTTGCTAGTAGATGTGGTAAATATCTTATGATTACCTATTACGGGTGAACCTATAATATTTGATGATGATGAGTCATTTTGCGGCAAAACTGTGATTATGAAGTACTTAGATGTAGAGCAGCCTAATATATATGGTAAAATTTTGTGACGCTTTCGTAGCTCCGTCACAACATTATGCACCTAGATTGTATTGGTGAAGAAGAAATCTTAGTGGATGAGAATCAGATAAGTATAACATTTAAAGTTATTATTTATGTAATATATTGTCACGCCCCAGTCCCAAAAATACGTAGGACTAGGACACGTAAGCATGCCAGCCGCATGGATATGGCAACTCCAATATATGGAAACCAAATCCATACGTACGCTGAATTATGAATATCAAATCCACAAGTGGTAAAAATGTAATACAAGTCACAGGGAAAAATCTAAATCTCATCCACCAAAATTATATAGAAATAAATAACCAGTATCTATGAAACTAGATCTCAATAAAAAGGATCTAAAGATAATAGTTGGATGGAAACAAATCCACTACCAACTCGAATGGAAAAGTAAATACAATATAAGTACAACTCACTCAAACAATATAAGTACCAGCTACCAATCAAGGCTCGAAGAGAAGACATCCACGGAGCGTCTATATCCTTCCAAATCTGTGCTCCTGCAAATACTCAAGAACAGGTACACCTGACAGCGGACCAGGTCCTCAGAGGGACATAACAAGATACTTAAACACATGCCAATAAAGTACTGAAATAAATATCCAAAGGGTCGCCTAACCGTCTAAAGTGAATGCAGTTAAGAACAACTTTCTAACAAGTGGGCTATCTGGCCATAAATAGGATTGGCATAGTTCTCTTGGAGATCCAGGGGCCTACAAAGGCACGGCGTCTTTCGAACACCGGAGGCCCGCCATGATAATATATAGGGGTCATCATGACCGCGTATCTCCGGCGGAGCGTACGGGTTACACAAGGAAAGTACAAAGGAGCCCAAATGCCCTACTTGTTGTTCTCCCCACCCAATGCTCTAAGCATGTCACATCCATGACACGATTTGGTCCATAGCCTATCCTTAGTACCCTAGCCCAATCCTGCAACCAAACAAGGACAAGGATGGGACCACCGTACTACAATAGGCTATGTCCATAGACCTCTAATAACTGCTAAGTCTTCTAGCATGCAAAGTTTCTAACAGCAGTTATTCCTAACGCACGTCCCACACGTACCGATGATCAGTTAATACGTGCGTCCGTGATCTATATGAGACTCACAACTCGTGTAAAAATATGTGTCACAGTCAAATGATCCTAATGATGCTACATGATAATGGAGTAGTCTCATAAACAGGTCAATGCAAATACATAAATAAAAACATATCGCGACGTCACCGTCGCGAGCATTTTATATAACAATTAAAAATATATGAACTAAAGACAGAAAATAAAGATGCATGCAACATATGGAATAAAAATAACAGTACAATGGCAAGGTATACTTGCCTGGCAAGAAATCTGTAAAGTGTACGCGCCCAAATGTCAAGGACACTGAACCTGGAACTAAGGACTCCGAACAAACGTCTTCGGAAGCTGAAATAAACATCACCAACGTTTCCGGAATGAGCAAAATAGCTAAAAAGTACATCCTTTTCGTCCAATTTGGACACAGGGGCAAAACGATAATTTCGGATAAAAGTGGGGTCCACGTGTGGCCCACTTTGCACCGAAAAGCGTACCAAAGATAACAGTCTCTAAATGGGACAAACTATAGGTCAAACAACTTTAGATGTCAATACGAACCCAACGGTATGTCCAAATGTGGATTCCGATAAGCCGAACAAAATTATGTCCAAAAAGTCAACTGTGGGACCCGCCAATTGGCGATTTGGTCAACCGTCTCAGAATCGCGTGAAATTTGGGTCACAGGACCAGCGCATTACCACGAGTCCAGTGGCGCAAGTTTCGTCGTAATCTGACAAACGTGCATAAAATACGTGCGAGTTCCACAAAAGTTGCGACACGAAATGTGTCTGCAGATACGACCTGATTCCGGCGCGTACACGCGTCCGAATCAGTCCCCACAAAATTTTACGTGTCCGGTTACGCTGTGTGCACCATGCGGTACACTTGGTACACGGCGGGGCGGTCCCGTTTGGCGGGGCGCGCTCCGTTTTCCAACTTTTGGAAAACCGAAAAAAGTGGGTGCGCGCAGTTTTGTGACGAATGTAACTATGTCCACAGCGACTAATAGCATAGGGTTTTTTTACAGAAATTAAACTAGGTCAGGAATTCTACAGGTATAAAAAAAATCACCGAATTCGGATCTCTGTGGTGGGAGATACGAACTCGGCAATACGGGTGGTCATTATGGAATTCTGCGATTCCAGAATTGGGTCTGTCCGTCCACTTTGGACGCTGTTTTTCACCTAGGGACACACGTTTTCCGAGGTTGGCTATAAAACGAATATTGGAGAGGGTTAAGGGGTGATCATACCTATGAAGACGGAACAGCGTTTGGTCGAGCGAGTCGACAGAAAATCGCGCCAGAGCAAAGGTGCCTCGAGTGGGAAACTGCAGTTCGCGAGGTCGGAGTCGACGGGATGGTTGGATGGCTTGGGGGGCTTCTCTGGTGCGGTGACGGCTCTAGATGGGAAGAGAAGGGTCTGGAGATTTAGGTTAGGGTTTTTGGGAGAGAAATATATATATATATATATATATATATATATATATATATATATATATATATATATATATATATTATATAGGAGAGAGAGAGAGGGATGGAGCGGCCGCTTGCAAAAGGGTCGGTTGAAGGAAGGGTCGGGTTTACGTGGGAGCAAAGAGCTGGATGCTTAATGCAAAGGGGCGGCCCTATGGGAGCAAGCTGCTGAGCATTAAAGTGGGAGGTCCTATATGTGTTAGCAAGTTTTGCTAAAGGGTGTTAACAGCAAGTTACTAAGGAATTGAAAATATAGTGTTTATTATTATAGTATTATTATTATATTATTATTTTCTTCTCTTTTCTTTTCCTTTCTTTCTTTAAATATATATATATACATATATATATTTGTATATATATATATATATATATATATATATATATATATATATATATATATATATATATTCACACACAAGAAAATTTATAGAGTAGGGTATTGCACATCGTTAGGCTAGCAACAGCTCAAGGGGTCTCCTACATGGAATAAATTCCGAAAAATTCCTGATGGTCCCACAAGTCATCTAAGTGCCCGAACACCTAACATAAAAATTATTAAAAATATATTTTTCCTATTTAGACCTAATTACTACAATTTAATTAATAATTAATAAATAAAAAAAGTATATACAATTTTTTAGGAAGGGGTTTTTACATTCTACCCAACTTGTAAAAATTTCGTCCTCGAAATTAAAATTAAGCCACGATAGAATGCAAGGATGGTATAAGATTTGCATTGTTTAAAATGCAAGGCTAGGTTTAAAGGGGTGGGCGATGTTGCACGTTGCACATCCCGAAAAAAAAATCATGAAAAAATTCATATGAGCGAAAAATAGGTTTCTTCATGTGTCATGTCCAATGGTGTGGACACATAAATACTCTTTTGCATAAAAGCGTCCAACAATTGGAAAATTGCACAAAGATGAGAATTGGATGATGGGCATGTCTAGGATAAGGGTATAAAATTTGTAGGAGGGCAGTGACTAGGAAAGTGCTCCAATTATCGAAGCAATGGTAAGGCGAGCCAAGGGATACCATGTTGTAAAACTAAATGAAAATGTCATGTTCTATTTCTAAGTGGATTCGTGCTAGCCTCAGTCTCACTACCTAAGCCGAGTAGGTCAAATTTTGGGTGAGGGGTTCACAATTCAGCCAACATAAGACAATGTCGTCCTCAAAATTGAAATAAGGCAGAATCGGTTAATCCTTTATGTACCATAAGGCAAGTCAGTCGCAATCTTCTTGCGATAACTAAAATCCTAATCATATCCATTGCAGTCACTTCTAGGTTAAGCTGACCACTGCTCCAATCCAAATTTAACCTATGGTTATCTCTTCTCCCCTTGTTTCAAATTATCCATATCCACATAACATCTCTAAGATTTACATACGTATATAACTTTTACCTCACGATCTCTAACTATCATAATCTCCTTTAGAAGTGGTTTGAGTCCAATATATTCCCATTTTCACTTATAAAATTTTGTATGCCTCAACTCTTTAAATTCCATTCACATCCTCATTATTTCAAATAGGTCGTCCAACCCAAAATTTTAATTCTTAATTCAAATCACCAAATTGAAAAAAAATAATTTAAATGCAGTCCACCAATATTCAAGTCTGAAATTCTATATTTATCCTCTAAATTCAAATTGGTGATTCTACCTTCATTGATCAAAAATTTAACTTATGCACTTAAGGTATAAATATTGGGTCCTCAATATCAATTCATTGATCCTCATCATCTTAGTCATCCTTCTAAATTTCTCAAAATTACTATGGCTTGAACCTCTCCAAATCTAGTCTTACTTGATCATAGTCTAAAAAAAATTCCTCTCAAGTTGACAATGCACTACTACCCAACTTAAAATTTACCCCTCTATCACATAAGGCTATATACCTTAAGAAAATATTCCTTAATTTAATTACTTATGTCATTCAATCCTCGAATTTCAATGCCGACCATATCACATATGTTATGTCCTTAATTACGAAGGATGATCCTCAAGTATGTAATCGGCCTATGGGGTATATCTAGTACTCTCTGTGTATCAATTCATACCAAGCACGAGGTTTCGTCCTTCCGAAATAAGGGAAGACGGAGATCAATAATAAAGAGTTCAAGGGAGGTAATAGAATAGGAGTATCGGGATCAAGGCGTTTAAAGAATTCAAATGAGAATCGTCAAGCAGTTGTGGATTGAAATCCTATTCTGGTAATCCTTTGTTCGCATGCTCGTATTAGTACAGTTATGTAACCGACACGATATGTCAGATATGTCCAGGGCAAGTATATTCGTCTACTAATCACTACATATCTCAATCCACGTAAAGTAGCGTTACGAAGGGCGAATCAAGCGCACTAAGGTTGGCCAGACCTTAACACACTGATTCTGAAATGTATTAGTATGTCGACCCACTAATACATATGTCATGAACAAGCTTGATGAGGAATAAGCTTGCAAAAACTAGGCTATAAAATAGCAGCATAAGTCAAGGTGGTACAGCAATATAAGTACGCTAGATGATGATGAAAGGAGGTACAAATTAATTCAGGTTTACAAAAAAAACAAAACAGAATAAGCAATAATAACAAAGATTCTACAATCTCTACGGTTATCATACAACCTCCTTGTCTAAGTCGCTAGTCAACCAAATAGGGCATGGGCCTCTAAATTCCACCGTCTGAATAAACACTGTCGTCTAGTGCTAGCATAAAATTAATGTCATTTAGTTACACTACCTCGATGGGTCAAGTGGACTATGTGATACTAGGTTGTGAGGCATACTACCCAACTTATAATAATTAAACTAATACTGTGACAGTCTTAAGAGGGTCCTACAAAATAATCTTGCACATGTAAATAAAACAGAAACTCTTTATTACGGTATATGAGGAAAAATCTTGGTATTGATTAGGGTATCCTTTTTATGTAGGTAATGGTCATCCTAAGTCTTAGTCATAGCACTTACAAGCAGGTGTCAATGGTAAGGATAGAAGAGTTACTGGCCGTTAAAGGGGAGGGGTCTAACGTGTATCGAGGTGAGGGTATAAATTACGTGGTCTACAACTAGGGGTAATCATCACAATCTAATTGAACAATTTAACTATCAGGTTCTAACTACAAGGCACACAATTCAAAATTCAAAATTCAAGATTACAACTATCACTTTAGCAAACCATATATCCTATCATAGAATACAATTGCTTGGTCTAAAATCAGAAGCGTCAGATTGGCATGAATTGAAAGATGGAGAAAAGAAGATCATAATTTAGTCGTCGCGCGAGTGGTGAGCGCTAGGGTTTCAGAGAAACAAGATGTGAAATTTAAAATAGGGCCTATAGATAGCATCATGGTTTCTAAAGGGAAGTGGTACGCTAGCTACTATGTTTGAGGTATGATTAGGGAAATATTCTATGCATTGTTCTTGGCTTTCTAGGGTACTTGTCTACTAATAATAAGACAATGACATAAGTTTTATAGTTCTCTAATACTATCCAGTTATGAAGGTTAGGTTCAGTCCTAATGTTCAATATTGGTTCTCCATTGGTTCCTCAATACTAGGGTCAAATATTATGGTAAAACTTCTAACTATCTCTAGTAGTGTCTATACTACTCAAGTCTTCTTAATACATCAAGGGGTAATGGTATACCAATCTAAAGATGAGGAGTTCTAGGGTTCACTAGATATTCTAAACTTAGTGGTGTGTCTATATCCTCGTTGTATTCTTAATAGGTGTGCTACCATAATTATCATCCTAATAATAGGGGTTCCTATATTCTAGCAGAAGGCTATACTCAAAGAACTATTAGGGAAGTACATGAATCAATCAGGATGCAATTATTCGAATAGAATAGAGAGGAGGAAGATGAATCATGGTCAATTGTGGATGATATCCTATATTCTAGTCCTAGGTGCAGGCTTGTTCGGTACAGTAACGTAACCGAGACAATATGCTCTTGACCTGCATGGGCCACCACAAAAATATGTCACGCCCCAGTCCCAAAAATACGTAGGACTAGGACACGTAAGCATGCCAGCCGCATGGATATGGCAACTCCAATATATGAAAACCAAATCCATACGTACGCTGAATTATGAATATCAAATCCACAAGTGGTAAAAATGTAATACAAGTCACAGGGGAAAATCTAAATCTCATCCACCAAAATTATATAGAAATAAATAACCAGTATCTATGAAACTAGATCTCAATAAAAAGGATCTAAAGATAATAGTTAGATGGAAACAAATCCACTACCAACTCGAATGGAAAAGTAAATACAATATAAGTACAACTCACTCAAACAATATAAGTACCAGCTACCAATCAAGGCTCGAAGAGAAGACATCCACGGAGCGTCTATATCCTTCCAAATCTGTGCTCCTGCAAATACTCAAGAACAGGTACACCTGGCAGCGGACCAGGTCCTCAGAGGGACATAACAAGATACTTAAACACATGCCAATAAAGTACTGAAATAAATATCCAAAGGGTCGCCTAACCGTCTAAAGTGAATGCAGTTAAGAACAACTTTCTAACAAGTGGGCTATCTGGCCATAAATGGGATTGGCATAGTTCTCTTGGAGATCCAGGGGCCTACAAAGGCACGGCGTCTTTCGAACACCGGAGGCCCGCCATGATAATATATAGGGGTCATCATGACCGCGTATCCCCGGCGGAGCGTACGGGTTATACAAGGAAAGTGCAAAGGAGCCCAAATGCCTTACTTTTTGTTCTCCCCACCCAATGCTCTAAGCATGTCACATCCATGACACGATTTGGTCCATAGCCTATCCTTAGTACCCTAGCCCAATCCTGCAACCAAACAAGGACAAGGATGGGACCACCGTACTACAATAGGCTATGTCCATAGACCTCTAATAACTGCTAAGTCTTCTAGCATGCAATGTTTCTAACAACAGTTATTCCTAACGCACGTCCCACACGTACCGATGATCAGTCAATACGTGCGACTGTGATCTATATGAGACTCACAACTCGTGTAAAAATATGTGTCACAGTCAAATGATCCTAATGATGCTACATGATAATGGGGTAGTCTCATAAACAGGTCAATGCAAATACATAAATAAAAACATATCGCGACGTCACCGTCGCGAGCATTTTATATAACAATTAAAAATATATGAACTAAAGACAGAAAATAAAGATGCGTACAACATATGGAATAAAAATAACAGTACAATGGCAAGGTATACTTGCCTGGCAAGAAATCTGTAAAGTGTACGCGCCCAAATGTCAAGGACACTGAACCTGGAACTAAGGACTCCGAACAAACGTCTCCGGATACTGAAATAAACATCACCAACGTTTCCGAAATGAGCAAAATAGCTAAAAAGCACATCCCTTTCGTCCAATTTGGACACAGGAGCAAAACGGTAATTTCGGGTAAAAGTGGGGTCCACGTGTGGCCCACTTTGCACCGAAAAGCGTGCCAAGGGTAACAGTCTCTAAATGGGACAAACTATAGGTCAAACAACTCTAGATGTCAATACGAACCCAACGGTATGTCCAAATATGGATTCCGATGAGCCGAACAAAATTATGTCCAAAAAGTCAAATGTGGGGCCCGCCAATTGGCGATTTGGTCAACCGTCTCAGAATCGCGTGAAATTTGGGTCACAGGACCAGCGCGTTACCACGAGTCCAGTGGCGCAAGTTTCGTCGCAATCTGACAAGCGTGCACAAAATACGTACGAGTTCCACAAAAGTTGCGACACGAAATGTGTCTGCAGATACGGCCTGATTCCGGCGCGGACACGCGTCCGAATCAGTCCCCACAAAATTTTACGTGTCCGGTTACGCTATGTGCACCATGCGGTACACTTGGTACACGGCGGGGCGGTCCCGTTTGGCGGGGCGCGCTCCGTTTTCCAACTTTTGGAAAACCAGAAAAAGTGGGTGCGCGCAGTTTTGTGACGAATGTAACTATGTCCACAGCGACTAATAGCATAGGGTTTTTTTACAGAAATTAAACTAGGTCAGGAATTCTACAGGTATCAAAAAGAATCACCGAATTCGGATCTCTGTGGTGGGAGATACGAACTCGGCAATACGGGTGGTCATTATGGAATTCTGCGATTCCAGAATTGGGTCTGTCCGTCCACTTTGGACGCTGTTTTTCACCTAGGGGCACACGTTTTCCGAGGTTGGCTATAAAACGAATATTGGAGAGGGTTAAGGGGTGATCATACCTATGAAGACGGAACAGCGTTTGGTCGAGCGAGTCGACGGAAAATTGCGCCGGAGCGAAGGTGCCTCGAGTGGGAAACTGCAGTTCGCGAGGTCGGAGTCGACGGGATGGTTGGATGGCTTGGGGGGCTTCTCTGGCTGCGGTGACGGTTCTAGATGGGAAGAGAAGGGTCTGGAGATTTAGGTTAGGGTTTTTGGGAGAGAAATATATATATATATATATATATATATATATATATATATATATATATATATATATATATAGGAGAGAGAGAGAGAGAGGGATGGAGCGGCCGCTTGCAAAAGGGTCGGTTGAAGGAAGGGTCGGGTTTACGTGGGAGCAAAGAGCTGGATGCTTAATGCAAAGGGGCGGCCCTATGGGAGCAAGCTGCTGAGCATTAAAGTGGGAGGTCCTATATGTGTTAGCAAGTTTTGCTAAAGGGTGTTAACAGCAGGTTACTAAGGAATTGGAAATATAGTGTTTATTATTATAGTATTATTATTATATTATTATTTTCTTCTCTTTTCTTTTCCTTTCTTTCTTTAAATATATATATATACATATATATTTGTATATATATATATATATTCACACACAAGAAAATTTATAGAGTAGGGTATTGCACATCGTTAGGCTAGCAACAGCTCAAGGGGTCTCCTACATGGAATAAATTTCGAAAAATTCCTGATGGTCCCACAAGTCATCTAAGTGCCCGAACACCTAACATAAAAATTATTAAAAATATATTTCTCCTATTTAGACCTAATTACTACAATTTAATTAATAATTAATAAATAAAAAAAAGTATATACAATTTCCTAGGAAGGGGGTTTTACATATATATTTTTATTTAGTTTAGTTGATATCATTTTTTTATTATCTGTTCAAATTACTACTAACTTTATACAATTAGTTAAAAGAAAATAACTTTATACAATTAGTTATGACCGTCACATTATTGTTATTATTTATTGTTCACTTTATAACTTTATACAATTAGTTAAAAAATATGTACCAATATAAATTCATAATCAATAGAACATTGCTAAACAATTTAATTACGTAAACTATCAAACGAAATATTTCGATAAATTAAAAAAAAATTTAGTTAAACCTCCTTCATAAACTAACCTATTTAGCACACCTCCAATAGAATATAATATTGTTAGACTTTGGTCCATGACAAGAGAGTAAGCTGAACTAGCTTGAAAAAAAATTTGAAAGTATGTGTGGGTTGAGTAAAAAATGAATAGTAGAAGAAGAGAATGACAGAAATTTATAGATATAAGAAAGAAAGAGACGTTGGCAAAATATAAACGTTACAATATAAACATTACATAAAAAAAGTCGTTAATAAGTGACCCAGAAAAAAAAAAATCAAACCCAACTATCCAAAAAAATAACAACAAAAAACAACCAAAACAAACCCTAAACACATAAAAAAAAGCCCTAAACATAAAACCCAAAAAAAAAAAAAAACGAAAACAAACCCTAAACATAAAACACAAAAACAAACCCTAAACATAAAACCCAAAAAAAATTCGATGCATATATTTTCGCCAACTAAGTTTGGCAAAAATTTGTGTGGGGCCAATTTTTCGCCATCTCATATGGCCAAAATGTTATAAAAAAAAAAAAAAACTTTCTTCGTATTTTTGCCATCCCAGATGGTAAAAGTTTTCGTAATTTCAAAATTTTCTAAATACTATCGTTTTAGCTAATTATTTTAAAAATATTTTCGGTACAACAAATTTGCTGGAGAAAAAATATCAAGGAACTGATTAATTTTTTTTTTTTTCATTCTACAAACCATGCCTATGTAACAGCAATAACGAGGATTCCTAATTTTTTTTTGGGACTATGCTATGACTACAACCATATGCCTACAATCCTCTTACAACCGTCACCTGGCGTCCACGTAGCGGCCGTCCATTGGAGGAGGGGGGAGATGTGGGACCCGATAGCTGTCCGAGTGGTCGTCACATGACAGGAACGTGACGTGTCAGTCGTTTATTGGAGGGAGAGGTGTGGCCCACATAGCATAGGGAGAGAGAGAGTTGTAAGAAGGTTGTAAGCATTTGGTAGTAAACTTAGCATTATTGATTTTTTTGAGGCGTGTTCAGCACATGTATGTACAAAAAACAAAAAACAAAAAACAAACACCCTCTGAATACTCGAAAACAGAACTTTATACATAACATCACCTTCTCGTTTTTCTTCTTCTTCTCGTCGCACAATTGTTTGTTAAACCCCTCGAAAGAAAATCCTAAATTTTGATCATCCCTTAGGAAAGATCACCTAAACGAAAGTGAACATAAAAAAAATTCAACCGGGTCCCTAACTAACCCATAAAAGAATAAACCAAAGTATACCTTTGGAATTGTAGTACTGGTTCTCAATATCGACATCTTGTTCTTCCGCTCCTCTTCCGAGTAACTCGAATCCGTAATCCTCCATATCCGCATCTTCATAAAAAAGTAAATTTTTGTTGTGATCAGATGCGGATATGGAGGATTACGGATTCGAGTACTCGGAAGAGGAGCCGGAAGAACAAGATGTCGATATTGAGAACCAGTACTACAATTCCAAAGGTATACTTTGGTTTATTCTTTTATGGGTTAGTTAGGGCCGGTTGAATTTTTTTTTTGTTCACTTTCGTTTAGGTGATCTGTCATATGCTGATACATGAATGTGATAGTTGATATGGAACTTTATCTCAACTTAGGGTCTGCTTGCCAATTATAGGGGTTGCGGTTATGAGGTGATTTTAGAGTACCGATTATGAGCGGTCCAGTTTTGAGTGGTTTTAAGTAACGGCTTTTAAATTAGTCCAATCCATACTTGGTAATTTCATTAACGAGCGGGTCTAAATTTTTTTTACACAAATAAAATTACCTATATGCCCATATATAAATAAAATAATAGGAACACGTAAAGTAGAAGTCCATATTTGATCAAAATAATAGAAACACATAAAATAATAGAACACACATGGATGAAGGTATAAAAGAAAGATTTTAAGAACTTACTGGAAAAGTAGCCGTAGTTTGGAAGAAGTAGAAGAGAAACACAGATGAGAAAGAAACGATATGATAAGGTATTAGTAGTTATAATTATATTTTTTTGTGAGGATAAAAATGTAATAAAATAATAAACCCCCTCAAAATCCGTCGATTTTGGGTGTTTATAAAGACACCCAAAATTACATTAAACCGGTTTTGGAGGTTTTTTGAGCCAACCAAAACTAGTGCCTCAAAAAAATAAATAAGCAAGATTTTTTTTAAAAGCTTCATAAACAGTTGGTTCAAAAACACCTCATAACCGATGAAAACACCGTTACCAAGTAGACCCTTAGAATTTAGCGCTGTGATGAAGTTAAGAAATTTGACAATGTGCTTATAATGGAAAGTTGTCTGTTCAAAACTTAGATGCATTTGATCTCGAAGGACTCTAATGAAGAGCCAAATCAAGAGCCAAATCAAGGACTCTAATTTGACAATGTGCTTATAATGGAAAGTTGTCTCTTAGTTTATGTTGGCATTTATTCCTTTATCTATGAAGAGCCAAATCAACTAGTGATAGTAAATGCAAAACATGAAGAGGTAACATGAGCTTTGTGGTTAATCTTTTGCTGACTCCGCCTGTTGTGAGTGGAAGTTGGCACATAGTCAACCTACTTGGGTTAGGATATACTAGCAGGTTCTTTTTAGTGAAGAAGGTCGGATGACTTTTTGGATTTGTATCTCAAGATACTTATGTTGAGATGTCCAAATAGAGTCTCTCCTCTCTCAACCTATTACTCGGGGTCATTCCTGTCCGGAATAAGGGGATGAGTAAGACCCGCATCTAGTTCTACAGAAGAAGGGGAGAGAGAGAGAGAGAGAGAGAGAGAGATGGTTTGTTTACCGATGAACCCGTGCTAGGATGACTAAGTCAACATCGAAAAAACATTAAGCCACAAGAGATTGTACAAAAAGCCATGAGCGTGCCAAGGAAAGTGGTTAGGAAGAGACTGAGTTGGTCTAACGGTGATAGTAAAGACATTCGAGTGTGGGATGACCCATGGCTGCGTTAGTCACCTCTTTATGCATTTGTTCCAACTGTTAACGCTTAGGAAACTGGGCAAGATTTTAAAGTAGCAAATATGTTTACTACAGATAAGGCTTGGGACGTGCACAAACTTCACCATGGTAAGGATATTGCTTCTCTTTGAGAACATGTGCCCTTTTTTCTCAATCGTCAAGATCGTGTCTTTTCGACGAAGAAGAACTGTTTACATAAAGGAAGTCATAACCGGGTAGGACTGCACGAGTATCTATGGTTTTCGGTCCACGACTATTATTAGTTTTACTCCTGGAAGTAGAGACAGAAGAATATATATATATATATATATATATATATATATATATATATATATATATATATATATATATATATTGGAACAAGTGGACGGTGTTCGAATCCTGGTAGGAGCGATCATGGATAATTACTTGTTCCAATATATATATATATATATATATATATATATATATATATATATATATCGTTTTGATTATGGTTAGTATTCATGTATGTGAATTACAATGTGACTTCGTGATATTTATTTATATTGTCCAGTTTTTAGAGAATCATTGGGATTTTTATTCCTTCTCTTTGCGATGAATGCAATTCTCTCTCTCCCTCTCCCTCTCCATATATATATATATATATATATATATATATATATATATATATATATATATATATATCGTTTTGATTATGGATAGTATTCATGTGTGTGAAGTACAATGTGACTTCGTGATATTTATTTATTTTGTCCAGTTTTTAGAGAATCATCGGGATTTTTATTTTTTTCTCTTTGGCTAAATGTTCATGGCAATGAATGCAATTCTCTATATAAAATTGTATCATTTTGTCTCTTGTCTAAACTCTTAATAGTCTAGGGGAACTTGGAGGATGCTTCTTGATTGCATGAGCTTAAACCGCATAGCCAAAATGTAGGTCTACTACTTGCCAATTGTCATCTAGGTTTTATGGCACGACCCTCTCATGCTCTCTGTTCTAAAAGGCGACTGTCTAGGCAGTAGGTGCCTGGTGCCCGCCCGATGTCCGTCTAGGCGCCTACTTAGTGCCCCCGACGTTCGACTATGCATGTTTGGGGTTTTATGGATTTTTTCCTGCAATTTTTAGTATTTTGTTTGGTTTTTTATTTTTATTTTTATTTTTGGAACTGCGTCTAGACGGACTAGGCGCTAGGCGGCGGGTGCCCGTCCGACTAGCGCCTAGCTCTTTTCACAACCTTGCTCATGCTCATAGAAACTTGGCTGGAAATTTGACATCAACTTACATGGTTGATGTCAGGGTGACACAACCAGTCCAGAGAACTTTGTCAATTCTTTTCTGGAGTTTTCTTATGCTCCATAGTCTACCTCATTCAGATGGGAGAACGCGTGGATGATGATGATGATGAGTTTTTAGAGAATCAAGTATTTTGTTCTTCGTGATGAGTTCTTTCAATGATAAGGGAATGATGCAATAATTTCCTTATTGGGTTAGACTTATGGATTAACACCACATACTTAATAAATAGATCAGGTGTCCATATGTATAATTTCTAGATCTTATCTTGTGGTACTTTATAAGCCCTATTATGAATATTATATACTTAATTTTATATGAATTCATTGTTCTTGGATGTCTAATTGATTCAGCCTCTGTTCTTTAAGTGAAATTGCACCTTGTAGGTACTTCATTACTGCAGTTTCATGCTTGTAAGTTATGTTGTTTAAAATCATTATGGTTTATTAGCATGACTTTGAGTCTGCATTGCATGTCATTATAGGCTTATGTTATAACATAATGCTGGTTAATTTTAGCTAGTATTCTGCTATGATCTTATTAAAAGATGCAGTTTTGTTGCATCTGTGTCGGCATTCACCATACAACACATTAGAGAACCTGTAGTCATGTCATGCTGCACTGCATTATTATATCTTCGTCCCAGGTACTTGTAGGCATGTCCTGCTGATGCATTATCATATCTTTGTCTCAAGTGTTCTTTATTAACAATTGTTTGCATTATTTCCTACATATGGACTTGTGCCACCAATAAAGCTTGTTGTATTGTGTAAACTTTATGGTTGGGTTCTTCATGATGCATCCTAATCTTTGCGTTCCGTGTGTAATTTGTTTTGATTCCACTTTCCAGTTGATTTAATTCATTTCAAAGGAGATGACATAATCCTTTTTTTTAATTCCAACCCTTCGTTCTAGACGTGTTTCATGTTCCTCTTGTGGTGTATGAATTCGTAACTGTACTTCATGTGGATTTTTCTTTCTTCCTAGGAAAATATAATTCTGTTTGTTATATGAATGAGCTACTTGTAAGATGTATGTGAATGCTTCTCGCTTATTATGAAATGTGTTTATTCTACTGTTTATTTTAGACAAGGGGACTCAGGTGTGAGAACACGTATATGACTCAATGACAATCGACCTACAATGGCATGAGCAAGCATCAATTATATCATAAATTCTTATGCAGCTGCTTTACTTATTTATTCTTTTTCATCAGCACTGTTTATTTTTTTAAAATGGACCTTGTTGCTCTTTCCATTGGTTCATACATGTTGGCTATTTTTTTCTCCCATCAAATGATTTCAATCATTGGATATAGTTTACTGATAATGCTAAAATATCAGAAAACATTGTCGTTCATAGAGTTTCATCAGTAAAGGAATCTTTGCTATTTTATGGCATTTAGGAATTAAGCCAATCTGATGGAGTGGTTTTATCCAATATCTGTATTATGCTAAGTTGTTTTTATTTTGATCTGTATTCATTGTACTCTTGTCATATTGCAATTGTTGTTCTAGCATATACAGTGTTTGATATATCATGCATTCACCCTTTTCTACAGGTTTAGTGGAAACTGATCCAGAGGGAGCTCTTGCTGGTTTTGCTGAAGTAGTTAGCATGGAACCTGAAAAAGCTGAGTGGTGAGAATTGCGTAGTGTAGCAGTACATATTGATTGAAATGTTACCATTAGCGTCTCTTAACAAGAGACACCAGCTTAATCAGAGAGACTTTTAAAGTGAGTCTCTATGCCCACTATTCGTCAATCCAAATTGAAATCTTGATTTACACGTCAATCTAAATTGTAATCTTGATCTACACATCGTAAAGCTCATGGAAACAAAAAATAATGAGATTTTGGTGTTTCTTATGTACCATGCTTTTGGGTTGTCCTAATTAAACCTTTTATGAGGTGTCAAAGGCCTTTCAGTTTTTGATTACTTGGTGAATGGGTAGGAATTTTTTGATAAATTTTGTGTTTTTACTTTACATGAGTTTCAAGATATTTAGATTAAGTTGAATTCAATATGGATCATTCATACGCCGGCCGGGCCCACAGTCCTGAAAGTTAGGAGTATGGTGTTTCTCATGCAGGCAGTCTTCTCATGGGATCATTACCCTGTAAATTTCCCATATAAGTGCATTCTTGTTGTGCATGGAGCTTTTTATTTTCTGTCCCCATGTGGAGCTTTGTATTTTCTGTCACCACGTGGAGCAGTAACATGAGGCCTTGTCAATCAGTTAGATAATAGTACTGCTCATATTTGCTTTAAGGTCATCCCCAGAATTGGGCCGAAGTCTTTGAGTCGTTGTTATGTTGTTCATATTTGCATCAATTGTGTATCTTTTCATGCACAAGCACACTCGATTCACTTGAATTTTAGCTTCCTTCAATATGGAATTAGTACTCTGTACCTATATTTCTCAAGCTCACATTCGATCTGTGAGTTATTTATGCATTTTTTCATCATCCAAACCTTTTCTCATCGAAATAGGATTGGTTATAGAGCTCAATTCTCTGGTTTTAGGTAGGGATGCAAGTATGGAGAGCGATCTGATTGGTAGCAGATGGAAACCCAGTCCAACCTCTATACTACTATACCCATGCCCAACACAACCCGAGCTTTGTTTGGGCATCACCAAAACAACCCCAATTCTAGCCTTCATGGGTGAATTTAGCCTTGAGTTGGTTTGGATTGGAGCAGAGTTAGGTTAGATAGTCGAGTTCATCAACTGATTCACTTCTCACTTCTTTTATTTTCTCCTATAATTTATTCTAAATAAAACTTAACTATACATCAGACGTACAGGTCCCGTTGTGCTAAAAATTGGTTTGGTGAAATTAAACTGACTATATAAATGGTACCAGGTAGCCTAGCTCGTGCTGTCATCAAACCAATTGTCATGATCCCTCTCACATCAATACTAATAAGAACTGAAATCTGAAGCCTTCATTTCCTCTCATTCCTTTGGTGTAGTCTCAGTTGGGTTTCAGTTAAGAAACCTGACTTTCGGTCAGGTTAGTTTTTATCAGCAAGCCCCTACCTTATTTGGATAGAAGCCCAGTCCAACCTGGCCTGTTTCTGTATTGGGTAGGATCTGTGTTGTGATCAAGGTTCGCAGTGTTGATATCGGAACCCTGAACCCTTCCTATGAGTATCGAGATCGGCTGTATCTGCAGTATTGGCGGTTTTCCGATTAGAGTATCAGTTTTTTTTTTGTATCGGAAAACAAATAATTATTAACATTTTAGAAAAAAATATTTTATACATTTAGGCATAATTTTAAGTATTTTGTGTTTTGTTTCTTATTAGTTTTGAGATAGAATGAAATAATAATCACACTTGCTGATTGTTTACTTTCTGATAAATAAGTTTTCTTCATTTATATGCTTTTACAACCTTACTATGCTTTTACACATGCTTTTGCACCCTTGTTGATTGGCCTTTTCGTTCAATTTCTCTTCCGAATTGACTATATGAGAGAGACCCCCAACGTCGGTATCAATCAATATCGGTATTGGATGGGTATTGGATCAGATATGCCAAACCCTACCGGTATTGGCCATATCTTATCAGTATCGGCTGATATTGCAAACTATGGTTGTCGTACTTCAATGGAGGTGTTGTACCCGTATTCTATTATATATGATACTCAGATTCTTTGATCCTTCAAGGATACGACTCAGATATATCCTAATATCTTGATTTTTTAAACAACACCTAAACATTTCAGATGTATCTACAAGTTAAAACAAGGTTTTAAGTTTCGTCCAGAATTGCCCATTTTGTGTTTTGGGTTTGGCATTGCCGGATTCGAAACCCAGCTTGAAAGTTGGTTTGCTGAGACTTGACCAAAACTCATAAGAACATCCATGTCAAAAAAGATTGGTTTCTTGTCATTTCCATGTTGGAGTTGTAATTGAATTCCATGTAGTTGTGGATTCAAAGTTTAACTATAAAAGGAATTAAGAAAACTATATTAGTTATATGGAAAACTATATACACTCATACTGTGAAACCATGATCTTTATTTCTATATTGGATAGAGGATGGAAGTTTGATTGGTTTATATTAGAGTACTTGGGTCTCATGTTTGTACATTTGGGTTAACCATTTTGGCAAGTTGGACCAAGTAATATGCACATGTAAAACCCCGATATTTAGTTACATATCGAATAGAAAATGAAAGTTTGATTGGTTCTCACGTGGACATCCTCTTTAATCAGTTTAGCAAGTCAGACCAAGTGATGTGCACAATGTGCTTAATGCACGGATCACATCCTGTCGGGCCGATGGATTGGGACTTGGGACATGAAAAATGGTATAAAAGCTACCAAGTGGATCATGTTCCATTGGGGTGATGTGAAACCTCGATATTTAGTCTCACGTCGGATAGGAGATAAAGTTTGATTGGTTTATATTGGAGTACTTGGGTCTCATGGGTACATGTGATCAATACTCGAGTTATATCCTGGCGAGCTTGTGGGCCGGTGCGTGACATATACAACTTTAAAGTAATATTTTAAAAATAATGATATGTTTTCTTAAAATTATGTAACTTAGATTGGAGTACCTGGGTCTCACGTGTACATCCGGTTAACTATTTTGACAAGTTGGACAAAATGATGTGCACATGTGGGTCTATGCACGGGTCATGTTCACCTGTGGGCTGGGACGTGACATATATAACTTTGTAAAACTACTTGGATAACTCAGTGACGGGTTGTTAGTATTAATACAACAACAAAAAAAACATTTATCCTTTTTTAAGAGGGAGGGTGGGGTGGGAGTGGTTAGTAGTATTAATAAGTAACTAATTTAGTTATAGTATTAACTGTTTTATAATCACTAAGTTTGAATATGTAATGGATCCAACAAATGTTGTTATATGTGCTAAAAATATAGTCAATAAACAAAATATTGTAGGTTGTGTGTTCTAAAAAACAGGTCAATAAAAGTATTATTTATTTTTGTGTGGATTCAAAATTTTCAACAATGTTGATCATTATTTCATTCAAAACTAACATGAAATTACATATGTAATAAAGAAATCTATGCTAAACATAACAATTTACCTTTTTTTTTTTTTTGGATTTTCCTGATTCACAAAACCCATACTCCGACCCAAAACTACTGAAAAACGAAACATATAATAAGTGTCAGAAACTGAAATTTCAAGCCTTAGTTAAAGCGAATAAAACATAATAATGTTAGCGAGAGATGAAACAATGCTTTGAAAATATGAAGTTTGAAATCATTTTTATTATTGTTTTATTCCTTTTTTAAACTTAAAGTAACTATCTTGCCGTCTCATTGGCTAATCAGTTCTAAGCATTCTTTCTTTATTTTCATTCTACTGATACAAAATTAAATATGTTTTTAAACATCTCATTTGTTAGCTTTGATGAAGAAACCTAGGATAATCTGTTATTGATATATTTATTTGTCATATCCCTGACAAATGTATCCTACTTTTTCAAAATTGTCATGTCGATGAATCCTTTTCATGTTGACCTATATCCGTATCCATAAAATATAGGCTAGAATCATGTTGGGAAAACCCTGCCCTACTTTCATCCATAATTGTGACACAGTTAGAGGAACCTCGAAAAAGAAGGTTTTGCCATTTAACTTGGCTGGTTGGAGGTTGAACTATCTCATCTTATTTTTCTTGTCAAGGATTAACCAACAAAAGAGCAGCTCTTCAAAATTCTGTGGAAGAAGGGGGAGAAGCAGAGAGTTTGACATATGAAACTGCATACAATTGTGCCTCGGCAAGGCATTATGTTAGCCAGAAATACTAGTAAAAGAGGATATCTATGTTCATGCGTGTTATAGATTTTTATTGTTTGTCTTTCTTATGAGTCTAAACCATTTGGCTTGACTTTTCATTTTTCCTGCCAGTGTTATATTTTTTTGATTCATCCACATGGTATGATCTCTGTAATATTATCGAATTACCTTGCCAGTTAGGTTTAGGTTTACTAATACAAATTGTTTTGCTGGTCTATTTTGCTTCTTCCAAATTATATAAAGCAAACTGTGAACCTTTACTTCAGACTTGAAAAGTACAAAGAGATGATGGACGCCTACAGGGAGATTCTAAGTGTCTAATATACAATTGTGGCTAGGGTCCGTGGGGTCGTGGCCTGTTGGTTACGATGGGGGGCTCCCGTGGGGATGGGCACGGTTCAAATCCCCCCTTGGGAACTTAGTTCCTATTCCGGTGGAAAGGACATCAAACAAAAAAAAATGTGGCTAGGCATTATATTAGCCAGAAATACTAGGAAAAGAGGATATCTATGTTCATGCGTGTTATAGATTTTTTATGGTTTGTCTATCTTATTCGTCTACACTATCTGGCCTGGCTTTTCATTTGCCTGCCAGTGTTATATGTTTTTTGATTCATCAACATGGGATGCTCTCTGTGAAAGTATCACGTTCCCTTGCTAGTTAAGTTTAGGTTTACTAATACAAATTGTTTTGCTGGTTTATTTTGCTTCTTCCAAATTATATAGGGGATTCAAAGCATTAAAGCAAACTGTGAAGCTTTACTACAGACTTGGAAAGTACAAAGAGATGATGGAAGCCTGCAGGGAGATGCTAACATACATCAAATCAGCTGTTACACGTAATTATAGTGAAAAGTGTATAAATAATATAATGGATTTTGTTTCTGGGTCAGCAAGCCAGAATTTTGGTCTTCTTCAGGATTTCTATCAAACAACGCTGAGGGCTCTTGAAGAAGCCAAGAATGAGGTGTGGTACTTTTTGTTTGAATAAGCCTAGTCCTTTTGTCTTCAATATAGTGTACGTAGATAATGCTCCACGGCTTGTGCATTTGATGTGATTTTCACATGTATTTTACTTCCACAGAGATTGTGGTTTAAGACCAATCTTAAACTTTGCAAAATTTGGTGTGATATGGGTGAATATGGACGGATGAACAAGGTATTTAGATTGTATGCTTTTGCATCTACTTCATTGCTGCATGCTTTTAGTTACCATAAACCTTCCTTGGTTACTTCCAGATATTGAAAGAACTTCACAAGTCCTGTCGAAAGGAAGACGGTACTGATGATCAGAAGAAAGGCACACAACTTTTGGAGGTCTATGCTATTGAGATCCAGATGTACACTGAGACAAAGAATAACAAAAAACTGAAGGTAAATATAAGATCACATTTTCTTTTGCACTCATATATTACAAATTTACAATCACTAGTTAACATATATATTTTTTATGGATTTCTGATGCATCAATGTAGCTTACTCTGCTGCTAATCTCTAAGTTTTTTTTTGGTTTTTTTGTTTGTTTGTCTTTAATGACTTTGGTTTGATATTATTTATGGTATATACATTATGAACTCCAATTTCTGATGGACAATTATGAACTTTTTGTAATTGATGATATCGGCAAATCGTAAGGGCCTGTGGTCTGGTCTGCATTGTAATGGAACACAGAAGCTATATTGTCACTTAAACATGCAGATGTCAAAAACATTCTGATTTGAACAAAACCCAACAGTTGAAATCTGGGTGGTAGCAGAACATTTATACAGCTTAACAATATGAATTTGATGCACAATTTTATCTGAAATTTAAACATCTCAATACGAATTCCCATTAGCGAGCTATAAGGTGTACTTTTACAAAAAGATGAATGGAAAACTTAGAGAGAAAGAGGGACTGCTTTCGAGTTTTGTGGGTCTCTAGGGAGATAATATGACGGGTTTTGGAGAAGCAGCAAGTCTTCAGTAGCTATGTTGAGATTAAATAAGGATATATACGATGGAATTATAACCACTGTGTGGACAATACTTGCGTCACGACCCGTTTCCCATAACTGTTGGCTTAGGACCATCATTAAGTGCTTGCCCCTTGCACTAGTTGTGGTTCAAACTTCATTTAACAAGAAAATATGTACTCGTACTACCGAAATATAATTTGTTTTAGTAATAGTTGTGCTAGGAAATAAATTCCATTTAAGAAGGAAGAGCAATGAGAAGAAGAAGAGAAAAATAAACATAAAAAGTAAAAGAAGAGTAATTAGAGACGAGATCGATGAAAAGAAACAATAGAGAGCAATCTTTTTCTTAGCTCACCTTTCAATACTTTATTCAGCCTTTAAGATTTTACGTCATAAAGAAAAAAGAGAGAAGAATCCCTGGGTCCTTAACCACAAGGTTACTGTTCACAAACTGAGTAAACCTTTTAACTGTTGGTGTTTTTGCTTTTGGACTAAGAAGTTTAGTCCCACATCTCAATATTATGCTTTACTTGTGTTGAGGTGTGCATATGGGGTGTGGTGGGGCACATGGGTGCCATGTGAGGTGTTTTCTTAGGAGGAAAAATGATTTAACTCCTCATAGAAATTAGAAAGCATTTATGCTTTTTGTCACTCTCTTGAGAAAATTCCCTTAGGATCTAAAGTCCCAAAGGGGCTTAGCGACTCGGACTCAATGGTGCAAAGTGGCTCTTTGTTGGCACATTTTGCACTTAGCAATCAGAGGGATTTGACGGTTATGGAAAGATATTATCAGTTATTCAGATCTGTTATTTGTGGGATTTAAATTTAAATCGTTCCTATCTTTTTGTAACTGATTGGTGGCTAGGGTTTCCACCAAGGTTTAAAGTATCGGCCGATACCGATACGTATCGGACGTATCAGATCGGTTTTGTCCCATGCCGATCCGATACCAACAGAAAAGATCGGTATCGGCTGAAACTGGTACGAAAAAGTTCGTATCGGCCGATACGGGACCGATACGGGATCGATACTGGCCGATACGGGAAAAAATCAGATCAAATCAGATCATCACAGGAACTTTAACAAAGTAGATGTTCTACAAAAAGTCAAAAAAGTAGAAATTGATTCCAGACATCAAATCCAACATAGAACAATAATGAAGAACCAAAATAGTAGACAAAAAAAAATCTATAAATAAAGACAAATTCTTCTACAGACACACACAAAACATAAATTACTCAAAAAAAAATCTCAAGAACTCAACTTACCTCGTTTTCTAGAAGGTAATCTTCCAAGAACCCCTTTCTTCTTCGCCTTGCCGCTGCTTCCATCGGAGAGGGGAGGGTCTTTAGGTTTTGGTCAGATGAAAAGAAGAAAAAAAAAGAACAACAGAGAAAAAAAAGGAACGGCGGATGCAAGTGTTCTCTCTCATCTCAAAATACATATATATATATATATGTGTGTGTTTAGGGTTGGTGATGTGCAAGTGTTATCTCTCTTATATATCGCAGGTAAACCATTCAACAATGATGACTATTGTTTTATTCAATTATAATAAAAATAAAATAAAAAACACTTAAATAATGCATAAATATGTAAATTATTTTTCTATTTTTTTACTAATTTATTAATAATTATTTAAATATTGTCGATACAGCCGATACCAAAAAATTCGATACTCCGATCCGACACCGTCGATACTGCCGATACGGATACTCATACAAACTGTCCGATACCGATTTCGAGTTTTTGAACCTTGGTTTCCACCCTTCTCTATAAATACATCTCTTCGTGACCCTTTGAGAACTTACTTCGAAAAGAGGGAGACGTAGAGAGGTGCTGCTTCTGCTGCCATTGGAGTCTAGGGAGTTTGTGCGAGTCCAGAAGTAGTGACAGCGAGCGTTCCTAAAGTTCTTTGTGAACTTGCTGGTTCCTGTGAGCAGATCGTATGGGGCGAATCTTGCTTTGAGCAACAGTGATTTTCATCACCCTAGCAAGCAGAGATCCATCTTCTCCTTCCTCTTCTCTCTTTGTAACTCGTTCTATCTCAATGGAAAATGCATTTGCAAGGAAGAACGGAGATTTTTTTTGATTGTTATTATCTTGTAAGCAAGTTGTAATCAGAAATATATTGGATATAGTTGTTCGTTGGAATCGAGTTCTTCAGAGGACAAACTCTTTGTTGGAACCTCTGTGTCTCGACTACAACATCAAGATCAAACAGAGGGTAGACTGTGAAGTTTGCTAGAACCTTTGTTCCTGGCCCGTTCCTTCATCTTTTGATTAAGTCCCGAGACTAACAATCTTAAAGCAAGATCCGAAGAAAAGATAGAGAACAACCGCGCAAACCTTCTCGACACAAGTTTTAACAAACTTGAGAAGTTTGACGGGGAGCATTACAACGTTTGGAAGAGAGGTTAGCCTTAATATTCAACTCGTAAATGTGGATTACATGTTGACAGATCATGAGCCTATTATTCCGGACAAGAACGGTAGTACTGAATCTGACTTCGGGAAAGTCGCTGACGCTTCAAGATGTGAAGCATGTACAGGTGATAGCCAAGAACCTGGTCTCAGGAAGTCTTCTCTGCAACGCAGGCTTGAGGATGGACATCAATGCTGGGCAGATGGTGATGTCTTACAAAGGAACATACTTCGGAAAAAGTATTTTGTACCGAAGGGATGTTCAAACTTCAAACTCTTGCTAAGATGATAAATGCAGTCTCTTCTTCTGGTTATTCTCTTGAGTTATGTCATAATAAACTAGGACATGTTCATTGTAAAAGAATAAACAAAATGTCCAGTCTAGGGCTTATCTCCAAATGCAGGGGTAAGGAGGTGGAGAAGTGTGAGGTCTGTGCGCAGACAAAGATCACAAGAAAACCGTTCAAGCGGGTTAACCGAATCACAGATCTTTTGGAGTTGGTGCACTCTGATATTGTGACTTCAAACAGTTCTCTACAAATGCCAAGAAGTATTACATTACATTCATCGATGACTACTCGAAATACGCGTTCGTCTATCTGCTCAAGTCAAAAGACGAAACATTCGAGAAGTTCAAGGAGTTCAGGGCTGAGGCTGAACGTCAAACATGGCAAGAACTCAAGAGACTCAGAAGTGATCGAGGCGGAGAGTATATGTCAATTAAATTTGCATCGTTCTGCAAGGAACATGGAATTGTCAATGAGAAGTCTGCTCCGTATTCTCCTCAATCAAATGGAGTAGCTAAAAGGAAGAACATGGCATTGACAGAGATGATGAACACAATCCTGTTGACTGCGGGTCTTCCAAACTGCTTATGGGGAGAAGCTACGCTCACGGCTACTTTCATTCTGAATAGAGTGCCGTACGCAACTTCCGATGTCACTCCTCATGAACTTTGGTTCGAAGTCAGACCCAACTTGAATGTCATTCGAGTGTGGGGACGTCTGGCGTATGTGAAGCTTCCGGACTTGAAGATTCAGAAGCTGGGTACGAGGACTACGAAGACCATCTTCCTGGGTTATGCTGCGAAGAGTGATGCTCGGAGGTTTCTTGATATTGAATCAAATCATATCATCGAATCTCGCGACGCAGAATTCTTTGAAGATAAATTTGCAAGGCACAAGAACATTATTATCGCGGATATTCCGGAGAATAGTGTGGGTGCACAGGAGGCTAAAGCTTCCAATGAAGATGTGGTCCAAGAAGTTGTCATTTCAGAGACAACGTTCGAACCAGAACTAGCAGAACCGGTGTCTAAGCGAGTGAGGAGACAGAAGGACTTCAGAGATGATTTCGTCACCTATCATGTGGAAGCAAATCCACTTATCTATGATGAGGCGATGAAGACCAGAGATGCTGTCTTTTGGAGGGAGGCTATCAATGATGAGTATGACTCAATAACCTCCAACAACACTTGGGTGTTGGTCGATCTGCCTGTAGGAGCTAAACCAATCGGATGCAAGTGGATCTTCAAAAGGAAGATGAAGGCCTATGGAACTGTAGATAAGTTCAAGGCAAGGCTGGTAGCAAAAAAAATTTCTCAGAAGCAGGGGATCGACTACTTTGACACATGCTCCAGTACCGCAGATGATCATCAGGATGTTGATTGCTCTGAGTGCAATTCACAAGCTAGTTATTCATCAGATGGATGTTAAAACAGCATTCCTGAATGGAGAGTTGACCGAAGAGATTTACATGCAACAACCAGAAGGATTTGTCGTCAAAGGGCTTGACGACAAAGTCTGCAAGTTGGTGAAATCATTATACGGTCTGAAGTAAGCTCCCAAGATGTGGCATGAGAAGTTTGATAAAGTGATAAGATCAAAGCTACAGAGTCAGCGAGACGGATAAGTGTGTTTACACAAAGTTCTCTGACGAAGGAGTCATCGTTTGTCTATACATGGACGACATGTTGATTCTGGGTACGGATCTAGCACGTGTCACTGAGACAAAGAAGTTTCTCTCATCCAAGTTCAGTATGAAGGACTTAGGGGAAGCTGATGTTATCCTGGGGATAAAGATTATCCGGACGGACACTGGAGTGACGTTGTCACAGTCTCATTATATTGAGAAGATGCTCACACGCTATGGATATCAGGATCTTCCAGGGATCGATACTTCGTACATGTGTGGCAAGAATCTGAAGCCAAATCCAAGGAAAAGTGTCAAGGCAGCTGGAGTACTCAAGCGTCATCGGGAGTTTGATGTATGCAACAACTGCCACAAGGCCTGACATAGCTTTCGTCGTAGGGATGCTGAGTCGATTCACGAACAACCTAGGTGTAGAGCACTGGAAAGCTGTGAAGAGAGTGATAAGATATCTCAAGAGGACTCAGAAGTATGTACTGCACTACAACGAATATCCGACAGTGGTGGAAGGCTTCAGTGATACAAGCTGGTGTTCAGAAGTAGAGAGCGAAAGGTTTACAGGAGGATACATCTTCTCCATGGGTGGAGCTGTTATATCCTGGAAGTCGAAGAAGCTAACAATGCTCTCTCATTTTTCGATGGAATCCGAGTTCTATGCACTGGCAGCTGCAGCGGAAGAAGCAGAATAGTTTCGGGAGCTCATGTATGATCTTCCATTGGTTGGTGCACATATTCCGACGGTATCGATATACTGCGACAACCAGGCGACTGCAGCGGTGGCATCAAATGACCTCTTTAATGGTAAGAAGAGGACTGCGCGACTGAGGCACATGGCAGTGAATGATCTGATCAAGACTGGAGTCATTGTCGTGATTGATGTTCGGAGGCAGGAGAATCTGGCAGATCCGTTCACCAAGGGTCTCAAGCGCCAGCTGGTCGAGGACAACAATCAAAATCGGTTTGAAGACATTCTGATATTGGGTTTTTATAATTCTACCATAAAGTTTTATGCTATTAGTTCAAAGAAAAATCTACTAGGCATGTAGCTTTTGGTTTAAAGAAGGATCATTGACGGGGAGAAATCAGGAACAGTGAGTAGTCCTTTGAGACATTGAGGGGTTACGGATCCAAAACCACTGTTGTCTACTATTAGTTCTTTGTATAGAATAAGTCCTGTGGGGGGATAGCTTAGACGTCTTAATGAGTTCTCATGCATTTTGAATGTCTGGCGTGCTTTACAGGAAGCACGAGTAACGCACCACTACAAATGAGTGTAAAGACTCTATGCTACAGTGGTGTGACACCACGATGAGATTCTATGTTACAGCGGCGTAGCACCTCACATAGGCAGGTAACCTAATGCTGTAGAATGAAGAGTGGTAGGCAACATTACAAAGAGGCCGGTGACCTCATGTTACAGTGGTGTGACACCACCAAGAGGTAAAAGATATAAAGCCTCAGCTATGCTAGCCATATCACAACGGCGTAACACCGCAAGGAAGTACAAGACTTCATGCTGGGTAGTATGACACTACAAAGAGGCTGGGACCTCATGCTACAGTGGATGATACCACGATGAGGTGGAGCCTCGGTTTTTTGCCATGTCATAGCGGTGTAGCACCGCAAGGAAGCGCAAGGCTTCATGCCATGACTCTTTAAAAGAACTCACCTAGAGTGTGTGAAAAGAGATATAGGCCGTCTTTTGAGGGTAAACTTGTAGACGCACAATATACATACACCGAAACCAGGCGTGCACATGACCTTTAATGTGTAACCAGAAGCACAACTGATGTCATTAGGTGAGTGGAAAGAATTGCAACTATGGTGCAGAATTCAAGGCTTAGTCCATTCTTGTATCATACTATTATTTGACCCATGTGGGAAGATTCAAGTCGAAGCGACATCTATCCTAATGCATGTTGGACAGTTACTGTGGGGAACGCTCAACCCATATATTGAGAAATGTGATAAATTGTTGGTGTTTTTCTTTGGACTAAGAAGTTTAGTCCTACATTGGCTACACCATCAAGTGAGTATCTCAATATAATGCTTTGCTTGTGTTGAGGTGTGCACCTGGGGTGTGGT
This sequence comes from Iris macrosiphon, assembly GCA_036927795.1. Lineage (NCBI taxonomy): Eukaryota > Viridiplantae > Streptophyta > Magnoliopsida > Asparagales > Iridaceae > Iris > Iris macrosiphon. The sequence continues at coordinate 37,148,309 of JAYESA010000004.1, read as the reverse complement.
GGGGCACATGTGTGCCATGTGAGATATTTTCTTAGGAGGAAAAATGATTAACTCCTCATAGAAAACATTTATGCTTTTTGTCACTCTTGGAAAAAAATTTCTTAGGAGCTAAGTGCCAAAGGGGCTTAACGACTCAGACTCGGGTTCAATGGCGCGCATGAGCAGTTCGGTTGGGCTGTTGCACGCATATGTGCAGATAGCGCAGTTGGTGCATGATCCCACTGATTGCGGGATTTGATGGTTATGGAAAGATATGATCAGTTATTCGGATCCGTTTTTTGTGGAGATTTGAATTTAAACCGTTCCTATCTTTTCGTAACTGATTGGCGGCTAGAATTTTCACCCTTCTCTATAAATACCTCTCTTAATGACCCTTTGTGAACTTACTTCGAAAAGAGGGAGACGTAGAGATGTGTTGCTTCTGCCGCCATTGGAGTCGAGAGTTCGTGCGAGTCCAGAAGTGGTGACAGCGAGCGTTCCAGAAGTTCTTTGTGAACTTGCTGGTTCCTGGAAGCAGATCGTGTGGGACGAATCTTGCTTTGAGTAACGGTGATCTTCGTCACCCCATCAAGCAGAGATCCATTTTCTCATTCCACTTCTCTCTTTGTAACTCGTTCTATCTTAATTGCAACTGTGTTTGCAAGGAAGAACGGAGATTGTTTTCTGATTGTTATTATCTTGTAAGCAAGTTGTAATCAGAAATATATTGGATATAGTTGTTCGTTGGAATCAAGTTTTTCAGAGCGCAAACTCGTTTGCTGGAACCTCTCAGTCTCGACTACAACATCATGATCAAACATAGGATAGACTGTGAAGTTTGCTAGAACCTCTGTTCCTGGCCCGTTCCTTCATCTTTTGATTAAGTCCCGAGACTAACATTCCCCTTACCCCCTTCAAAAGTTTCATGATATATAGATCCTTTTCTAATGAATCCTTTTCTAATGACTCCACAAAGAGTCTAAATTCAATAATATTATCATCATTATCCAAGACTATCTAATCAGAATGGGTTGCCTCTCGATAGAGCATGGGAGCTCCATAAAAAGAATTGACGGAAATTTAATGACCGGTTGTCAATCTGACATCAATCCTCTATTCCGGTAGTTATAAGCAAGAGAGGGTCTTGCCATAAAAATACTAAAGAGTAGAAACTAATGAGACTATAACAACTTGACTGGGCCTGATGTTAGGCTACTATGAGAGCAAAATCAATTCCTTAATCCAATGAATCACATCAAATTTGTTTCCAGTTTATATAAAGACGGGAAGGTTTATCTTGATGAGCAGTTTGACTCTCTGAAGACATGTATACATAGTAATTGTGTTGTTGTACACGGATTATAATAAAATTTTGTTTGAAGTACCTGTAGGATCTATTATCTATTATGTTTATGTAGATGTTCTATGTTTTTCAAGATGCTGACGCAGTGGTCAATGCCAGCAATTGTACCAAAATGCCCTTTCAATAAAATCAGCAATACCCCATCCACGAATCATGGGAATAATTCATGAGTGCGGTGGGAAAATGCATATGGCAGAGCGTCAATGGGCAGAAGCAGCTACTGATTTCTTTGAAGCATTTAAGAACTACGATGAAGCTGGGAATCAACGCCGTATTCAGTGCCTTAAGTATGTAAATGGACTACTAACGTTTAACTTGGGCTTTAAGAAATCATGCTATTTGTTTCTTCTCTGTACCTGATTATTAAACTATTAATAATTGCGTGTCAGATACCTGGTTCTGGCCAACATGCTAATGGAATCAGAAGTGAACCCCTTTGATGGTCAGGAGGCAAAGCCGTAAGTTCTTATTTCTTTAAATGGAAAGGCATATTTGTTCTAATGCATTACCAAGCTTTTAAAGAGTAATTATATTTTGGTTTTACCATAAGTTTTTTTACTTGCTATAACTATTCTGTAGATACAAGAACGATCCTGAAATTTTAGCAATGACAAATTTGGTAGCGGCATATCAGCGAAACGAGATATTCGAATTTGAGAAGATACTGAAGGTATTGGATTATTACACGATTCTGTTGATTAGTTGCCTCTTGACATTGTATTGTTGTGTGTTCTGTTATTTGGATCCCCTACTTAATAGTGTATTGCAGAGCAACCATAGGACTATCATGGATGATCCTTTCATCCGCAACTACATCGAGGATCTTCTAAAGAACATCAGAACTCAAGTCTTGCTTAAGCTGATAAAGCCATACACAAGAATTCGAATCCCTTTCATTTCAAAGGTGGATACTTTACTTTTAATTTCTTCCCCACGTGCTACTGATGAACTTTTGATGTTTTCTGCTATCAGTGCCATCTACTCCCTAGAATTTTTGGAACTTTGTGTACTGGATACTGTTAGTTGCCTTGTTTTTGCATTATCGTTGCATTGATATTGTCATGCCTTTTTCTCCTAAATCTTTTAATCTAAAGCTGTGGAACAGGATTTACTCTATCCGGATTTACTTTGTGATTGTCGTATTGCTCCTGATAACTCGCAATCTATTTGTGAGTTTTTGAACAGTATGTCAGGCTAGGCTTATTACCACATGTTGGTCATTTACAGCTGATCCTACCCACATATGTTAAAAAGTTAATTAGGTGATTGTTAGGCTGGTGTACATATGTTAAAAAGTTAATTAGGTGGTTGTTAGGCTGGTGTAGACATTTGTATCTCAATGCTTTACTACTTTATCTCAATTTGTAAGCAAACATCTTAGGTTCTCTTCTTTTAGATGGATTGTACGAGTAAATTGTTTGACATGGTTTTGCTAGCGCAGTGAAGATCTCTAGATGCCCCAACTAGGTTGCTGTGACACGGACCAGAGGACATTATCAGTGTCTATAAGTATCCTACATGGTATTTCCTTGACGTGGATCTCAAGTATGGTTGACCTATATAGTGCTCAGGATCCAAAACATGGCTGAAAATGATTTGGCATGTTGGAAATGATTTGGCATGTTCTTGCTCGTATCAATTATTGAGATATGATAAAGTAAAACTTCTTCCTACTATTGTTTAGAAATTTTCAGAACCTAGTTATTATCTAAAGCTAAATTACAACTTGATACTCTCAACTATTCGAAATGTTCAACTTGATATCCCAAACTTTAATATGAATCAACTTAATACCCTCCAGTCATTCTTGTCCTAACAGTGTTAATTGAAGAGGTAAAATGACAAAAATGCCCCTCCTCCCTCTCTCTCCGGCGCCGGCTACCGGAGAGGGGAGGGGGGGGGGGGGGGGGGGGGCGACGCAACAGTAGTGCGGGCGGCAAGCAACAGTAGCACGGGCGGAGCATCAGCGCGGGAGCGGGCGGAGTCGGTGTGCGGCGCGGGGGCACGGGTGCAGGCGGAGCAAGCGCGGGCAGAGCGGTGGCGAGCAGCAGCAACGGCGGGCGCAGTGGGGGTGGTGAAGGGCAGGGGGCACGAACGGCGGGGGGCAGTGGGAGGGGGGGTGTCGCAGGGGGGTCGTCTGGACGGGAGGGAGGGGGTGTCGCGGGGGGTCGCCGCGGCAGGAGGGGGGGGGGTTGCTGGGGCGGGAAGTGCGGTTGGGGTGGGGGTGGGGGTGGGGGAGGGGGAGGGGGGTTGGAGGAAGGGACATTTTATCCACAAAAAAACATTAATGGAAAATTTAAGGTTTGGGGTGATGGAGGGTACCAAGTTGAAAATATTAGTTGAGGGAGGGTATTAAGTTAGTATCTATCAAAGTTGAACATTTCGAATAGTTGAGGGTATCAAGTTGCAATTAAGCCTTATCTAAAACATACATAGTTATATATATTATTAAAATCTAACATATGTCTTTAGATATGGGTTCATGTTATATATCATTGTATCCATGTTGTATCAGTATCCTATGTTTCTTCCAAATCCAGTATTCCGAATCCTTATTGTGTCCTTATGTGTGAACTTTTCTGTATCTATGCAACTAGCACTTTGAATGAGTTATAAGATTGTAGTTGAAGAAGGTGCTACTTGGGGTTGGAGGAATGGGAGGGGGAGTGGGAGTGGGAGGGCGAGGGTGAGTAGACAAAAAACAAACATGGAATGTGCTGTTAAAAAAGAGGCTTGCTCATGGGTCTGAGTGATGACCCTTAATACAGATCACGGGAAAAAAAAGGATTCAGGCAGCCAACCCAAATCATTGGTTGCTTCAACTTCAATATGTTTCTTTTCTCTTGCCTCAAGCTTACTTAAAATTGGATGCATCACTATGCTTGAAATTGATTTTCTGGCAATGTGAATCTTGTTGTGGCTTCTTATAAAAGTTATCTTTGATGTTTAGGAACTCAATGTGCCCGAAAAAGATGTTGAACAACTGCTAGTCTCACTAATTCTAGATAATCGCGTCCAAGGTCATATTGATCAAGTCAACAAACTACTAGAGTGTGGAGACAGGTCATGTATCTTTTGCAACTCTTCATTTGTGTACTTCCACTGTTGACAGTGAGATATTGATAAAATCTTTCATCCATGCAGATCGAAGGGAACACAGAAATATTCTGCCATAGATAAATGGAACACTCAGCTCCGGTCCCTGTACCAGACCATCAGTAATAGAGTGGGCTGATATGCGGAAATGGGCAATGTTGTTAACGAAGCTAATCCTTTTCGAATTTGACGGCTTTGGTCATTGTTTAAATGTGAATATCTGCACAAATCTCCCTCTCGAGTAAGAATATCTGAGGAGGATTGTGCAATGGTGAAAATTAAATGGGGTTATATAGACAGGCTTCTCGTTTAGGAAGCTGTCAGCAAAGCTGATTAAAATCTTAACGAGCCTCGCTAGCTCAAATTCGTAGATTATAAATCATTATGTTGAGGGACGTGCCTCGTCTTTTGTTACCTCCTGTTTTCTCTCTTTTCTGGATCTCTTAAGATGGCCTATAGCACGTTGAAGTTGTTTTCATCGTTGTCATCCGGAAGTTACAATGTTTGAATTAATTGTCCAGAGGGGTCTTTAGCTGCCCCCATGTGTTTATGTTGTCCCAGTTTTACACTGTAGTGCCTTTGTTATCAATTTGCATATGTGACAACATTCTAAACTTCTTGACGGAAACTTGAGATACAATTTTGATACGAACTCTAGTCTTTCTTTTTCTTTTGATCTTGATAGGAGTTCCTTTGTTGATCGTGACAGCCATATTTTGAAATTCAAATCAAAATAGAATTAGGAAATCCAGTTCTAGTTCCCTCTAAAGTCTGCAGGATGCTCCAATAGTAGGACCACCTGTCTAAAAAATGTAAGTGGGAAATCTTATCTAAACTAGATCTAGATTTAAAAGAGGATGGACGTTCCATTATACAAAATTGTAACCTGTAGTTATTACTAATCATTGCAACACGGCTTTCTTGCTAACCTGGGGGTCCCTGGCTTGTCTGTTTTTTCAACAATAATGATTTTGTCACCTGTATATAGTGCAACCTTTGAGAGTCTGAAATGCTTTCCTTTCCTTTCGTCCGTAGCATTCTTGATATTTAAAGCTCATCCTTTGGTTTAATGAATATCACCGAACAGTAGCCTTAGCTTCCGGTTTAGTGTGAGCTCTCAACTTACTGTCTCGACCCGGTCACAGGGGCAGCCTTGGCCCAGGTCAGTCTGGACGATGGTTCACGACCCAAAGACTAAAGAAGCACAAATATGGTACTATTTAAAATAGAATTAATATGTATCATGGGTCACCCTTAACACAAAACAATTGTGGTGTAGTGGTTTTCGTATTAGACTTGTATAATTTAGTCTTTTTTTTTTTTACATTATATATGGAGGGTTCCTCTTTTGGAAGTTCGTCTCGGGTCCCATGAGCTCAGGGCCGGCTCTGCCCAATCATGATCATGGCTACTCTGTCTCATCCTTATCGTGACAATAGTACGGCACTTCTTGTAGGGTTATCGAACCTGTTGCAGTAGTTGTCAGCAACTTATGCATGCTTCGCGGCTTATTGTATCTAACTAATCTTCTACTAACCTAAGGTTTCGTTTGGTAGGAATGGTGGAAAAGTGAAAGGAAAGAAAAGGAAAGAGATATACTTTCCATCCATATGAAAATGAAAGACTATTTACTTTCTTTGTGTTGGCAAGATGGAAGAAAAATGAAAGTGAGACACTTTCCTTTGTTTGGTATGGAAGGAGAAGTGAAAGGAAGGTAATAAAAATATAGGTTTTATCAATTATATCCTCAACTAACAATATTTATTTACCATTTGATTTTATTTAACAATTTTAAATATTATAATTCCTATAGGGTATAATTGTAAATTAAGATGACATCAACTTTTGGAGGGATTGATTTTCTTAGGTTATGATGTAAAATTAATTCTTCCATTTTTTTTCCATACCAAACAAGAAAAAATGTATCATTTCTTCCACTTTTTGTTTCTCCATTTTTCTTACCTCCACTTTCCTTCCTACCAAACATAGCCTAAATGATGGAATACTTAATGCACAAAAGTGAATTGAGGGCCCATTTAGTACCATCAACAAGTACAACCGTACAAATTTGTAACAAACACATCTATGAGAAGATGGGCTATGTTATGACTATAACCAAATGCCTACAACCCTTTTACAGAGGTCACGTGGCGGCCGTTCATTGAAGGAGGGGGGAGAGGTGGGATCCGGTGGCTGTCCGGATGGCCGTCACGTGACACGAACGTCATATGGCTGTTGCTCATGCCCACATAGCAGGGAAAGAGAGGGTTGTAAGAAGATTGTAAGCATTTGGTAGTAAACTTAGCATTATAAATGAGAAGATTATTGTTCTTTCCATCTGCAAAGTGTATGGCACGTGGTGGATGCTGCAATCACCCCTAGTATATACCTACTTTCATTTTTTTCCCCTTTTTTTTTGTTAATAAATTGTTTGGTTTCATTAAGGAGGCAAAGCTAAAAGTAGCTTATTAGAGAAAAGATGCAACAGCAAGATATTTCACTATGAGAAAGAACTAAATCTGTAGTGTTTGCTCTTGTAGCTATTATAGACAATGTAAAAGATACAAGGTGACAGTTTGAAGAGTTATTTGAGAATGTGATCTTGAGCTCAAATTTTATGGTATATATGAATATAATATCCAAATAAGCCAAAATGGCTACACAAGGCATTTGAGAACTTAAAATCTCATGAAAGAATGCATAAACCTATAAATAAAAAATAAAAATAAAAAATCAAGAGAAACAGAAGTTCTATTAAGTAATTTCTCTCTCTTACTGGGAACAACTAATTCTTGTGCATGATACTGTTGTTAGGAAATCTTGTTGACAATATCTTGGACAAATCGAACTCGAGTAACTCTTATGGTTACCAAAGAGAGGTATAAGATTCTTGTTGGGTAGCAGAAGATTAGTGAATCGAGCCACGGGGACGTATTATTCCTTCCATTTATAAATGACGGGAGTTGGAGGACAGTGAACCCAAAAGACATGCAATACAGTATACATAAAGTCCTCAGCGTTATGTCGGATTTCGAGCATTATGTCGAGAATTCAAAAAAAGAAGAAGAAGACAATATCTTGGACAAGGTAAGCAAGCCATTGTGCAGGAATAATTGTCCAAGCATGAAATATGTTGACGCACATCATGGCAGTTAAATCTACAACAATAATAAGATACTATTTGAAAAATGGGAGGAATAAAATGTGAAGAAGTGATAGGAGATAATATTCTCGATATTTTATTTATCATGATATTACATATATATACATCCACATATCAATTTGGGGCCTAAGTCACATGGCCAATCACCATAAATATAATTTAATACAATTTAATCCATTACCCCAATTACCATATATAGCCAGTCAATCACCATAAATACAATTTAATGATACAATTTAATTCCAATACACCCCCTTCAAGTTGGAGCATGCAAGTCACAAATGTCAAATTTGCGCAAAAGAAGCGCATGTATCCAAATTTTTCGTAATATGATTCGAAGCGCCTGTATCAATAATCCAAGGTGCAATTGACTTACCCACCATACGATCCTCCGGAGATTTGGCCGAAGAAATACCAAGCACAGAAAAAAGTTGTTGACATTGGTCCGGAGTCAATTCCGGCACATCGTCGCCGCCTGCACCATCATCTGCCATTCGTGGCTGTGCAACAACGAAGCCACGTCCTTCCACCACCGCACGCACTTTCGCACCCCGTCCACATCCACCACCAGCTGCATGTCCGCTAAATCGGACATTGAGCGAATCCCACAGTGGTTTCACCTCCTCAAAGTATGGTATTGTCTTCTTCACCGAAGCGTCGATAATATGCAAAATTTATTGCACAAGCATCGATTGGACGCAATACCAATCCTCCAATTGATTCTTCTTCGAAGGTTTATTGATAGACCCACCAACAAACCCAAATTTCCGTCGAGCCCGTAGAGAAAGCCAAATAGATCTCGACCATTCCTCATAATTCTTCCCACGAAACACCACTTTCGTAATTGTATTACCCGGATTGTCATTAAAACCAAGGTAATATGGGGATGTGGGATCGATCCACGATGTCGCCGCCGTAGAAGTTCCACCGCCGCCGCTCGAAGAAATCGTGCCATAGCCGTCAGGCTCTGATACCATGTGAAGAAGTGATAGGAGATAGTATTCTCGGTATTTCATTCATCATGATATTATATATATATACATCCACATATCAACTTGGGAACTAAGTCACATGGTCAATCACCATAAATATAATTTAATACAATTTAATCCCAATACCCCAATCACCATATATAGCCAACCAATCACCATATATAACTAATCAATATAAATGTAATTTAATGATACAATTTAATCCCAATAGAAAAAACTGAGAAAAAAAATGAGAGAAAAATTAAAAGTGAAGGATCTTTGGGAAGGGTGGAGGAAAAGTGGGGAAGTGGAATTTGAGGAGAAAAACTATCAGAATTTTTAAAAAGATAACAAAAATTAATTAAATTATAAATAAGATAATAAGTATGTAATTGAGCACGAGAAAAGAGGGACCGACATAATCTAAGAGAAATTGATCGTCCGAACTATTGGCAATTAGACAAGAGAGGTCGATGTAATTGTTATATCAATATCAACTTTATATCAATATCAACTTTCTTTTATTTCAATGAAATTACATAGTGTTCTCATAAAATAAAACTATTTAAAAATCTATGACAATGTATTCATTCTCTTGGTTGGTTTGTACATCTCCTTCTATTGTGTCCTAAACCGTTGCAGTTACTACATCGGAGATCTCTTGAAGCTTGATCCTTCGGTATGATACGGTTCTTCTTTGGTCTTCCAGCCTTGCGTCGTACATCTGGTACTCCAATGTGACATCTAACCAATGTACTTTGAAGGTTGTAAGGGATTGGAATTGGCTCCAGGTGCAGCTCATATACGCTTCTTAATACTTCCTTAAAAAAAATACGTGGATAAAAATTCTTGATTCTAATATTTTTAGACTTACACGCATAACATGCATGTACACATGGAAGCAAAACATGTGTGGGTTGAATGCGAAATAAATAGCAGGAGAAAGAATACTGAAATTTATAGAGATGAGAAAGAATAGCCGTTGAGTACAATATGAACGTTACAAAATCAGAACGTTACAAAATAGTCATTGACAATTAAACCGAGTGATATATAAACCAAAAAAAAAAAAAAAAAATCCAAAATAAACCAATAAACCAAAAGAAAAAAAACAATTCCAACAATAAATAAATAAAAAAAAAAAAAAAAACGCAGAAAAACCCAAATAAAAACATAACAAAAACAAACCTTAAAAAACCGAAAGAAAAAACCATATATGTCATTTTTGTTCAAACTCGGTTGGCTAAATTTGAGCAAAGCTAAATTTTCGCCAATCTAGTTAGCGAAAATATTCCAAAAATAAAAAGAGAACCTTGTTCGGAATTTTGCCATCTTGCTTGGCGAAACCTTTCTTTACTTCTAATTTTCAATTTTTTTTTTGTTTTTACTAATTATTTAAAAAAAATTGTACAACAAAATTTCTGAAAATTATTTGGTGTTGATATTGATTGAGGTACTACTGATATTTATAAAGAAGAAAGAAATTAATAAGAAAAGTCTTATATGGATACTTATGGTCTGTTTTGATAGGCTTTCTGAAAATTCTTTCTAAAAATAGTTTTTTGAAAGTAAATTTTATTTTCTGAGTATAAAAATTCTGACTTTGCGTTTGGTTACTTTCATCTGAAAAATAGTTTTAAGAAATAAAAGTTCCAAATTTTGTTTGATAAAATATTTTATGAAAATAATTTTTTATTAAAATTTTATAAAATATTGTTACTAAAATTAATCTGTTAATTTTTTTTTGAAAGGAAAATTCATTCCTAGTTCCAAGAGGAACAAGAAGTTATGTCGATTAAGACATGTACACAGATACAGATACAGTTAGGAATACCCTCAATATCATAATGAGGTCCGATTAAAACATGGGATGCCAAATGACGATCTGTTTTATTGGCATTTCTATGAACATAGGAGAATAAGACATCTTTATCAGATTTGAGCTTGACGCCCATCTTCAACAATGTGCCGAACACACCCTAAAGCTCCCATTTTCGGAGTAGTAATAGACTCGACCAACGGCTTAGAGTCGACTAAAATTAATCTGTCCGTGTCCATTTTGTGTTCCTACCAAATCTTTTTCCGTGTCCAACAAAATATCTATATCCTGGCCACTCAATTCGTGTCCGACGCAGACACTACTCTCCTGATCCGGTCGTCGACTTCGACGCTGCCAGAGAGGATCCGGTCGAGGTCGACGTCATCGTCGACTTCGATGCTGCCGGAGGGGATTCGAGGCCGGAGCCGACCGAAGTAGGAGGGTTCGAGGCCGCTGGGCCCGAGGGAGGAGGGGATGGCGAGGGCCTCCGCAACCTCGACCTCCTCCGGTGTCGGCAAGACCCCCCTTCTCGCGGAGGCGCCGAATCTCCTCACCACCGCCGACGTAGTCTTCTTCTTCGTCGTGATCAGGTGGTGGGGGATTCACCTTTTATCGGTCGAAGAGGAGCCATGGAGTGTTAAGAAAGAGAGAAAGACAATGAGACATCTTTTCCTGAAATTTAGCTTAAGTGCATGCTCGGAAAAGAGGTAAAAGTCACTTCCCCAAAAGTAACTTTTAAACGTGAGGTTTCCAAAGGCCCATTAAGGAATTGCAAAAAAGACTCGGAACTAAGAATTTTTATTCAGATTAGTTTAAATTTTACTAGGACTGTCCATCTCTCCTCCTCCCTTCTCCCGCTCCTCCTCCACCCTCCTCCGCGTCCGTGCCCCAACCACCGGACGAGCACAAGCACAGCCCGACCGCCGCAGCTGCTCTTGCCGCCGCCGCTTCTGCTGCTCGAGGAGGAGGAATAAGATGACGAGAAGGAGGGAGAAGGAGACGGAACTGTTCGAGGAGGAGGAGGAAGACGACAAGAAGGAGGAAGAAGGAGACGGAGCTGCTAGAGGAGGAGGAGGAAGACGGCCGCCGCTGCTCTTGCCTCCTCCTCCTCCCTCTCTGCCTTCGCCTCCCTCCTCCTCCCTTGTCTCGCCTCGCGCCGACACCCTCTTCCTCCGGACTGTCAAAATTTTGAAGAGGTGAGGTAGCTGAAAACACAAGAATCAGAAGGTTATATACTATGAAGTTGCGTTTGATTACAAGATAAAAAATATGTAAAATAAATAAATTAATTTTATAAAATTATTTTACCAGAATTTTTTTTTATTATAGAAATTTAATTTTTTTTTTGATAGAAAAATTAATTTGGATGTTTGATTGTCATTGTTTTCGACAAAAAATAATTATTTTTCATAAAAAGTAATGTTTTCCTACGGTTCGGATAAATTTTATTTTCCATCATTTTAGAAAAATATATAAAAAATAATAGTTTTTATAATTAGTAAAAAATTTGTGATGAAAATATTTTTTTATAGAAAAAAAGGCCCAAATCAAACACAGTTCTGTAAATCAATAAAGAGATATTCATGTAAAAAGTACAAGTTAATTAAGAAAATATTTAGATACAAATTAGTCAATACGTTGGAGTCCAAAACATAAAGCGTAATCCACTGATTTGATTCTTTTGCACCACAATAATCTGAACAGGGATACTCTCTGTAGCAGAATCAGAACATGTGGTATGTATAAAGATATCAATAACATGAGGACCATATTGAACTGCACCACATAATCTCATATAAGGCTCGAACTAAATTACAACTAGATACCCTCAACTAATCCAAATGTTCGACATGATATCCTGAAATTCGATAGACATCAACTTGATATCCTCCCTCCTAACCGTGTTAACCGAACTAGAGAATGACTTAAATACTCTTTCCACCCACCCCTCTTTCTCCGGCAGCCCCTTCTCTTTCTCCAGCACCGGCAGTCGGAGGGGGGTGGTGCACAGCCGCGAGCAGCAGCAGCAGCCGCCGCGATCGCGCGGGGCCGACGCGCGGCTGAGGCGTGCGACAAGGGCGGCGCGCGACGGAGGCTCGTGCGTGCGGGGGCAGTTAGCAGTAGCCGCGAGCAGCAGCAGCCCGCGAGCGCGCGGTGCCGGGAGAGGCGGTGTGGCTGGGGTGGGGGAAAGGGGGGAGGAAAGTTTAGGAATAAAAAAATTTATTAATTTTTTTTAATTTTAAAACTAACGGTTATAGTGACAAAAGGTATGCAGTTGAAAATATTAGTTGAGAGAGAGTATTAAGTTAGTATCCATACGCGGACTTAATACCGAGGTCCATGAGGCAGATGTCTCGGGCACAAAATTGTAGAGGACACAAATTTTTTTTTATAGTGTATATAAATCCAACTAGAAAGGCTCGAATTAAAATTTTTAGAGGGCTTACATAAAATTGCTCTCATGATGTAGCTGTGGCTATGGCAACTAAAAAGGTCCATCCGGATTTTGGTTTTTTTTTATGTACCGTAAGCTGGAGAGAGGACTCTTTGACTCGAATTTGAATACACAAGTATTAGAAAATACAGAAAATTTACTGTAGCGAAATAAATTTATATTAAATTTATCTAAACGAAATACGTTTGAAAAATTTAGAAAAAAATCAGGCTCCGCCAACAGTGTTGGCGGAAAACACAACCGCTGTACACGTAAGCAGTAAAATTTTTTTTTTTTTAAAAAAAAGTGGGCCCCACGGCCAATTTTCGCCAACAGAGTTGGCTGAAATTGGGGGGGGCCAATTTCAGCCAACTCTGTTGGCGGAATTGGCCCTGGGGCCCACTTAATTTTTATTTTGTTTGGTTTGGTTTGGTTTGGTTTGGTTTTTTTAGTTTCTTTGGTTTGGTTTATTGTAATTAGTTATATTTTTTGTTTTATTTATTTAGTTTAGTTTAGTTTAGTTTTGTAATTAGATTTAAGTAAATTTATTTTAACGAAATGAAATTAAAATAAATTAATTGGAAAGAAATATTTAGAAATATTATTTTCGGAAAATAAAATAAAAAGTAAATAAAGAAGAAGAAAAAATTTTGTGTCCTCTAATTTATTTGTGTCCTCTAATTTTTTATTTGTGTCCTCTAATTTATTTGTGTCCTCTAATTTTTGTGTCCTCTAAAGAAGAAAATAAATTATTTTAACTAGTATTTATTTGTGTCCTCTAATTTTGTGTCTTCTTTTTTTCCTGTTAACTCTTGTCTCTCAGTATTGTCTCCTTGTTAAACCAAACCGAGATCCCCTTCCACGTGAACCAATTCCTGAACCAACATCAATCCATAAATAAAAAAATCAAAGCAAAACATAATTCAAAACAAAACTAAATAAATTAAAATCCAAAACAAAAGTAAATAAAAAAACTAAATAAAAAAATGTTGGTTGGCTGTTGGCTAAAAAAAACAAAATAAAAAAACTAAACCAAATAAAAAAACTAAACCAAATAATAAAACAAAACCAACTCAAAAAAACCAACTACAAAAACCAACCAAAACAATCCAAAACAAACCAACCCAAACCACCCCAAAAAACCGTGGGCCCCACACCCCAAAATCCGCCAACTATGTTGGCTGAATTTTGGTGTGGGGCCCACGGATTTTTTTGATGGTTTGGGTTGGTTTGTTTTGGTTGGTTTAGGGTTTGGTTTGATTATTTATTTTGTTTTATTACTTTATTTTTCATAATAGACATAACATAATTAATTTAAATGTTTCTAAATTTTTTTTGGAGATCGAAACATCATTTTAAATCTGTGGGCCCCCACATCCAATATAAATTTATTTCACTACAGTAAATTTTAAATATTCAAAAATAATATTACCGAAAGTCAAATTTGGAGGTCGAAACATCGTTTTTTGACGATTCTAAATTTTTTCGAAGTCCGTCAAACGGTGAAACGGTTTATCCCGTAGTACTTTTCCATACGGTCATTTTGGTTCAAACTGGAGCTTGTTTCGATCTCCCAGTCAAAAGTTATGATACTTTAAAGTTTTAAAATTTATATTTTTGCCTGTAACATATGCGTCTTGTTTCGGATTAATTTTTTTTCTACATGATTTGTGTTACACTCGTCGAAAACATACAAATCGACTTATTATTTAACAAAAAATGATTTATAAACAAGTAGTTATGGCCGTTCGAAGTCTGCTCGACGGCAGACGTAATAGTCTTACGGCAAATTTTTAATATTATTATTTTTTAGCGTCTGTTAACGACGAAAAAATTTACGATATAAATATAATATTTTTAAATATAAACGTCCAATTCATATTGATATTTTTTTCGTAATTTTTTAAACTTTTATGTTTTAGATGTAATTTATACAAATTTTGATGCTTTGGAAACAAATTTCCGAAAATAATATTTCTAAATATTTCTTTCCAATTAATTTATTTTAATTTTATTTCGTTAAAATAAATTTACTTAACTCTAATTACAAAATTAAACTAAACTAAATAAATAAAACAGAAATATAACTAATTACAATAAACCAACAAAAAAACCAAACCAAAGAAAAAAAAAAAACCAAACCAAACAAAACCAAAAAAAAAAAAGTGGGCCCCATGGGCCAATTTCCGCCAACTGAGTTGGCTGAAATTGGCCCCCCCCAATTTCAGCCAACTCTGTTGGCGGAAATTGGCCGTGGGGCCCGTGTTTTTTTTTTTTAAATTTTTTTGTTGTTTTCCGCCAACACTGTTGGCGGAGCCTGACTTTTTTCTCAATTTTTTCAAACTTATTTCGGTTAGATAAATTAAATATAAATTTATTTCGCTACAGTAAATTTTCTGTAGAAAATATTTGTGGCCGCCAACTGAGTTATTTTTTTGGATTTTTAAATTTTTTTTTTAAAGAGAGAAACTCTTGTTTGTGGCCAATCAATTAATATTTTTTAAAAGACACGAATGATTAAGTCCCTCTCTTTCCACATGTAAGACTTCGATCATTTTTTCTTTTATGTGTAGAAGTGGCACTCATATTATATTATAAGTTAGTATTTAAAGAGTAAGATGACACAATTTCTCTTTACCAAATTTTTTTTTTAAAATCAAAGTCTCATACATATTTTATGATGTATTGACACTTCAAAATATAGCAGTTTAACCACTAAAGTTTCCTTTTCTAGTCTTAACCTAAGGAAAGTTTGATATCTGTTCTATTTGTTATTACAAAATTTATCATATTTTGAGAAATTATTGGAAGAAATGCGAGATTTTTTTTTTTTGAGAACATCATCAAAGTTAGCTTTAGAAAATGTTATGCTCAAGTAGGTTTTTAATTTCCTAGATATCTAACAAAATAATTCTAAAGAATCACTTGGATTGCAAGTCGAAATATAGTAGTATTTCAATATGGATGGAATATATAAAATAGTGGAGAAAATTTGTCTTTGAGGCCACTACATAGGAAATTAAATTTTGCTTGTTGCACTCATATTTTTGTCTATTTTTTACTTACAGTGTCAATGACGTATTTCCAGTTGTCACATCACATTTTGAGGAGTCACTTACATTTTTAGTAAAGTCCCATGATTAATTTTTTCAATTAACTAATAGAGAAACTAAGAAGAATAATTTTTTTTATTTTATATTTGTTGTTGATAGTTGATTTGTCATTAATTATTATTTGTTGAAAAATTATGATACATGTCATTTGATTGCATAGTGTTCATGTCTAGATAATCCATTTGAAATGTCATGTGATATATTGCAAACTAGACAGAGAAGCAAACATGCCTCCTATAATAAAAAATAATTTGGTCAATTTTAAGAGTTCGTCTCAGGGCCAGTCTGAAGGGCACGATTTTTAGAGTTCGTCTCAGGTCTAAAAATCTAAAGTCCGGTACTGTCACACCACAGAACCAGAATACTGGAGAGCGGAGGTGGACAAAGCCAGCTACGTACACCATAGTACCCAATACCCCGAGATACGGTCACAATTGTCTAGACATGTGAGGGTTTTACTCTACAATCTAACAGTCATTCCTGGGTCAAGAGTCCTAGGTGTCTTAATCTCAAGCAAACAACAAATTACAAGATGTATGATCACCAAACATATAATAGTAAGGCGTTTCAAACTATACATACACAGATGATCATGAAGCTAGTTACAAAATAAAGAACTATGTGTTGTATAATTAATTATATGCTAATTAATTATATGCTAATTAATAGTTAAGACTATGTATGTATTGTACGACCCTAGGACACTGTGGATTATCCCGTAATATTGACCTTGTGACCCAGAGACTTGTGAGTTGACTGCCTTGTGTACACTGACGTACTGGCGAGACCGTGTTAGTTGAATGTCTGATTATGCACAGTATTTGAAGACGTGACACCCGTGTAATTAGACGCGCATTTGACCCGTGTCGCCCTAGTGTACCCTCTGAGTCCAGTGTAGATATGGTTGTGTTTGTGCTAGTGTAATAACTGATGTTGTATTGTATTATATATATGTATATAGGACTATTGGATTGATCTGCGCGACTTCGGGAGCAGGTTATTGGTACTACGCAGCTTTCTTGCCAGGCAAGTATACCTTGCCATTGTACTGTTATTCATATTCCATATGTTGCATGCATCTTTATTTCTGTCATTTAGTTCATATAATTTAAACTGCTATATAAACTGCGCGTCCATAAAACTTGGGTGCAACGACGGTGTCATCGTGATCTATTTTTATTATATATATGCATTGACCTTGTTTATGAGATCGCCCCATTATCATGAAGCATTATTAGGTTCATTGGCTGTGACACATTTCTTACACGAGTATGAGTCTCATATAGATCACGAATTTACATGCAGGGTTTGGCCTCCTGTACGTATGTGACGTGCGTTAGGGATAATTGTTGTTAAAAACTTTGCATGCTAGTAGACTTGGCAGTTATTAGAGGTATTATCGTGTCATGGATATGACATGCTTAGAGCATGGGGTGGAAAGAACAACAAGTAAGACGTGTGGGCTTCTTTACACTTCCCTTTTTGTAACCCAGACGCTCCACCGGAGATACGGGCGTTGATGACCACTATATATCATATATTATTAGGCGGCCTCTGCCGTTCAAAAGACGACATGCTTTTTAGACCCCTGAATCTCCAAGAGAATCATGCCAATCCTATTTTAGCCAGATAGCCCACGCATTGGGAAAGTTGTTCTTAAACTGCATTCACTTAGACGGTTAAGCGACCCAGTGGATATTTATTTATAATACTTTATTGGCATGCTTCTATGTATCTTGTTATGTCCCTCTGAGGACCTGGTCCCTTTCCAGGTGTAGATGTTCATGAGTATTCGTAGGAGCGCAGATCCGGACTGGTTACTTATATGTTCGAGGAGGCTTTCTCTTCGAGTCTCAGTGATTGTTAGTTATTGTACTTATATTGTATTATTTTTATATTCTAGTTCGGCAGTGGATTTGTTTCCATCCAACTGTCATCTTTAGATACTTCATATTGAGATCTAGTTATATTGATATTGGTTATTTATTTATTAATGATTTCTGTGGATAAGATTTAGACTATACCCTGTGACTTGTGATAGTTTTACCACTTGTGAATTGTTATTCATATTACAGCGTACGCATGTGGTTTGGTTTCCATATATTGGGGTTACCATATCCATGCGGCTGGCATGCTTACGTGTCCTAGTCCTACGTATTTTGGGACTGGGGCATGACATGTTTTTAGTGGTGGCCCAAGCAGGTCGAGAGCATATTGTCTCGGTTACGTTACTGTACCGAGCAAGCCTGGACCTAGAATTAGAGTATAGGATCTCATCCACAATTGACTATGACTCATCTTCCTTCCAATCTGTTCTATTTAAATAATTATATCCTGCTTAATTCATGTGCTTCCCTAATAGTTCCTTGAGTATAGCCTCTCCTAGACTATAGGAATCCCTGTTGTTAGGATGATAATTAGGGTAATATTTTTACTAAGAATACAACTAAAGTACAGACACATCACTAAGTTTAGAACACCTAATGAACCCTAGCATCCCTTATCTACAGATTGGTTTACCATTATCCTTTGATGTATTATGAATGAATTGAGGGTAGTATAGACACTAATAGAGTTAGTTAAAAATTTAACCATATTATTTGACCATAGTATTGAGGAACCAATAGAAATCCAAGGTTGAGTATTAGGACTAAACTTAACTTTTATAGTGAGATAGTATTATAGAACTATAAATTTAGATTCTTGTCCTGATACTAGAAGACAGTACCTTAGGAAGCCAAGAGGAACGAATATAACATTTTTCTCGATCAAACCTCGAACACAGATATTAGCATACCACCTTCCCCTTAGGAAATCATGATATTATCTAGAGTCCCTCTATTTTAATTTCATATCTTGTCCCTTTGCAACCTTGACACTCGCTATTTGTGCGATGACTAATTATGTTCTTCTATTCTTCATCTTTCAACTCGTGCCACATAACTCTTATGATTGTCGGCCAAGTAATTTTATTCTATGTTAGGATATATAGTGTGGTAGGATTATAGTTTGCTAATCTTAAATTTTGATTTTTTTTTTGCTTGGTAGTTAGAGCATGATAGTTTTGAGTTATTCTTGTAGATTGTGACTTGATGATTATCCTTTAGTTTTGAATCACGTAATTTGTACCCCCACCTCGATACGAGTTATATCATCTTTCCCCTTGAAGGCCAGTAACTTTTCCATTCATACTATTGACACTTGTTCTATAAGCACTATGACTAAGACTTAAGATGACCATTACCTATATAATGCAATAGGATACCCTAATCAGTACCAAGATCTTTCCCTCGTATACCCTAACAATAGTTTCTACTTCATTTACAAGGACCAAGTTATTTTGTAGAATCTCCTTTAAGGCAGTTACAATATTAGTTTATTATTTTAAGTTGGGTAGTATGCCTCACAACATAGTATCACATAGTCCTCAGGACCCATTAATGAAGTGTAACTGAATGACATTAACTATAGACTTACATAAGAAGATAATGTTTATTCAGACTGTAGAACTTAGAGGCTATACCCCTATTTGGGTCGACTAGCGACTTAGACAAGGAGTTAGTATGGCAACTGTAGAGATTTTAGAGTCTTATCTTCTTTGTGAACTTGAATTATTTTGTGCTTTCTTTCATCATGATCCAGCGTATTTATATTTTCTAAACTATCTTGACTTATGC
The DNA here is from genome assembly GCA_036927795.1 of Iris macrosiphon. Classification (NCBI taxonomy): domain Eukaryota; kingdom Viridiplantae; phylum Streptophyta; class Magnoliopsida; order Asparagales; family Iridaceae; genus Iris; species Iris macrosiphon. Next base: position 37,128,694 of record JAYESA010000004.1, on the reverse strand, counting down.
TGCTATTATAGCCTAGTTTTGCATGCTTACTCTTCTATCGAGCTTGATCATGATATATGTATTATTGGGTCGACACACTAATATATTTCAGAATCAGTGTATTAAGGTCTAGCTAACCTTAGTGCCTTGGTTCGCTCTTCGCATGACTATTTTACGTGGATTGAGATATATAGTTGACTAGTAAACGAATGTACTTGCCCTTAGACATGTCTGAGCATATCATATCGATTACATAACTGTACTGATATGAGCATGTGAATAAGAACCTACCAAAATAAGATTTCAATCCACAACGGCCTTGACAATTCCCTTTTGAATTCTTTAAACGTCTTAATCCCCATACTTCTATTCTATTACCTCCCCCTTGAACTCTTTATTATTATTTTTCGGCTTCCCTTATTTCGGAAAGACGAAACCTCGTACTTAGTATAAGCTTGATATACAGATAATGTAACACCCCGTTCCGCTCAAGCGGACTGCCGATTCAAACGGCAATATTGCAATATCCCGACCCGCTTTGCTCAGGCGAGAATACTCGTTTGAGGCAAAGGATATCCAGACTTGTCCCTACAGGAATTCAGCTTAGGCTTTCAGAGGCTCGCTTGGCGTATCGCTCAACCGAGGCGAATCATCGCTAAGGTGGGTGGCTACGGTGAACTTGTCTTTGCTTTGCCAGCACACATAAAATATGGAACGATACATGCTAGTCGCTAGGTGAATCCTCTCCTGCATGCTAATAAGAATCCAATGCACCTAGCTAAGGGAATAATCCCAACTTGTATTGCTTATGCTAGAACATGGAAATGAAACATTGCTTATATATATGTTCAGACCCTCGCATGCTACCCTAGAACGTGTCGCTCGGGAAGTCCCCTAACGGTTTCACCTCTCGGCTTACCTTCGGGCCCGAGCCAACATGAATGTTGTGTTTATACAAATGCATGCTTGTCTGCTTGTATGTTGCCTTGTTTTCATCCAAACCCCGGGAGACTACTAAGTAGTCGTTCCGTGCATGATTGAACCTGCAAGTATCCGAGACCGTTAGGTCACCAAGGCAATCCCCGTCCCAGGGGAGATGTATCAAGGCAAGTTATTCACTGAACGAGAATCATGTCAAGCAAAACATAAATAATTATCTTGTGTACTCGTGTTGCCTGAATTGCATGAAAACGATTGGCAAAATAATAATACCGTTCCTATGCAATAATAAATCACGTACTCGTGTTGCCTGCTTGGCGAAATAATAAATCACGTACTCGTGTTGCCTGCTTGGCGAAATAATAAAATTGGAAAGACCAAATAGTGCATATCGCGGACAACTCGGAAACGAGGTATAGTTCCACGGGCGGTCACCGGGGCACTGGGACCGTTCCGATCCGGATGAAATTCACGTTTAGTCTCATGTTCTTGGACGGGATGGTTTGTAGTGCCTCACGTTCTTTCATTGCATTCCATCCTCGTCATTGACTAGTGACCTTTATGGCTATGCCAGCGACTCATGTTCATATAGATAAGTCATCCTTGCTTAGCGGCTATCCGCGTGCGAGTCATTGTATCGCATCAAAGAATACCTGAACACCTGAACGATCTTGAAATAATAGTACTCGTGTTGCATATGCTATCTCCTAAATGTTTATACATGCCCGTGCTTAAATTGATAATGTTTGCCTTGGACAGGGAAGGACAAATGGTAAGTTAGTAAGTCTCGCTGTGTTTCCTCTCATGTTGCATGGCGCACTGCCACACGAGTTAGGCTATTCAATGTTTGCATGAAACTGATCCTAAGGCAACTAGAAAGACAACTTAATAGTTGGTGCATGGAACCTATATTACGTGTTTGGATTTATCGAGCGGGCGAGTAGCTTTCCCACCAGTACATTCAATGTACTGATAATCCACCAGGTTGTATGCAGGGTGCGGGAGAACCTCGTTAGGTACGAATGCCTCCTTCGTGCTTGCTAAGGCGTGAAGATCACTCTGAAGCAGCGGTGCATCCAAAACTGAAGCACATATATAAGACATAATGTTGGAACTTGCCTGAACATCGCATGTACAATCATTCCACAATTGTAGCCACTTGGCACGCTTTTACTGTTTCAGAGAGAGAGGCTTGAGCGAATTGTAATCTCAGCCAAGCGCCGCCTGTAACACTTGTTTATATCAATAAAGAGTTATTTTACTTCAACTTGTGTTATTTAATGCTTCCGCTATATTGTCGACTCAGTGAACTTGTTACCGATCACCTATGCGTTCATGACTCCGTTGCACTCGGACAATCTGTGTGACTCTGTGGCTTAGAACTCTTACTGCCAGCCAACGAACCATGGTCTTGCACGGGCTCGGTTCACGCTCGTGCGGCATCACCCCCGGATGGGTCAAAGCGATCGTTCCGCGGGAGCGCTGGTGTGGTGATTCTCGCCTAGCGGGAAGGGCCGATTTTGCCTGCGGGAGATCAGGGCATGACATGTTGGTATCAGAGTTTGGCTTCTACGCCTTTGGATTTTATTTCGATTATCTTAGTTTCGAAAGCTCGTTCGTGGGTTATGTGCACGCTCTCTCTCTCTCTATGCCTCAATGGAATATTCCAACAATAAGTCTAAATACTTTCAAAATACGTTTTGAATGATATGATTGCTTGTATGATATTGTGATGCGAGTGGACTTTGTGCCAACCTGTACGAACCCTTGAGATTATCGCAGTAGCTTGTCTGATTTTACTAACTCTAAAGTTTGGTTGAATGCATATGTTTGAGGGATGCCTTGAACTTGTGCATGATCCAAGATTTAAGAAGATGTGAAACTCGAGTGCTAAGACTTCGCTATCGTCGAGTTGGTAAAATGCATGTATTAGAGGGGCACTTCGAGTATCTGCACGATCTACACTCGGGATATGCTGATCTCGAATGCTTGTGCAAGTGAATATCCAAATAAACAAGTACAACGACTTATATAGGTTTGCCTCAGCCTTGTATCGTTAAATTAAAATTGATTGAAATATTCTGCTTGTCCTCAGTAAGTCTCGAGGACGAGACTTTTTCTGAGTTGGGTAGGATGTAACACCCCGTTCCGCTCAAGCGGACTGCCGATTCAAATGGTAATATTACAATATCCTGACCCGCTTTGCTCAGGCGAGAATACTCGTTTGAGGCAAAGGATATCCAGACTTGTTCCTACAGGAATTCAGCTTAGGCTTTAAGAGGCTCGCTTGGCGTATCGCTCAATCAAGGCGAATCATCGCTAAGGTGGGTAGCTACGATGAACTTATCTTTGCTTAGCCAGCACACATAAAATATGGAACGATACATGCTAGTCGCTAGGTGAATCACCCCCTGTATGCTAATAAGAATCCAACGCACCTAGCTAAGAGAATAATCCCAACTTGTATTGCTTATGCTAGAACATGGAAATGAAATATTGCTTATATATATGTTCAGACCCTCGCATGTTACCCTAGAATGTGTCGCTCGGAAGTCCCCTAACGGTTTTACCTCTCAGCTTACCTTCGGGCCCGAGCCAACGTGAATGTTGTGTTTATACAAATGCATGCTTGTCTGCTTGTATGTTGCCTTGTTTTCATCCAAACCCCGGGAGACTACTAAGTAGTCGTTCCGTGCATGATTGAACCTGCAAGTATCAGGGACCGTTAGGTCACCAAGGCAATCCCCGTCCCAGGGGAGATGCATCAAGGCAAGTTATTCACTGAACGAGAATCATGTCAAACAAAACGTAAATAATTATCTCTTGTACTCGTGTTGCCTGAATTGCATAAAAATGATTGGCAAAATAATGATACCATTCCTATGCAATAATAAATCACGTACTCGTGTTGCCTGCTTGGCAAAATAATAAATTATGTACTCGTGTTGCCTGCTTGGCAAAATAATAAAATTGGAAAGACCAAATAGTGCATGTCGCGGACAACTCGGAAACGAGGTATAGTTCCACGGGCGGTCACCGGGGCACTGGGACCGTTCCGATCCGGATGGAATTCACGTTTAGTTTCACGTTCTTGTATGGGATAGTTTGTAGCACCTCACGTTCTTTCGTTGCATTCCATCCTCGTCATTGACTAGTGTCCTTTATGGCTATGCCAGCGACTCATGTTCATATAGATAAGTCATCCTTGCTTAGCGGCTATCCGCGTGCGAGTCATTGTATCGCATCAAAGAATAACTGAACACCTGAACGATCTTGAAATAACAGTACTCGTGTTGCATATGCTATCGCCTGAATGTTTATATATGCTCGTGCTTAAATTGATAATATTTGCCTTAGACAGGGAAGGACAAATGGTAAGTTGGTCTCGCCGTGTTTCCTCTCATGTTGCACGGCGCTCTGCCACACGAGTTAGGCTATTCAATGTTTGCATGAAACTGATCCTAAGGCAACTAGAAAGACAACTTAATAGTTGATGCACGGAACCTATATTACGTGTTTGGATTTGTCGAGCGGGCGAGTAGCTTTCCCACTAGTGCATTCAATGTACTGATAATCCACCAGGTTATATGTAGGGTGCGGGAGAACCTCGTTCGGTGCGGATGCCTCCTTCGTGCGTGCTAAGGCGTGAAGATCACTCCGAAGCAGCGGTGCGTCCGGAACTGAAGCACATATACAAGACATAATGTTGGAACTTGCCTGAACATCGCCTGTACAATCATTCTACAATTGTAGCCACTTGGCACGCTTTTACTGTTTCAGAGAGAGAGGCTTGAGCGAATTGTAATCTCGATCAAGCGCCGCCTGTAACACTTGTTTATATCAATAAAGTATTGCTTTACTTCAACTTGTTATTATTCAATGCTTCCGCTATATTGTCGACTCAGTGAACTTGTTACCGATCGCCTATGCGTTCATGACTCTGCTGCACTCGGACAATCTGTGCGACTCTGTGGCTTAGAACTCTCACCGCCAGCCAACGAACCATGGCCTTGCATGGGCGTGGTTCACGCTCGTGCGGCATCACGCCCGGATGGGTCAAAGCGATCGTTCCGCAGAAGCGCTGGCGCGGTGATTCTCGCCTAGCGGGAACGACCGATTTTGCCTGCGGAAGATCGGGGCATGACAGATAGTACTAGATATACCCCATAGGCCAATCACATTACTTGATATTATTTTTTTATAATTAAGGACATATCATATGTGATATATTGGTGTTAAAGTTTCGAGGATTGAATAACATGATTAAATAATTTGAGAAATATCTCCTTAAATGTATAGCTTTATATGATCGATGGATAAATTCTAAGTTGGGTAGAAATTGCATTGTTAACTTGAGAAGAATTTCTTTTAGATTGTGACCAAGTTAGATTAGATTGTGAGATTAAGTCATTTTAAATGTGGAGAATTTTAGAAGAATGATTAAGATGATAAGGAGTTAATAAGAATTTATATCTTGATATTGCGGACCAAATATTTATACTTGGGCATATGATTTAAATTTTGAGTATTGAAGGTTGAATAATCTATTTAAATTTGAGGATCAATATAGAATCTTAGACTTGGACAATTGGTGAATTAGATTTTAAAAAAATATTTTTTATAATTTGATGATTTGAGTTAAAAGTTAAAATTTTGATTGTCGGATTACCTATTTGAAATATTGAGGATATAAATTGAATTTAAAATTGGAAGAGTATGAAATCTCTAAGTTGAAAAATAGAAACAATATTTGATTAGGATTGTTTTCTAGAGGAGGTTGTGATAGTTGGAGATTACGATATAAATTTTGATGTGTGATGTTATATAGATTTGAATTAGATTTGGATGTTGATTATCAAAAAAAAATCGAGAAGACAGTATGATATGTTAAAATTCGATTTAAATAATGGTTACTTTAATTTGAAAGTGATTGCGATGGATTTGATTAGATTTTTAATTATCGCAAAGAGATTGCGATTGACTTGCCGTATGTACCTGAAGGATTGACAAATTATACCCTAGTTTAATTTCGAGGACAAATTTATTTTAAGTTGGGTAGATTGTAAACCCCCTCACCCAAAATTATGCCTACTTGGCTCAGATAGAGAGATTAGGGCTAATTAGAATCCAATTAGAAATAGAACACAATATTTTATTTATTTATACAATATTTATATCACATAGTGCACCTTACCGTTGCTTCGATAATTGGAGCACCTCACTAGCCATTGTCTTTCTACAAATTTTATACCCTTGGCCTAGACATACCCGCCTTCTATTCTGACCTCGGTGTAACTTATAATTATGCTCTCTTGTGCTATATTTTAGTCGCACAATATTCGTCGCGGACATTTATATTTAATTCTATATAAATATGACTTTGTATCCTTGCGCGTTCCAATCAAAATTGGAGACACAATCTTTACCCGTTTCATGCAACCCAATTTACGATAATATTCTACTCTAAGCCCTCTACGCCCATGATACTTGTGTCCTACCTAATTTTTATCCCATATGCTTCTAATTAATTCAAGAACACATTGTGCATTAATTTTAATTAATTTAATCCAATTTCCATCTTTGTGAAATTTTCTAATTATTGGGCAGTTTTATGCAAAAATACATTAAGGTGTCCACACCATTGGACAATACATAAAAAAACCATTTTTCTCCTTCATATAAATTTTTTCATAATTTTCGGAATGTGCAACGCGCAACATCGCCCCCTCATTAAACCCTACCCTTGCATTTTAAATAATGCAATTATAGCCTCCAAACATTCCCATGTGAGGCCAAGGCCCAACCCCAAGAGGATGTTGACCAAGCCCACCTACCTAGGTCAACCCCAAACCTAAATTCTGCATACATATATATACAATTTTTCCTTTTCTTTCTCCTTTCTATTTTAAACCCAAAACCTCAAACCTATTTTCCCTAGCTGACCCTTACCATCTCCCTACTGTTCACCTCCTCCTTCCTTACGACCGCCAGAGCAGTCCCCTCCTCCGGCCAGTCCGCCAAGTGAGGCCACCGCACCCCCTTCCCTTCAGCCTCGCCGACGATAGCCCAATCCCGCCGTTCTCTTTCCGCTGAACGCCAACCAACTCCTTCCCGCTCGCCTGCACTTCAACCATGCCCCGGCCATCTACCGCAGGGACAGCCGCCTGAGAACAGCCTCCACCCGACTCCCTGAACCGTCGGGCAGCAAACTACCCTGTCCTCCTCTTATCCGTTGCCGGAGCTCGAGGTCCCGCTGACCACCTGAGCCGCCGCAGCAGCCTCCACCATTGCCTCCTCGACTCGACCTCCACTTCATCTTCTTCTCCGATCTTCTCCGCCGTACCTCCCTTTGTAATAACACCGCCTCGCCGAACCTCCCCCGCTCCCTGCCATCCACCAGCAGCGCAGCAGCCTCCTCCTCATTGATCCCGGCCAACTTGCCTGAGCCTGACCACCCGCCTCTGCACACCCCGGCCAACACCACCATTACCACCACACCACCAACCTCGCCACACCCTGAGCTCCTCCTCCTCTTCCCTGTCAGCACCGGCCACCCATCACCTTCCTCCCTGGACCACCTCTCCCTGTCCTCCTCGGCCGCCTGAGCCTGGCCGGAACAGTAACTCCTCCGACAGACCTCATCATGCCTGTTATCATCATCATCATAATCACCCCATCATCACCATTCACATCACCCTATTATCCCAGTCACCATCCACATCACCCCATCATCCCAGTCACCATCCATATTACCCCATTATCCCAGTCACCATCTACATCATCACTATCATCCCAGTCACCATCTACATCATCCTCATCACCTCATCACCTAATCACCATAGTCATTATCACCCTTAACCATCACCCTTAACAACCTTATTATCATCACCTCATCATCTCATTATCATTATCTCATCATCACCCTCGTCGTCAACCTCATCGTCGTCATCGTCACCCCCGTACGCGTACCCCGAGGTTCGAACCTGTCCCTCTTCTCCTTTTATGTGTGCTTGTGTATATGCTATTAGGACATGAGTATTGCTTTACGACAGATAGTTGACTTATCTATGCGACTCTGTAGCTTAGTCATTTTACCACTTGTTCAGATCATTGCATTGCACGGGCACAACTTATGCTCGTGCGGCATCACATGCGACATCACATGCGGCATCACATCCAGATAGGAAAGATCGTCCCGCGGGAGCGCTTGTACGGTGAATCACGTCCAGCGGGGATGGCTCATTCTTGTGGGAGATCGGGGTGTGATATATTGGTATTAGAGCATCGACTTTACGTCTTTGGACTTCTTATCAATCTTCTCTGTTTTGAAATCTCGTTCGTGGGTTATGTGCATACATTCTCTCTCGTTGACCCGTTGGGATGTTCTATACAACGAGTCTAAATAATTTCAAAAATTGCATATGATTGATATGATTGCTTGTACTAGATAGTTCTGCAAAGACCCTTGTTCTGACCTGTGTTAGACCTTGTAAAAATAGACTCGTGCTAGAATTTACAAGTTATGTGCAAACCCAAATACCTATACGTGATTACCCAGCTGGTTAGTGTGCGAGATAGAATATTGTTCGGACGGTTAGCTATGCACACAGCCTTTCGGCTAAGTTGTATTGAGTATCGCACGCCAAGACCCTTTGGTGCGAGTAAAGTTTGCAAGCGAGATTGGGATATCGTTCAGGAAAAGATAAGTCAGACTTAGAATGACAACCGATAGAAACATTATCAGATTATCGCTAAGGCGAATATAGAGAATTGTGCTTGGATTTTAATAAATAGCTCAGACGGTATTTTATGTCGGCAGATACAAATCAAATATGGTTTACTTGGATGACTATCAACAGAAATATATACGAGACTAAGATTTATCAGGCGATGCTTAGGTATCGTGCAAAAATTCTAAGGAACAACTTGGTGAATGTGTTAGCGAGTGATGCGATCACGATTGAGGATTTAATTGGGTGACTCGATTTATGAGTGGTGTATGGATTATTTTGAAAATATTTAAACGAATTCATAGGTCTTGTGCGATAGTTGGTTTGAACGATTGAGAATGTCTTGAACAAGTAATAAGGCTTATATCGAATAGGTTTCAAGGTAATAAAATCAATATCTTGGTCAATAAAACTTGGTGGATCGTGCGAGCGATTTCAAATTGAATCAAACGGATTGAAACTTGAGTATGATATCACTCGATAGAAGTTATCCCGAGAATGGATATTGTGGTTTAAAATTAATAGACTTGGCATGGTATCGATAATTGGAAGATAGCACAGATTAATACAAGTAAAAAAATATTATGGTTCGATGAAAGAGGTAAGCGATAACGGATTCGATCTGGAGTTTGGAAGAACTATCTTGAATCTAGTTCAAAAGATAACCTTCAAAATTAGTCCCGGCCGAGAACGATTATCCTGCGAAAGCACTGGCGTAGTGATTTCACGTCCGGCGGGGATGATCAAACTCACGGGAACATGCTCGATGATTATTCAAACGAACTCGATGAATGGAACATATCAAAAGTGGATAAACTTTGGCTTGAGTATTGAACTTAGTTGCTTGAGGAATGCCAGAAGTAAGACTATGGATTTAGCAAAACAGTAACACTGAAGTTGGATGATTGGCTAGACAAATTATGATCACGGCATGAATGAACATAACTTAGGGATTATATATACCTTGGATGGAGCGAAGTGTAAATGATAAGGTTTCTCGATCATTTTGATGATAACCATAACGTTCGACGTTCTTGTCTTGTGTGAGCGTAACTCTATGCTCATACATGCGTCACGCCGGGATTAGGACGATTATCCCGCGAGCGCGTTGGCGTGGTGATCTCACGTCCAGCGAGGATGATCGAACTTACGGAAGACCGGAGTGTGACAATTGAAGAATCATCTTGACTTGTGGTTCGACACGATAAGAAAAATTTGGGAATACAAGTGAATCAAAAGTATTTCAAGGATGAGTTAGTCTAGAACCTGGAGTAAGCCATGCTTGATGGTTTCGTAAATGGATACATGAATCTTCTTGGACGACTTGGATTTATGATTAAGATCAAAGATTTAGAATTGAATCAAGGCTTGGTAGTCTATACTTAGAATGGATATATGGGTTATATCAAACAAGCTTGAGGAGATAGACTATACAAATTACTAGGCTTGTCATGCTACTTGGATATATCATGGATTTGACTGAACGAACTTGGACCATATACAAACGAACGTTATATTGTGAGTAGGATGATCTGTGCTCGATGTTTAAAAATTTGAGTAAAACGAGCTTGGGTAGAATATCATTTGCAAATGAACAATGGTTTGACCTTAGAAATTAGGACAAGCATCGTGCGATGAATTTGCACGATAAGTCGTGAACATGAACTTGTACCTATGACCTTGTGAGCTGACCTAGTAATTAGGCAGATGACCCTGTGCCGAGTGAAAGAACTTATGTAACCGACTTTAGAGTACCGCTTGAGAAAGCCATAAAACCGGGGCAGCAAGACTTAGAGTTAGACTTGGAACGGTAAGTGTGTGTTATGTTTGACATAGATGGAATGGATGCTAGTCAGTAAATCAGATAGATCATGCTTGACGGTAGTGCAATGCCTGATTTGAGTGGGATTATAATGACTTAGATTTTATTTGACCCTGTTGGAGGTATCATTATGATTCGTAAGATGAGAACCCTTGAGATTTTTGCAAGTAGCTTGTCTGAATTCACTGTCGCTAAGTTTGGTTGAATGCATATGTTTGAGGGATGCCTTGAACGTGTGCACGATCCAAGACTCAATAATATGTTGAACTCGAGTGCAAAGACTTCGCTATCGCTAAGTTGGTTGACATACATATGTTTGAGGGACGCTTTGAATATGTGCACTATCCAGACTCGCGATATGCTGATCTCGAATGCTAGTGCAAGTGAATATGTTAGATTCGTATGGACGAGTATAACAATTTGGATAAGTTTGCCTCAGCCCTAGATCATTATTCTAGATGGATCATACCGTACCCCGCGTTAAGCGATATATGTTCCGCACTAAGGCGCAGTAGAGACCGAGTCAGAGCTTGGATTGAATGATAAAGTCATTCAATGAGACAGACCTAGCACACATGCGACACTGATTGCTATGCTTGAGATAGATTCTATAGTTTGCGATAGAACAGTTTGCGCTCAGGAAGTCTCGAGGACGAGACTTTTTCTGAGTGGTATATAATGTAACGACCCATTTCGCTCAAGCGGACAACCGATTCAAACGGCGCAAGTGCAACGACCCGACCCGCCTTGCTCAGCGAGAAGACTCGTTTGAGGCAAATGATTCCAGACTTGGACCTTCAGGAGATATGACTTAAGACTTTCAAAGGTTCGCTCAGAGTATCGTTCAACTGAGGCGAATCATCGCTAAGGTGGGTGGCTACGATAAACTTGTCTTTGCTTAGCCAGCATACTTAAAATATGGACGATACATTCTAGTCGTTAGGTGAATCACCCCCTGCATGCTAATAAAGAATACAACGCAACTAGCTAATGGAATAATCCTATCTTGTATTGCTTGTATTAGAACATGGAAATAAAACTTGGCTTATAACATGGACCCTCGTATGCTACCTTAGCTTCGTGCAAGTAGAACTCGCTATGCCTTGAGTAGATCATTATATACTCTTCGTAGTGCACTGCTTCACTTGTTTACATTGCTCGTCCTATAGATTATGTCGCTCGATATGCCCCTGTATGGTTTCACTCCTCGCACTACCCCTTAGACCCATACTAACGTAAATGCTTATGTTTCACAAAAATAAATGCTTGCCTGCTTACGTTGTAACTTGTACTCGTTGCCTCGTTTCAATGCTTGTCACAAAATTTATGCCACGACTTCGGTAACACTACCTTGTCTTGCATTCATCTAAGTTCCTCGAAAGACTATCGAATAGTCGTTTCCTGCAAGTATGAACCTGAAAGTATTTAGGACCGTTAGGTCGCCAAGGCAGTTCCTGAACCAAGGGATTTGTACCATGTCAATAATCAAAGAAACATAACTCGTGGAGCAATACTCGTCCCGAATGAATTAAATGGCTCGGGAGTCGATATATATTTGTGAACAATCCTGCCTTAAACTTGAACATGTACCTGATAAGATCCTGACTCAAACTTGTACCTGATATATCCTGACTTGTTCCTGTACATGTACCTGACAAGAGGCCCGGAAGATTAGAGACTTGCATGGTCACGGACAACGTAGTGCACAAGAAAGATTTTCGGATCTCGTTCCGCGGACGGTCACCGGGGCCGATCCGACCGGTCGGAACCTCCTAACTATATTCGCCTATGTCGGACAGGATATGTGCAATGCCCCATATTCCTTCTTGCACACCATTCCGCCCTAAGACTATACCGTCCTCTATGGCGTCGTGCCAATGACCTCCTGTTCATATAGATAAGTCATCCTTGCTTAGCGGCAATCCGCGTGCGAGACATTGCATCGCATCCTGGAACACCTGAACGGACATGAGTATACTACACTTGTACATATTTAAACACTCGAACATCTTCTACAACACACCTGAGTAATCTGTGTAACTCGTGCACCTGAAACAGAACCTCGCTCATGACACTAGTGTTTGCTTGTGCATTTTTCTTGGATTTTATTATGTATATACTCGTGCTTGGTTTAACTTGGTTGCCTTGGACTGGGAAGGACAAATAGTAAGTTGGTAAGTCTTGTCGTGTTACTCATATATCACACGGTGCACTGCCACATGAGTTAGGCTTTTCATTATGCCATAAAACTGATCCTAAGGCTAGACTAGAAATATAACTTAATAGCTGGTGCACGGAACCTATGTAACGTGTTTGGATTTGTTGAGCGGGCGAGAAGCATCCTTACTAGTGCATTCATGTACTGATAACCCACCAGATTGCTTGTAGGGTACGGGAGAACCTCGTTCGTTGTGGAAACTCCTTCGTGCGTGCTAAGGCATGGAGTTCGCTCTGGAGCCTTGGAACGTTGCGTCCGGAACTGAAGCACATATACAAGACATAATGTTGGAACATCGCCTATGTATCATTCCACAAATGTAGCCACTTGGCACGCTTTTATTATTTCGAGGGAGGGACTTGAGCGACTTGTAATCTCGGCCCAGTACCGCTTGTAACACTTGTTCAATATAAATAAAGTGCTTGTTTTACTTCTATACTTGTGTTATTCAATGCTTCCGCTATTGACGACTCTGTGAACTTGTTATCAATCGCTTCTTTATTTCTTATTTTGCTGTATTTGGACTATCTTTGTGACTCTGTGGCTTAGTCATTTTATCGCCTGTTCGGATCATGGCCTTGTACGGGCACAACTTGTGCTCGTGCGGTATCACATCCAGATGGGAAAGATCGTCTCACGGGAGCGCTGGGGCGGTGATTCGCGCCCAGCGGGGACGGCTCATTCCTGCGGGAGATCAGGGCATGACAGGGTCAGACCCCAAAATTGCAAGTACCAAAAGGGAGCCAACTTAGGAACTAAAACTAGCTAACTAGGGTTAAAAATAAAAGTAAAACATGCTCTGGAGTATACAAGAATATCCGGAGTCAGGCTTTAATTACAGTTCTGGATCCGTTGTTAAAAATAAACTAGGACATAGCAATCATGGCCAATCATGCCCTACGACTTGCTATCATTAGCTAATTAGGGTTATCGTAGTCCTAGTTACTAACACATACAGTTTGAGATTCCATAAAGCCACATATCCCACAAACTATCTGGGTTATCCAGGCATAATGATATATATAATAGATTATATCAGGTATAGTAATTTACAGGAATATACAACACTCAACGATGTGCTGAAAGTGTGCCCCTCACGACGGAGAGCTCCAAATCCATCAGGTGTCGCAGGGATACCGGGATTGTATGTAGCACGTAAATCTCTCTAGATGCTTCTAATTCATTAATCTAGTTGTTATCCTGAGCAAGTTATCAAGAATTCCTGACTATGGTACTTAAGAATTTGCCTAGACATAATGCAGGATAGGACATGACAGTAGCTTGACAAGTACATTCAGGACAAGATCAAGCAAATCAATCACGAAAATTTATCTTATCAATTCAACCATTATAGTTCAGGAAATTCTAGCATGTCAGGAGTGTGCTTCGTCGAGCCACTATCAGGAATATCAGTACATATCAGGTTAACTCGATACGATTAGCTATTATCAGGAATATCATAGCAAGTCTGGTATTGGGAGTTCAAGATTAACAGTGTCAATACGATCCATGTTCAGAAAATTCCAGGTACTAACCGGTTATCACAATTAGGTTATAAGCAATTTAAAGAAAACTTGCATTCATAACAATTAAACATAATAGGCTAAACAATGAAAATAATTAAACAAATCATAAGAAGCTAATCTACTACAAGTGCCATAGGAGCATGAGATAAGCAGGTACATAAAAATGGCCACATGACCAAGTCTGGCGCATGGATCACAACAGGCGCATGGAATTAAGGCCGTATGAGAATAATAGGCGCATGGGATAAGTTGGCCGCATGAGAGACGCAAAGTCCACTCCTCGGTTAATGAGCTGAGCGACGGACAATAAATGCAAAGTCAGGAAATTGACTGATGTGACTGGCTGGGTCAGAAAAGTGACCGATGTGACTGGTTAAGGCTGTCACGCCCCAATTTTTGCTAAATCGATAATCGTCCCCCGGGCGTGATGTCGTGCATGCATAAGGCGCGCGTGCACAAGGCCTAGGGATAATAATATACTTTTTAGAACACATACAACAAAGTACGCAAATAAGATAACACACATTTGAGGCATAAAAAAGTTTTCTTTTATTGATAATGAACATCTGGTTACAGACTCTTGACCCAAAAGCGATAAGGATGCCACACGGGCTTAAAACTTGGATACAAAATGAGATAGCCATTTCATACATCACATCCTTTACTAAAAATTCAAAATATTATAGACACCTGTTGGCGAAGCTATCGCCTTGCCTTAGAGATGCATAAAAGGGTTGTACGGGCTCCAGGTGCTTTGTACAAGTTCCAAAAGTCATGAACGGGGTACGTTAGGTACTGGACTGGTTGGGGGAAGAAAGCTTCAGCTCCTCGCCGCGTCGCTTGGGCTCGGGGAATCTGCTTCAATGAGGGTCAGTACTTTGAAAAGTACCGGTGTGGGCGAGCTAACCCAACTAACAAAATCTAAAGTTGTTTATAAGAAGCATGCAAGTTATTTGTGGTCTTTCTATCTTGCCTTAGATCATTTTACAAGCAAGCATTGAGTATGCAACTTTACAGAAATAAATATGTCACCGTTTGGTGACTTTTACCTTCCCGTCTGAACTGCTTGCACAATACTTACCATGTCCTTCCCTGCCACGAAGACATCATTAGCTTGAGCAAATAATATAGAAATATGTGGGGTCATGGCACATAATTGCCACTATGGACAATAGCTACAGTAAGATGGTGACCCTTGCAGCGCGGGTAGCAAGTCCCGCTACAAGGCCCCGCATTACCCGTGCTAGGCTTGCTAGCGTAGCTATTCGAGTTTCGCCCAGAATGAATCGGCCCCAGTGCCCCGGGCACCGTTCACAGGAACTAAACCTTGTGCACAAGTTGTCCGACCGAACCATGCATTGACACTTAGTTAATAAATGAAGTATTTCAAGCCAACATAATGTACATATCTACTTTAGCACAGTGCAATTGGCATAGTCTACCTGTCCAAGTGATCGTATTTCAATTATTTTCATAATACATTTGTACAGTTATATAGAATAAGTTCTATCTATAACTAAAACATGAATATATAAATGCATAACGGATAAGCACGCATCAATGTGATCGTTGAGAATTCTAGGTGACAAGCATTATAAGTGTTTCAAGTCTATCTTTTTTTTTATTTGACTCAATTTTATTCTTTATTTTGGTATCGTTGGAGCGGGATACACAGATGAGTCAATTTATTAAGAATGAAGACTTGGAAGAAGGGCGCTAATCGAAGTAAAACCACTCACAAGTTGGTGAACTAGGAGAGAAAATAGGAGATCTTCAAGACTCTGCTTGCGCGTCGCCTACACGATCACCTGCACGCACCAACAGATAATCAATATCTCCTGCTTCGGTCTCCAAGAGTTCAATACAAAATGCGAAATCCTAAGAACGAAGGCAATAAAATCCATCAAAATCGTTCAAAAAAATGCAAGTCATAAAACTAACAAGAAAGCAACCAAGCGGCATCAAAAACGGGCAAGGAAACCAGCGCAACGGAAAGGCCCCTCTCGACTCTGCCACCGAGTCCTTCCATGAGGCACGATCCGTTGAATATGGAACCTGATTCCGAAGAAACCAATCCATAACGAGGAAAGGATCTTGATTCAATATGTCCCGATCGAACGATACTAAATATTTCTTAGCCACGCTCCCCGAATAGGGGGAACGGGGTACTACATCATAACCATCTAACAAAAAGTTTCGTCCGCGAAACTTAGGAATAGAACCTACCCCTAAGGAATAATGAGGAAAACTTTTCCCTCATGTCTGATTTGAGTTCCCAGGTCGATTCCTCGACCGAGTGGTTCCGCCAAAGAACGCGCACTAGCGAGACTGTCCGATTCCGTAACTACTTTTCTTTACGATCCAAGATCTGAACGGGCTCTTCGACGTACGATAAGTCCGCCTGCAGATCCATCTGGCCGAAGTCTACCAGGTGGTTTGGGTCATGCACGTACTTTCTAAGTTGTGACACATAAAAAATATCACATACTTCTGACAGAGCTGGTGGCAATGCAATTTGATAGGCAACTGAAGTGACTCGCTTGAGAATTTTGAACGGGCCAACAAAACTCGGACTTAACTTCCCTTTTACCCCGACTCTCGTAACTCCTCGCATGGGCGAGACCTTTAAAAACACATGGTCACCCTCTTGGAACTCAAGGGGTCGACGACGAATATCGGCATAGCTCTTCTGCCGGCTCTGTGCTACCTTTAATTGCTCTCGGATCAACCGAACATTTTGGACTATTTGTTCAACCAGTTCCGGACCAAAGATTTATCGCTTTCCAACTTTATCCCAGCAGATCGGTGACCTACACTTTAACCCATACAAAGCCTCATATGGAGCCATTTGGATGCTGGATTGATAACTGTTGTTGTATACAAATTTGGCCAATGGTAGGTAGACGTCCAAACATGACTTTGAATCGATTACGCAGAGTCGTAGCATGTCTTCTAGTACCTGATTTACCCATTCTGTTTGGCCATCTGTTTGAGGATGGTAGGATGAGCTGAACTTCAACTTGGTCCCCATCGCTGACTGAAGGCTTTCCCAGAAACGTGATAGGAATCGTCCGTCCCGATCTGATACTATGAAAACTGGCACTCCGTGCAGCCGAACTATCTCATCAAGGTAGGTCTGGGTGAGGCGATCGGTGCTCCAAGTACTTTTGATGGCAATAAAATGCGATGACTTGGTTAACCGGTCAACGATGACCCAGATTGCGTCATTCCCCCATTGCGTCCTTGGTAAGCCAACAATGAAGTCCATGCTTATGTGCTCCCACTTCCATTCCGGGATAGCAAGATTCTGTATTTCTCTGCCCGGCCTCTGATGCTCTGCTTTCACCCTCTGACAGGTTATGCATTGCGACACGAAGAGCGCCACATCTTTCTTCATGTCGTGCCACCAGAAGATAGTGCGAAGGTCTCTATACATTTTTGTGCTCCCGGGATGGATCGTATAGGCTACATAGTGAGCTTCCGCAAGGATCTCCTTTATGAGTTCTGAGTCGTTGGGATGCATAGCCTTCCCTTAACTCTCAACACTTCATTCTCATATACTGCAAAGTCTTTCGCCTTTCCTGCTAGAATCTGCTCGCACATTTTCCTTAGGAATGGGTTGTCCCTCTAAGTAGATGTGATCCTCTCTAACATGTTGGGTACAAATCGCATATGAGCAACCCACACGCCACGATATCGAATTCGGAGTTCAATGCCCATCTTTTCTAAGTCCCTTTGTAACCTGTGCTATGGACAGGGATCCCGCAAAGACAACACATCCGCTACTACATTTCCTTTACCAGGTGTGTAGTCTATCGTCAAGTCGTAATCCTTTATTAATTCTAGCCAACGCCGCTGTCGTAGGTTAAGGTCCACTTGGGTGAATAGGTACTTCAAACTTTTGTGATCAGTATAAATTTGGTAAGCCACTCCATTGAGGTAGTGTCGCCACAATTTTAGCCCGAACATAATTGCTGCTAGCTCCAGGTCATGCGTAGAATAATTCTTTTTGTGCTTTTTAGCTGCCTGGATGCATAGGCTATCACCATATCCTGTTGCATATGTACACACCCTAATCCCTGTCCTGACGCGTCGCTGAAGATTTGGAATTCCAAGGTCTCGTCTGGTAGTGCAAGTAATGGGGCAGAGGTGAGGCGATGCTTTAACTCTTCAAACGAGGCTTCGCAGTCGACGGACCACTCAAATGCGACTCCCTTTTGTGTGAGACGGGTCAGAGGTGATGCTAACAAAATATAACACCCCATTCCGCTCAAGCGGACTGCCGATTCAAATGACAAAAGTGCAACGTCCCGACCCGCTTTGCTTCAGCGAGAATACTCGTTTGAGGCAAAAGGATTTCCAAGACTTTGTCCTTCAGGAGTTCTGACTTAGGTTTTCAGAGACTCGCTCGGAGTATTGCTCGACCGAGGCGAATCATCGCTAAGGTGGGTGGCTACGATGAACTTGTCTTTGCTTAGCCAGCACACTTAAAATATGGAACGATACATGCTAGTTGCTAGGTGAATCACTCCCTGCATTCTAATAAGAATCCAACTCACCTAGCTAAGGGAATAATTCCTATTTGTATTGCTTGTGCTAGAACATGGAAATGAAACATTGCTTATAATTAGACCCCCGCATGCTACCTTTTCCTTGTGTAACTAGACCTGCTATGCCTCGAGTAGAACGGTATGTATATGCTCTTCTTAGTGCACTGTTCACTTGCTATACTGTACAACCCTAGATAATGTCGCTCAAAAAGTTTCTTTATGATTTTACTCCTCGGCTTACCTTCGGGCTCGAGCCAACGTAAATGCTTAAGTTTTCTTATAAATGCATGCTTGCATGCTTATATGTTAACTTGTAATGTCGCCTCGACTCAATGTTTGCCATATGAAACTTATGCCACAACCAAGTAAATGCTATCCGTATCGTGCATGCATTCGAGTTAACCAGAAGACTATTGAATAGCTCTTCTGTGCAAAATAAACCTGCAAGTATCCAGGACCGTTAGGTCGCCAAGGCAGTCCCCGCACCAGGGGAACGCATGAAGGCAAGTTGAACACTGAAAGAGAATCATGTCAAGTATACTTCTGAATGATAATCATATCAAGTTTACATCTGAACGAGAATCATGTCAAGCAAATCAAGAATCACAGCTCGTGGAGCAAATGCTCGGTTCAGAACAAAGAATCATAGATTATTATATCAGTTTGTGTGAAATTGGAAGACTCAAGACTTGCGTGTCGTGGACAACTTGGAATCAAGGGGGATCTTTGGATCTCGTTCCACGGATGGTCACCGGGGCACTGGGACCGATCCGATCCGGATGGAACTGACGTTTAGTCTCACGTGCTAGACGGGATGGCTTGCGGTGCCTCACGTACTTTAGTTGCAATCCCATTTTTATATAAATAAGGCATCCTCGCTTAGCGACTATCCGTGTGCGAGTCATACCATCGCATCGAGAACATCTGAATTACTTGAACGATCATAATACAGTCGTATATATGGAGCACTTGAACGTATTATGCAACACACCTAAGAAATTCTTATAACTTGTGCATCCGAAATATAACCTCACTCACGACACTTGTGTTTGCATAAGTTATTTGCCCCTAGATTTTATTATATGAATGCTTGTGCTTGAATTAATTTGGTTTTCCTTGGACAGAGAAGGACAAATGGTAAGGTGGTAAGTCTTGCCGTGTTTCCTCTTATATCGTACGGCGCACTGCCACACGAGTTAGGCTATTCAATCCTTGCCATGAAACTGATCCTAAGGCAACTAAAAAGACAACATAATAGTTGGTGCACGGAACCTATATTACGTATTTGGATTTGTCGAGCGGGCGAGTAGCCTCCCCACCAGTGCATTCATGTACTGATAATCCACCAGATTATTTGCAGGGTGCGGGAGAACCTCGTTCGGTGCGGACGCCTCCTTCGTGCGTGCTAAGACGTAGAGTTCACTATGAAGCCTTGGAGAGCTACGTCCAGAACTGAAGCACATATACAAGACATAATATTGGAACATCGTCTATACATCATTCCATAAATGTAGCCACTTGACACGCTTTTACTATTTCAGAGGGATAGGCTTGAGCGACTTGTAATCTCGGCTATGCGCCGCCTGTAACACTTGTTTATATCAATAAAGAGTTTGCTTTACTTCTATACTTGTGTTATTCAATGCTTTCTCTATTGATGACTCAGTGAACTTGTTACCAATCGCCTATATGTTTATAATTCTGCTGTACTCGGACAATCTGTGCGACTATGTGGCTTAGACCTCTTACCGCCAGCCAATGAACCATGGCCTTGCACAGGCGCAGCTTACGCTCGTGCGGCATCACGCCCAGATGGTTCTGAACGATCGTCCCGTGGGAGCGCTGACGCGGTAATTCTCGCCTAGCGGGGACGGTCGATTAGCCTACGGGAGATCGGAATGTGACAGATTGGTATCAGAGCTTGGCTATACGCCTTTGGACTTCGTTTCAATTTTTCAGTTTTGAAAGCTCGTTCGTGGGTTATGTGCACACTCTCTCTCAATGTCCCAACGGAATATTCCAATAACAAGTCGAAATACTTTCAAAAAGTGCATGTGAATGATGTCATTGCTTGTACGAAATTGTAATACGATTGGCCTTTGTGCCGACCTGTGTTAGACCCTTTGGGAATACACCCGTGCTAGAATCGCGACCCATGTGCAAACCAGAATACCTATACGTGATTACCAAACTGGTTAGTGCGAAATCGAATATTGTCCCAAACGGTTAGCTTCGCACACAGCCTTTCGACTAAGTTGTGTAGAGTATTGTGTGCCATGACCCTTTGGTGCAAGCTAAGTTACAAACAAGATTTGGATATCATTCAGGAATAAGGCAAGTATGACTTAGAATGCCAACCGATTGAAACATTCTCGGATTTATCGCTTAGGCAAATATAGAGAATCGTGCTTAGATTTTTGGGAAATAGCTCGAACGATATTTCGTATCGAAAGATACAAATCGATTGAGGATTTGATTAGATGACTCAATTCTGAGTGGTATATAAATCATTTAAAAATGTTCAGATGGATTCATAAGTCTCGTGCGATAATCAGATTGAACGATTTGAGATTGTCTTGAATAAATGATAAGGCTTATATCGAATTGGGGATCTTACTGAACGGACTCGAACCCCCGTACAAATGAACGTGTTATCGAGAGTAGGATAATCAGTGCTCGATGTTTAGAAATCTGAGTGAAACGAGCTTGGGTAGAATACCCCGTGTAAATGAATAATGGTTTGACCCTAGGAATTGGGACGAGCATCGTGCGCTGAATTTGCACGATGAATCGTGTGCTTGAACTTGTACCTATGAATTTGTGAGCTGACCTAGTAATTAGGCAGACGACCGTGTGCCGAGTGAATAAACCAGTAACCGACTTTACTATATTGCTTGAACAAGCTATATAACTGGGGCATAAAGACTTAGGGTTAGACTTATGAACGATAACGTGTGCTATGTTTGACCGAATGGATGAACGCTAGTCGGTTTAATCGGATAGATTATGCTTAACGATAGTGCAAATACTTGAGATCGAGTTGGAATGGAAAATGATATGAGATTTGATTGACCCTATCGGAAGAAACCTTGTGATTCACAAAAACGAGAACCCTTGAGATTTTCGCAGACCCTTGAGATGAATGCTCCGCGTCGGCACTATGTAATCAAGGTGAGTGGGTAGAACTTTATTCTCTGATTCTTGCACGCCTTAATAATGAATCTGAGTTTTTGAATGCTTGTTTACTTAAAGATAGTTTCATAAGAGAATGATAGAACCTGCCGTGCATGCTTAATAAGAGAACTCACATAGCTTATCTTTGAAACGAACATATTTGCTTAACTAAGAGAACCTGAAACGCTTGTCTAAGAGTAAGAGTTTGCATGAACATGTTCCACTATCGCTTGTGCTTCGAGTGAACCATATCGTGTGCTTGAACTTATTCAGAGAGGGCGGCTAGTCCACACAGAGATATATGGTCTGATGGTTCATCTCGTCTGCATCCTAGAGTTTATTTGATAGTGTTTCATGCATTCGCATCGGTCGGACAATGGCTATTGGTAAAGAGCTAAACCTTGGTCACGGCTGCTATAGAGATAGAGGAAAGCAACCATGAGTCACAGCTGCTAATAGCATAAGATAAAAGATTCATTGGTTAGCTGGATTACTGCTACCGATCCTGAGTTTCTCGGGGACCGAACTTCATATAGCTAGTTCATTGTGTTGGCTTGATAGAAGATAGTTCCTAGATGGTGCATTATCCCTAGAGTCTTTGAGTATAGCTCACGAGATACGCTGCGCACACCCTGATAATAGAACAATCGGCTTGTCTTGTATGCTTGCTTATATCGAATATGAACTCTATTTTTAAAGATGTTTCCAAAAGAAAGTAATATGACTCCGTTCTTATGCTGCATGTAACGAACATAGGTAAAACTAGAAAGATCACTAGTAATGTAATATTTTATAACATGATTACTTAGTGTTGGTTTTAGTGAAAGTTGCTTCTGTTCAGTTGTTTATACTCACCAGTACTTATAAAAGTACTGACCCACCAACAGTTTGCTTACTTGCAGGTACTGGATCGTCCGAGAAAGCGATAGGCGTGCCTCATCCCCAAGACCCGAAAATCTGGTTTCGATTGCCTTGAGCTCTTTCGTATAGAGGGGCATAATGTATGGAATGATGCCATTGTATTCAGAGAACCCTGTGCCTCGATTTGCCCCGTATACTCAGATGGATAAATGCTTGCAACAATGTCCCTCCGCTTGTTACTCGATTGATGCGATGATAGCCATAACTTAAACGATGTTGTCTTGTGCGGGCGTAACCCCAGGCTCGCACGACATCACGTCCCGATGGCAAACGACTATACGCCCTGCGGAAGCGTCGAGGTGCGATAATTCGTGCCCGGTGGGGGGCGGTGGTCGGGAGACCTTCGGGATCGGGGCGTGACACGCATCGCCTACCCGATCACCTGTATGCACCAACAAATGATCAATATCTGTCATGCCCCAGTCCCAAAATATCGAGGGATCGGACGCGTGATAATGGCAAGCAGCACACACCGATGGACAACCCAATTTAATGGATCCATCGGGGCATACTTAAGCTGTAGTACAACAATAATGGTCTAAATATACTAATCTCATCCACAGAATAAATACCACAATATCAGAATCATAAAGCAAGATCATATCTCAATAAAATATAAAATCGGAAAATAACCCGACAATGAGTCTGATACATCTATTAAGATATAAGAATAAAGATAACTACAGCCAATACTGAGTATGAAACAGTATATACTCAGAAGATAACCTCGGTGATCACTCGTCTGCTGAATCTGGTACTACTCCAGTAACTGCTCCTGTTCCTGCTTCTTCTCCTGCTAATGCTCCTGTACTGTATAACTCTGGGTGGATCTCCTCTGCTAATCCTGGGGACATAATCCGGATCCAGGTCCTCAGGGGACATAACAAGGTATAGAAAATACAAGCCATAATAATGCAGTGAAATAGTCAATGAAATAAACAGGGTAAATATGTAACCATCTATGTGAAATGCAGGTGAGAACATCACCAGTACTCAGGCTGAGACTACTACAAGCTCTGTGTAGGGGAGCCGGTAGCAGTGATATCATGTAGTTGTCTAGCTCGGAGAGAGACTGAGACGCCGACATAATATAGTCAACCTGTAGCCTGTGTGTCTCTCCAGCAATAAATGAAACAATAGGGAAACACTAAATAATCAGCTAAGTGATATGCAAGATGAGAGCAGCACTAGAACTCAGGCTGAAACCACTATAAGCTCTGTGTCGGGGAGCCGGTAGCAGTGAGATCATGTGGTCGTCTAGCTCAGCGAAAGACTGAGACGTCGGCATAATATAAATCAACCTGTAGCCTGTGTGACTCTTCCCACCCAATGTAATCATATGTCTCATGTCCATGTCACGTAAGATCATATCTAATGCAGCAAGTCATATAATGTCTAGGAATATAATGTCTATGTCATAAAACTTGTATTCTATACAGAATCACCATGAATATCTCAGGAAGATTCTGTCTCATGAACAGTGTCAAGTGTCCTGGGTTATAATGTACTTGATAGAACAAGTACGAGAAAGATGGGGTCTCGGTATCCATGTTTAGATGACAATACACAATGCCGCGTACGGTGTTGGCACCCGACTATGAATCGGACGCTAAGTAAAGTCGCACGGTCCTAGGTCAAGCATGAACCACAATATAGATATATATATATATATATATATATATAAGCCAAGGAAATAAGTAACAAAGACTGCAAGTTTTGGCGATGTACACTTGCCTGGGATTCTGGCTCCAACTGTAGCTCTGGTCTCAGTGTGATCTGCAGGTACTACTCCGATTGCTGAAATAAATATCACCATTAGATTCAGAAAATATCAAATAGCTAGAAACGCCTGTCCTTAAGTCCAATTTGGACACAGGGGCAAAAATGACATTTCTGGGTCAAAGCGGGGTCCATATGTGGGCCACTTTGCACCGAAAAGTGTGTCAAGGTCAAAGGTCTCCAAATTTGCCAAACTTAGTGTCAACAAGTCAGGAACGATGATACGAACCCAACGAAACTTCCATAATTGGATTCCGATGAGCCGATCATAAAATCGCCCGTCAAGTGGAGCTTGTGGGGCCCACGATACGCGATTTTGTCAACGTTCTCAGAATCGAACCAAACTTGGGTCACAGGACCAGCGTATTACAACGAGTCCGATGGCACAAGTTTCGTCTCGGTCCGATGTGTGTACAAAAAATTACAGCGTGTTCCAGAATGGACGAATATGGGACGTTGTCGGCGGATACGCGTTGATTTCGGTGTGCACGCACATCCAAATCAACTTCTGCAAAATCCCACACGTCCGTATCAACGACGCACACGTTTCGATGAAGACCACGTGCGACCAAGTCGTCCCGTTTGGCGGGACGCACTCAGTTCCGGGGTAAAATATGGCGTTATTTTTCCTGTTTTTGGATCGTGGTTCGCGATCGCCACAGGACGCGATGCACCGACTGGGTTGCACGGGCACCGAGAGGGTCACGCAGGGTTCACGATGCAACTGACAGAATCGAAAATGGGGCAGCGAGAAGAGAGAAACGGGTACCTGAACAGAGCTCCAAAAACTGAGTTTTCGTGTCCGTGTCGACACGAAGTGTCCGAGTCCTCGGCGACCTAGGGTTAGGGTTTGGGTTCTGTTGGTGCTGCGGCGACGCTCAGGCGGTCGGAGGCGGGCCGAAGGGAGGCCGGGGGCAGCGGGGGAGGCTCGGCTTGAGGCGGCGACGCGCCGGAGCGGGCGGGGGACGGCGGCGCAGGGCTCGGGCCGGAGCTGCTGGGGTCGGGGGCCTTGCTGGGGGAGGAGGAAGGAGGAGGAGAGGGCGGACGGGGCGGCGCTGGCGAGGGCGGGGCACGGCGAGGTCGGGCGGCTGCGCTGCGGTGGTCGGGGGAGGAGAAGGTAGCCGGCGGCAGGGGGAAATTGGTCGGCCGAAGGAGAGAAGAGGGCTAGGGCTTATATATAGGGAGAGATGGTGAGGGGCGGGGCCGAGCAAGGCGGCGGAGGAGGCGGCGACGTAGGCCGAAGGGCGGGGCACGGCGTGGACGCGGCTGGGCGGCGCCGGAGACTCGCCGGAGGGGGTTAGGGAAAGGGCGGCTGAGGTTAGGGTTAGGTTTAGGAAATTAGGGATTTTCTTTTTCTTTTTTTTTTCTTTTTGTTTGTGGAGAAAACTAGGAAAAGTATGTATTTATACATACAAAAATTTTGACTAGTGTTTGACCTAGGATTTGGGCTGGGTCAACGCTCCTTGGGCTTGGCTTCGGCTCTCATGGGGATGTTGGGCATTTGGCACGGGTTTAATTCGGTTTAATTCTACATCAATTTTTAGGGCTTTAAAAATGATTCCAGGGTCCAATAAATTCACAGAAAATTACCCTATGTCCGGTTTTCCATTTTACATTATAAAATATTATTTTTATTAATATTTTAATATTAATAAATAGCATTTAAAAATTATTTAATTATCAAAAGCCTAGGTTTTAATTACAAAAAATCTCAGAAAATTACGAAAAATTGTGAAAAATCCAAATTAATAATTACTGAAAATCAGGGGGCTTACAATCTACCCAACTTATAAAAAATTTGTCCTCGAAATTAAAATATGGTAGGGTTCTCTCTATCCAATCTCACTTGATTACAGTCTAAAGGATTCCTCTCAAGTGAACATTGCGGTCTCTACCCAACTTAGAATTTACCCATCTATCATCTAAGGCTATACATCTAATAAAGCTATGCCCCAACTTATTTAATCATGTTATTGAATCCTCAAGTCTTTAACACCAAATATATCACCTATGATATTCCCTTAATCATAGATAAAAGGGTCATCAACAATGCGACCGGCCTGTAGGGTATATCTAGTACTGTCTATATATCAAACTTATACCAAGCACGAGGTTTCGTCTTTCTGAAATAAGGGAAGACGAAGATCAATAATAAAGAGTTCAAGGGTGAGGTAATAGAATAGAAGTATCAGGATCAAGGCGTTTAACGAATTCAAATGGGATTTGTCAAGACATTTGTGGATTGAAATCCTATTCTGGTAATCCTTTGTTTGCATGCTCGTATTAGTACAGTTATGTAACTAATATGATATACTCAGACATATTTAGGGGGCAAGTATACTAGTCAACTATATATCTCAATCCACGTGAAGTAGTCGTTCCAAGAGCGAACCAAAATGCACTAAGGTTGATCAGACCGTAATACACTGATTCTGAATAGACAATTGTATTAGTGTGTCGACCCAATAATACATATGTCATGAACAAGCTCGATAAAAGGATAAGCTTGCAAAACCAGGCTATATTAGCAGCATAAGTCAAGGTAGTATAATGGCCAGCATGGGCCACCACAAAAATCATGTCACGCCCCAGTCCCAAAATACCGAGGGACCGGACTCGTGATAATGGCCAGCAGCACACACCGATGGACAACCCAATTTAATGGATCCATCGGGGCATACTTAAGTTGTAGTACAACAATAATGGTCTAAATATACTAATCTCATCCACAGAATAAATACCACAATATCAGAATCATAAAGCAAGATCATATCTCAATAAAATATAAACTCGGAAAATAACCCGACAATGAGTCTGATATATCTATCAAGATATAAGAATAAAGATAACTACAACCAATACTGAGTATGAAACAGTATATACTCAGAAGATAACCTCGGTGATCACTCGTCTGCTGAATCTGGTACTACTCCAGTAACTGCTCCTGTTCCTGCTTCTTTTTCTGCTAATGCTCCTGTACTGTATAACTCTGGGTGGATCTCCTCTGCTAATCCTGGGGACATAATCCGGATCCAGGTCCTCAGGGGACATAACAAGGTACAGAAAATACAAGCCATAATAATGCAGTGAAATAGTCAATAAAATTAACAGGGTAAATATGTAACCATCTATGTGAAATGCAGGTGAGAACATCACCAGTACTCAGGCTGAGACTACTACAAGCTCTGTGTAGGGGAGCCAGTAACAGTGATATCATATAGTTGTCTAGCTCGGAGAGAGACTGAGACGCCGGCATAATATAGTCAACCTGAAGCCTGTGTGTCTCTCCAGTAATAAATAAAATAATAGGGAAACACTAAATAACCAGCTAAGTGATATGCAAGATGAGAGCAGCACTAGAACTCAGGCTGAAACTACTATAAGCTCTGTGTCGGGGAGCCGGGTAGCAGTGAGATCATGTGGTCATCTAGCTCAGCGAAAGACTGAGACGCCGGCATAATATAAATCAACCTGTAGCCTGTGTGACTCTCCCCACCCAATGTAATCATACGTCTCATGTCCATGTGGTCCCATGTCCATGTCACGTAAGATCATATCTAATGTAGCAAGTCATATAATATCTAGGAATATAATGTCTATGTCATAAAACCTGTATCCTATACCGAATCACCATGAATATCTCAGAAAGATTCTGTCTCATGAACAGTGTCAAGTGTCCTGGGTTATAATGTACTTGATAGAACAAGTATGAGAAAGATGGGGTCTCGGTATCCATGTCTAGATGACAATACACAACGCCGCGTACGGCGTTGGCACCCGACTATGAATCGGACGCTAAGTAAAGTCGCACGGTCCTAGGTCAAGCATGAACCACAATATAGATATATATATAAGCCAAGGAAATAAGTAACAAGGACTGCAAGTTTTGGCGAGGTACACTTGCCTGGAATTCTGGCTCCAACTGTAGCTCTGGTCTCAGTGTGATCTGCAGGTACTACTCCGGTTGCTGAAATAAACATCACCATTAGATTCAAAAAATATCAAATAGCTAGAAACGCCTGTCCTTAAGTCCAATTTTGACACAGGGGCAAAAATGACATTTTTGGGTCAAAGCGGGGTCCATATATGGGCCACTTCGCACCGAAAAGTGTGTCAGGGTCAAAGGTCTCCAAATTTGCCAAACTTAGTGTCAATAAGTCAGGAACGATGATACGAACCCAACAGAACTTCCAGAATTGGATTCCGATGAGCCGATCACAAAATCGCCCGTCAAGTGGAGCCTGTAGGGCCCACGATACGCGATTTTGTCAACGTTCTCAGAATCGAACCAAACTTGGGTCACAGGACCAGTGTATTTCTACGAGTCCGATGGCACAAGTTTCGTCTCGATCCGACGTGTGTACACAAAGTTACAGCGTATTCCAGAATGGACGGATACGGGACGTTGTCGGCGGATACGCGTTGATTCCGGTGTGCACGCACATCCAAATCAACTTCTGCAAAATCCCACACGTTCGTATCAACGACGCGCATATTTCGGTGAAGACCGCGTACGACCAAGTCGTCCCATTTGGCGGGGCGCACTCAGTTCCGGGGTAAAATATGGCGTTGTTTTTCTTGTTTTTGGATCACGGTTCGCGATCGCCACAGGACGCGATACACCGAGCGGGTTGCACGGGCACCGAGAGGGTCACGCAGGGTTCACGATGTAACTGACGGAATAAAAAATGGGACAGTGAGGAGAGAGAAATGGGTACCTGAACAGAGCTTCGAAAACCGAGTTTTCGTGTCCGTGTCGACATGAATTGTCCGAGTCCTCGGCAACCTAGGGTTAGGGTTTGGGTTCTTTTGGTGCTGCGGCGGCGCTCAGGTGGACGGAGGTGGGCCGGAGGGAGGCCGAGGGCAGCGGGGGAGGCTCGGCCGGAGGCGGCAGCGCGCCGGAGCGGGCGGGGGACGGCTGCGCAGGGCTCGGGCCGGAGCTGCTGTGGTCGGGGGCCTTGCTGGGGGAGGAGGAAGGAGGAGGAGAGGGCGGCCGGGGCGACGCTGGCGAGGGCGGGGCACGACGAGGTCGGGCGGCTGCGCTGCGGTGGTCGGGGGAGGAGAAGGTAGCCGGCGGCAGGGGGAAATTGGTCGGCCGGAGGAGAGAAGAGGGCTAGGGCTTATATATAGGGAGAGATGGCGAGGGGCGGGGCCGAGCAAGGCGGCGGAGGAGGCGGACACGGCTGGGCGGAGCCGGAGACTCGCCGGAGGGGGTTAGGGAAAGGGCGGCTGAGGTTAGGGTTAGGTTTAAGAAATTAGGGATTTTCCTTTTCTTTTTCTTTTTTTTTGTTTGTGGAGAAAACTAGGAAAAGTATGTATTTATACATACAGAAATTTGGACTAGTGTTTGACCTAGGATTTGGGCTGGGTCAATGCTCCTTGGGCTTGGCTTTGGCTCTCATGGGGATGTTGGACGTTTGGCACGGGTTTAATTCGGTTTAATTCTACATCGATTTTCAGGGCTCTAAAAATGATTCCGGGTCCAATAAATTTACAAAAAATTACCCTATGTCCGATTTTCCATTTTACACCATAAAATATTATTTCTATTAATATTTTAATATTAATAAACAGCATTTAAAAATCATTTAATTATCAAAAGCCTAGGTTCATAGAAAATTATCCTATGTCGTCGAGTCCTTCCTTGAGGCAGGATCAGTTGAATATGGGACCTGATTCCAAATAAACCAATCCATAATAAGGAAAGGATCTTGATTCAATCTGTCCCGATCGAACGATACTAAGTATTTCTTAGCTGCGCTCCCCGAATAAGGGGGATGGGGCACTATAAAGACGGGGAGTCAGAGGGAAAAGACAATCAGGGAAAGTCGTGCCAAGGTCAGTTCAATCATGCGCTCAATCAAGGAAGAAGCGCATGCTATTTTTGGCCGCATGGATACATTTATGCGCCCAGTGAGTCAACACAAAGAGTTTCTGCCACTTAGCTTTTTCAAGCACTTTATTTCAAATGCTAAGTATGGATTTAGTCATGTGCCCAACAATTTAGGCACATGCTGCAAGGTTATGCGACAAAGAGTTTCGTGCTGCATGGCCTCTCTGCCGCATAGGTGGTGGACGCACAAAGTCCCATCGTCCCAAAAACAGTAAGTCTGTCATAGAAAAGCTCCAAGTCTAGAAAACTTGTACTCTCCATGAAATCCTTATTTCATATCCGAATCCAACAAAGTAATATTCAAAACCACATGAAATCAAGTGCTCCTCAACATGAAACTATTAGTTTTGGAAAACATCAAGTTTTAAGAGATCAAAACCATGTAAACTCATGAATACCCCAAAAACTTAGAATTCAGATCTACTCCTACCAACTCCTCAAATTCGAAAATACCAAGAATTAAACATGTACAAAAAACTCATAGAGAACAATATAGAGCAAATAAAATACGTGAGAACTAAATAAATGCAATATAGCAAGTTCTTACTCATTGGCAAGATTTACTAACATAAACCCATAGTAAACTACTACCACTACACCGAACTCAATTGGCTCTTGTGGTCAGTGAGAAGAGGTATAACCATCCTGGTTAGGCGGAGGTCTCGGGATCAAACCGCGGGAAAGATGTGAGGGCAGTAGGCCCAAATTGTCATGCCCCGATCTCCCACAGGCTATTTCGGCCGTCCCTGCTAGGCGGGAATCACCCTCGCTAGCGCTCCCGCGGGACGATCGCTTTGACCCATCCGGGCATGATGCCGCACGAGCGTGAGCCACGCCCGTGCAAGGCCGTGGTTCGTTGGCTGGCGGTAAGAGTTCTAAGACACAGAGTCGCACAGATTGTCTGAGTGCAGCGGAGTCATAAACGCATAGCAATTTGGTAACAAGTTCACTGAGTTGACAATATAGCGGAAGCATTGAATAACACAAGTTGAAGTAAAGTAAGCTCTTTTATTGATATAAACATGTGTTACAGGCGGCGTATAGCCGAGATTACAATATTACGTCTTGTATATGTGCTTCTGTTCCGGACGCACCATTGCTTCGGAGTGATCTCCACACCTTAGCACGCACGAAGGAGGCATCCGCACCGAACGAGGTTCTCCCGCACCCTGCATACAAACTGGTGGATTATCAGTACATTGAATGCACTGGTGGGGAAGCTACTCGCCCGCTCGACAAATTCAAACACGTAATACAGGTTCCGTGCACCAACTATTTAGTTGTCTTTCTAGTTGCCTTAGGATTAGTTCCGTGCTATTATTGAATAGCCTACTCGTGTGGCAGTGCACCGTGCGACAAGAGAGGAAACACGGCGAGACTTACAAACTTACCATTTGTCCTTCCCTGTCCAAGGCAAACATTTAACAATTTTAAGCACGGGCATGTATGAACATTCAGGCGATAGCATATGCTAACATGAGTATGGTTATATTGTTCAAGTTTAAACACACGAGGTGGACAAAGTCAAGGATAAGGATAACATGCAACGAAAGCACACGATGAACACACGATGCGCTGCAAGTTATCCCATCCGCACACGATGACTAAGCCACAAGTTTAATTGCACACGATGAACACACGATGCATTGCAAGCAATATTCACACGATATACACACGAGACATTGCAAGCATATACACACGATGATCACTGGCTTGATGCCATTATGGACTAGTCAAGGACATGGATAACATGCAACGAGAAAACACGAGGAGCTCATAAAACATGATGCGTTGCAAGTTATCCAGTCCGCACACGATTGACTATAAACACGAAGTCTGCCCGGATCGGATCGGTGCCAGTGCCCCAGCGACCGTCCGTAGAACTTATATCCTTGTGCACAAGTTGTCCATGATCGAACACGATTATTAAGTTCATATTTCATGTAGCTGAGGCAACACAAGCACACGACAAGCAGTATTGCATGATTCATTTAGCTATTGGATATGCACAGTCTCCTGGGCTGATGTAAGCCCGCTCGAGAGAGACTTGCAGAGATCCGAATACCTGAATGAGTCTTGCCACAGGAGTATGATTCTTTTACTTGACATGATGCAGTCCCCTGGATCGGGAACTGCCTTGGCGACCTAACGGTCCCGGATACTTGCAGGTTCATTCAGACACGGAACGACCACATAGTAGTCTTCCGGGATTTGGATGAGAATAAGGCAACATTCAAGCAGACAAGCATGCATTTCTAAGGAACATAAGTAAACACGTTTGCTCGGACCCGAAGGTAAGCCGAGAGTTAGATCGTTAGGGGACTTGGCATGCGAGGGTCTGAATATAAGCAGTATTTTAATTTCCATGTTCTAGCATAAGCAATACAAGTTGGGATTATTCCCTTAGCTAGGTGCGTTGGATTTATTAGCATGCAGGGGGTGATTCACCTAGCGACTAGCATGAACATTCCACATTTTTATGTGTGCTGGCTAAGCAAAGACAAGTTCACCGTAGCCACCCACCTTAGCGATGATTCACCTCGGTAGAGCGATACGTCAAGCGAGCCTCTGAAAGCCTAAGCTGGATTCCTGTAGGGACAAGTCTGGATATCCTTTGCTTCTCGTTTGAGACAAATCGGGTCGGAATAGTTGCACTTTTGCCGTTTGAGTCGGCAGTCCGCTAGAACAGAACGGGGTGTTACATCCTACCCAACTCAGAAAAAGTCTCGTCCTCGAGACTTACTGAGGACAAGCAGTAATCTAGGGTTGAGGCAATCCTAGACAAGTCGTTGTACTTATTTCATTTGGATATTCACTTGCACAAGCATTGAGATTGGCATATCGCTTAGTCTGGATCGTGCACACTTTCGAAGTGCACTTCTAGCGTGAGCACGTCAACCAGCTTAGTGATAGCGAAGTCTTAGCACTCGAGTTTCACCTTTTCTTAAGTCTTGGATGATGCACTAGTTCAAGGCGTCCCTCGAATAGATGCATTCAACCAAACTTAGAGTTAGTGAAATCGGACAAGCTACTAGCGATACTCTCAAGGGTTCGCACAGGTTGGCACAAAGGCTACTCGCAGCACAATATCATACAAGCAAGCATAATATTACATTCAAAACGCATTTTGAAAGTATTTAGACTTATTGTTGGAACATCCCATCGAGGCATTGAGAGAGAGAGCGTGCACATATCCCACGAACGAGCTTTCGAAACAGAGATTTTTGAAATAAAGTCCAAAGGCGTAGAAGCCACGCTCTGATACCAACATGTCACGCCCCGATCTCCCGCAGGCTATTTCGGCAGTCCCCGCTAGGCGGGAATCACCCTCGCCAGCGCTCCCGCGGGACGATCGCTTTGACCCATCCGGGCGTGATGCCGCACGAGCGTGAGCTACGCCCGTGCAAGGCCGCGGTTCGTTGGCTGGCGGTAAGAGTTCTAAGCCACAGAGTCGCACAGATTGTCCGAGTGCAGCGGAGTCATAAACGCATAGTAATTTGGTAACAAGTTCACTGAGTTGACAATATAGCGAAAGCATTGAATAACACAAGTTGAAGTAAAGTAAGCTATTTTATTGATATAAACATGTGTTACAGGCGGCATATAGCCGAGATTATAAGTCGCTCAAGCCTCTCTTTCTGAAACAGTAAAAGCGTGCCAAGTGGCTACAATTGTGGAATGATTGTACAGGCGATGTTCAGGCGAGTTCCAACATTACGTCTTGTATATGTGTTTCTATTTCGGACGCACCGTTGCTTCGAAGTGATCTTCACACCTTAGCACGCACGAAGGAGGCATCCGCACCGAACGAGGTTCTTCCGCACCCTGCATACAAATTGGTGGATTATCAGTACATTGAATGCACTGGTGGGGAAGCTACTCGCCCGCTCGACAAATCCAAACACGTAATACAGGTTCCGTGCACCAACTATTTAGTTGTCTTTCTAGTTGCCTTAGGATTAGTTCCGTGTAATTATTGAATAGCCTACTCGTGTGGCAGTGCGTCGTGCGACAAGAGAGGAAACACGGCGAGACTTACCAACTTACCATTTGTCCTTCCCTGTCCAAGGCAAACATTTAACAATTTTAAGCACGGGCATGTATGAACATTTAGGCGATAATATATGATAACATGAGTATGGTTATATTGTTCAAGTTTAAACACACAAGGTGGACAGAGTCAAGGATAAGGATAACATGCAACGAGAGCACACGATGAACACACGATGCGCTGCAAGTTATGCCATCCGCACACGATGACTAAGCCACAAGTTTAATTGTACATGATGAACACACGATGCATTGCAAGCCATATTCACACGATATACACACGAGGCATTGCAAGCATATACACACGATGATCACTGGCTTGATGCCATTATGGACTAGTCAAGGACATGGATAACATGCAACGAAAAAACACGAGGAGCTCATAAAACACGATGCGTTGTAAGTTATCCAGTCCGCACACGATTGACTATAAACACGAAGTATGCTCGGATCAGATTGGTGCCAGTGTCCCAACGACCGTCCGCAGAACTTATATCCTTGTGCACAAGTTATCCATGATCGAACACGATTATTAAGTTCACATTTCATGCAGTTGAGGCAACACAAGCACACGACAAGCAGTATTGCATGATTCATTTAGCTATTGGATATGCACAGTCTCCTGGGCTGATGTAAGCCCGCTCGAGGGAGACTTGCAGAGATCCGAATACCTGAATGAGTCTTGCCACAGGAGTATGATTCTTTTACTTGACATGATGCAGTCCCCTGGATCGGGAACTGCCTTGGCGACCTAATAGTCCCGGATACTTGCAGGTTCATTCAGGCACGGAACGATCACATAGTAGTCTTTCGGGGTTTGGATGAGAACAAGGCAACATTCAAGCAGACAAGCATGCATTTCTAAGGAACATAAGTAAACACGTTTGCTCGGACCCGAAGGTAAGCCGAGAGTTAGATCATTAGGGGACTTGGCATACGAGGGTCTGAATATAAGCAGTATTTTAATTTCCATGTTCTAGCATAAGCAATACAAGTTGGGATTATTACCTTAGCTAGGTGCGTTGGATTTATTAGCATGCAGGGGGTGATTCACCTAGCGACTAGCATGAACATTCCACATTTTTATGTGTGCTGGCTAAGCAAATACAAGTTCACCGTAGCCACCCACCTTAGCGATGATTCGCCTCGGTAGAGCGATACGTCAAGCGAGCCTCTAAAAGCCTAAGCCGGATTCCTGTAGGGACAAGTCTGGATATCCTTTGCTTCTCGTTTGAGACAAAGCGGGTCGGAACAGTTGCACTTTTGCCATTTGAGTCGGCAGTCCGCTAGAACGGAACGGGGTGTTACACAAATGGTATGAAACGCAGCGTGCGTAAAGTCCCGTGCGTATCGTTGGGCATCTCAAAAAAAAACTACTACGACTACTACCCAAGGCAAGTTCACGGTTGGGGCTAGGGTTTGGCCAAGGAGAGGAGAGGGAGAAGAAAAATGAAGAAGAATGAGGAGAAAGAAAGGGAAGACTATATATATATATCAAAGGGTGACTAGCACTATTCACAATTCTAGAAATTACATGAAAGCGGCTAGAAAATTCATAAATTACACGGGAAGCAATATACAACTATAACACACATATACCAGATAAAATACAATAAAAATAGTGAGACGGGTCTTACAGGCACTGTTAGTACCTATCAAAGTTGAGTGTATTAAGTTGAACATTTAGAATAGTTGAGGGTATCAAGTTGTAATTTAGCCATACTTTTTTAAATTCTTAAAATTTAACTCAATACATCTCTAATAGTATAAAGATACTTGAAAAAGATTCAAAATGAGTCGTCTAAGTCATATGCAAGGCCGGTCCGGGGGGTTGGATTGTCCTATCCGGAGCTAAACTTGGTTGTCCTTTTCTCTTGACTCCAAAAGAAGATATCAAAAAATTTACAACAAGTTGAAAACTATAAATGTTGGGGTGGATCGCGGAGGTTCTATTGGCCTGGTGGATTGCTAGTTCAATTGACAGAGAGGAGTTGTGATGACTACGAAGGCTCTATTGGCGAAGAGGTAAAAATTTAGGGGCCTGGGGGATTGTTCTAACCAGGAGGGTTGCCCTAACCAGGGGGTTGTCTAGGCCAGATGGCTTGTCAGGCTTACCCCAGGACCGGCCCTGGCCGTATGTATGTATGTATGTATGTATGTATATCATTGCGTAATTTAGAAGAAAAAAATCCTAGTTAATTTCTAGACATTAAAATACGTATATGAAATCCTAAAATATTATCTAACTAAACCAATTATATTGCTTAAAAACAAAATATTTTTGACCAAAATTACTAGCTTAAAGTACACGCACAACGTGACTAATAATGCGGCTTAGAAACAGATCAAAAATGAGCCGTCTAAGACGTATGTATATCATCATTTAAATAAATTAAAAAAATTAATAACGACCTAAATATTTCACTATTTTTTATAAAAAACTTAACCAAGCATATAACTACCTAATATGATATAGTTATAACTAAATAACTCTAACTCAAGTGGTTAAGGTGGAAGACGTTTTCCTTGATTGTTTGAGTTCAATTTCTAAAAATAACATTTTTTATAATAAATTTATGTTTAATTTGTTATAATATTTTTTTTACGCAAGTATTGATAAAGAGCCATGTTACAGAAGGAAAAAAAATTCACAAATAGCAAGTGTGGAAAATTTTCTCTCAGTAAATAGTAGTCTTATTTGATTGGGTTAGGTTCCAGTCTACGGTTTTTGAGAAGGATATGCAAATCCAGTGCGTCTACATAGACATCGCTTTAAACTGCGGAAGAAAATTGGCCGATTTTTTTTTTGCCAATGTTAGCAAAGAAAAACTGAGATCATCAGTTTTGTTCCGGCCAATCACCACTTAACCCATGGCATATTGATTTATTTTTTCGATTTTTCTTCTATCTATGTAGAGTTTTTTTATCCAAATCTGCCAGAGCCGTGTGTTGTCCAAATCATCAGTTTGGTGATAACTCCATAGCACATGGGAAAACCCAACATTTTGTAATGTTGGAAGGTTAGTAGTGTTTTTGTTTTATTAAAGTTTGGAAAGGGATGGACAACTGAAAATGTGGTCAGTTACAAAAGAAAGATGAATGAATGTGCAGGACCACATAGGACAGGACAGTACAATCTAGATCTCAGTAAAATGCTAATAGTAAGTGTGAGGAGAGAAAGTGAATGTCCATTGCTTTCTCTCTCTGTCCATTTTCTCCTCTCCTCTGTTCCTACAAAAAACTACAAATTCTCTGTGATCCTCTCACTGTATGGATTAATAGAGGAGCTTGTTTTTGTCAGTTTCATTAACTTGGACTGGTTTTGAACAGAAAGGTTGGTTCTTTCTTCTTCTTCTTCTTCTTCTTCTTCAGTTCCTGTCATTGCCTTCTGGAAATATTGGTATGGGCTTGTTGGTGATATGGGTGTTCATAATTATGTGTTCTATTTGATCCTGTAAACTAAAGTTTGGCTCTTTTTCCTTCAATCTTATGATGTGGGTTCATGATTTTGTGTTTCATTTAGAAAAGAAAGATAAAAGAGCTTGCTTTGGTCAGTTTGCCATCACTTGGTCTGGTTTTGAGCAGAAAAGGTTGGTTCTTTCTTCTTCAATTCCTGTGATTGCCTTCTGGAAATGTTGATATGGGCTTGTTGGTGATTTTGGTGTTGATAATTATGTGTGATATTTATTCTTTAAACTATTTTTTTTTCTTTCCTTCAATTTTATGGTTATGGGTTCATGATTTTGTGTTTCATTAGAAAAAGAAAGATAAAGGAGCAGAAAAGGTTGGTTCTTTCTTCTTCAATTCCTGTCATTGCCTTCTGGAAATGTTGATATGGGCTTGTTGGTGATTTTGGTGTTGATAATTATGTGTGATATTTATTCTTTAAACTATTTTTTTTTCTTTCCTTCAATTTTATGGTTATGGGTTCATGATTTTGTGTTTCATTAGAAAAAGAAAGATAAAGGAGCAGAAAAGGTTGGTTCTTTCTTCTTCAATTCCTGTCATTGCCTTCTGGAAATGTTGATATGGGCTTGTTGGTGATTTGGGTGTTGATAATTATGTGTGATATTTGATCCTTTAAACTAATTTTTTCTTTCCTTCAATTTTATGATGTGGGTTCATGATTTTGTGTTTCATTAAGAAAGAAAGAAAGATAAAGGAGCTTGCTTTGGTCAGTTTTCCATCACTTGGTCTGGTTTTGAGCAGAAAGGTTGGTTCTTTCTTCTTCAATTCCTGTCATTGCCTTCTGGAAATGTTGATATGGGCTTGTTGGTGATTTGGGTGTTGATAATTATGTGTGATATTTGATCCTTTAAAGTAATTTTTTTCTTTCCTTCAATTTTATGATGTGGGTTCATGATTTTGTGTTTCATTAAGAAAGAAAGACAAAGGTTGGTCCTTTCTTTCTTCTTCAATATCTGCCATTGCCCTCAGGAAATTTTGATATTGGCTTGTTGGTGATTTTGGTGTTGATAATTGTGTGTGGTATTTGATTCTTTAAACTGAAGTTTGGTTCTTTTTCTTCAATTTTATGATATGGGTTGTTCATGATTTATGATTTGTATGTTTCACAAGAAAAAGAAATAGACCGTTCATTTACTGAAATGATTAAAAGATGTCGGTATGGTAGCACACAAATTCAGTTCTACTTGGCTATGCTGCTTTGAAATGCTATTCATTTGGGACTTTTTAGAGTTCTCTGTTTGGAAAAATTCCAGCACTGAACTTTGTTATGATATAAATTCTAGAATTGATATTTTTTTAAAATCAACATTGATCTTCCTTCTATTGGATGCCACTTGTTATGATTTTTCAGAATGTTATTATTGTTAAATCTGTAGTTATACTACTCAAGGTCTTCGTGAATTGAAGGCTTATTGATTTTAGAAGGTTTGCTCGGGTGCTCTATTTCTGGATCATGTCAGCAAAGAAAAACAAAAAAAAAGCAAAAGAAAGTACGGCAAAAAAACAGCGTTGATATAACTATTTGGTCCTGGCAAAAATCAATACTCTACAATGTGACAATAAGACACTAACTGTTACCATTTGTAGAAGTTGTATATCTATTATATAAATTCACATCATTCATGTTGTATTATTCCGTTCATAATTAGCGGTGAACAACAAATAATATGTAAAATTATGCCTAAATATATGAAATATCTTTTCTACTTTTTCTAATAATTTTCTTATTATTTTTTGCCTTCATGAAACCAAGAACTCCGAAATTCCGATCTCATACCAATGAAATTACCGAAACCCCCCATACCAAAATTCATAAGAAGGGTCAAAAACGATTCAGATCATGATACTGTGAACCTTTATTTGTAGATGTCTCTAGTGTATATGATGTTAATAAAATTGTTTCCTAATTTATATGTGCAAATAGATAGATATATCAAAAAATAAATCAAATGCTATTCCTTATTTTACTTCACATGTCATTGTTATTACCTCTATTATGTCTAATTCGTGTACCTTTAGTTTGAGAAAGGAAATTATTTAATTTGTTGCATACCAGAATAATTGTATCCTTTTTCCTTTTACGATACAGTGTTCACTTAGACGAGCAAAAGAAATTTCTTAATTTTACTATTTAAGTTCTTGAAGAGTGCCTAAAGGAGAGACAAAGGTAAAAATGAGTACAGGCAAAGTGAAGCGATGTGTGGGTAAATATGAGCTAGGCCGAACTATTGGTGAAGGAACTTTTGCGAAGGTCAGGTTTGCAAGGAACTCTGAAACCGGGGAACATGTTGCTATCAAAATCCTTGATAAAGAGAAGGTACTCAAGAACAAAATGGTCGAACAGGTATGCTCCCGAATCCTTTTTAATTGAATCCAAATTTGCTCTTTCTTTCACATAGATTGCTCTATGAAAACTTTGTCACTGCCTTTTGAATAGTCTACCCAGTTAGAAATGAACTATTTACATGGTGATTGGAGACTTAAGACTGTT
The DNA here is from genome assembly GCA_036927795.1 of Iris macrosiphon. Taxonomy (NCBI): domain Eukaryota; kingdom Viridiplantae; phylum Streptophyta; class Magnoliopsida; order Asparagales; family Iridaceae; genus Iris; species Iris macrosiphon. The sequence goes on along the minus strand of JAYESA010000004.1, from coordinate 37,088,154 downwards.
GGATGGGTATCTGGTCTCCAGTATCACAACCTTGCAATTCTAACAATACTTGCTTATAATCTAGCTTCGTCTGTTTATTTGCCAAAGTGACAAACCATAAAGGAAAACATTTCACAATTCCATTAGTTGCATGCATATGTGATCATATCTTTCCTTAAGATCTGTATACTAAGTTTTTTCTACAATTCCATGCAGATCAAGAGGGAAATTGCAACTATGAAGTTAATAAAGCATCCTAATGTTGTTCGCCTATATGAGGTAGCTTTTAAAGCAACAATTGTGTACCTTAATTTTTTTAGTCTTCATCAATTGACATAGCAAGGCAACATGGTATGAGCATTCTAAGAAGATTAAAGGGATACAACTTGTAGGAATCCATGTCGCATGTCTGCTATGATGACAACCGTTAGATTAAGCAATTTCTATATGACACCATTGCAACAAAGTGGCTAAGGGAAACTTCGAATCATCGATGAATTGGTCACACTATCAGTTTGTTAAGCATGGTAGTAATGTCTTGTATTCATTTATTAACACTCTTGATTGAAGATACATAAACTTATCAATGTCATATATTTACGTAACAATTTATTCAACTTTGGCTGCTCATTCTAGTATGATATGAGAAACTAGTTAAACCATAGATCTTCAATTTGTGAGCATGTTGCATACTGACAACAAAGCAAAGAAGACAGCAGACATATCGGATTATTGTGCCTTTACGCAAACTTCATTCAGTTCTCATTCCTGAATGTGCATCTTAATAAATATGCACATGAATGCATATCTGTTGGTATATTAGAATATTCTTGGTATATTTGTTGGTATATTAGAATATTCTTGGTATATTTGTTGGGATATTAGAATATTCTACAGGGGTTTTTAATGAGGTATTAATGTAAGATGAAGGGTTGTAAGGCTATAAATAGCCAAGAGATTATCAATAAAAATATAACAATTACTCTAAAATATTCTACATGGTATCAGAGCCCAAATCCTAGCCACCACCTCCCAAACCCTAGCCGCCACCACATCCACCACTGCCACACCACTCGCCACCACCCCTGCCGCGCCACCCGGCACCACCCCTGTCGCGCCTCCCGGCACCACCGTCGCCGCTCGTCCACCACCACCACCGCGAAGCCGCGACTCCTGCGGAGCCTTCTGCCGCGGTTCATAGCGTCTCCCGCGGGTCGTTCCAGACGTTGACATCAAAGGTCTATATCTGATGGGGGAGAGACATGATCGTGTCTAGGAGAGGACGGAAATGGCGAACATGAATCGTTGGACGGGTGTGAGGTGATCGGAGAAGAGGAAGATCGATGAAGGAGATCATTAAGAAGTTGGACTCTGCGGAGATCGCAACGTTGATGAAGCTGATGAAACTGTCTGCTGATGAGAGCGCGACACGAACATTGGCGAAGTTGGAGCTTCTATCCATCGATCTGAAGCTTGATGGACCGGCCACCTACCTGAGTTGGTTACGACGGGTGAGGAGAACCCTCGCAGGGAAGAACCTGAAGGGTTTCTTGTCAGGAGAGAAGACAGCCGGATGAGGGCTCGGCAGGACGCGACGAGTGGAAGTCCACTCATATGGTGGTTATATTTGGCTCCTCAATTCTTTAGTTCAATCGATCGCTGCCACAGTGGATGGCCTCGAGATGGTGAAAGACGTGTGGGAGAAGTTGAGGAGAACCTACGATGGTGTAGGGAATAACTTGAGGATTTTCCAGATCAAGGGGGAGATCGACGACACCGTACAGGGAGAGAAGACGGTACGGGAGTATGTCACGGAGTTGGAGCGCCTGTGGTTGGATTATGATCACTTCTCAGATCAGGCGAGCTGCGAGGACCCGAAGTTTAAGGAGAGACAGGTATGTCTGCAGGAGAGGACAATGAAGTTTCTTAAGGGGCTGGCCGCAGTGTTTGCTCAGAGGACAGTACTACTTCGTACTACTTCTAGTCTAACCAAAGATTCCTACACTTGAGGAGGCTATCTCGGTCATGATCCAGGAGGAGACTCGTATCAAGCTACAGGCAAGGACATGTGGTCCTCCTGAAGTGAAGACAACACTGGTGGTTGCCAATTCAGGCGGCACAAGACCTAAGGGAGACCTCCGGCAGTGTTACAACTGCTGGGAGGTGGGCCATTTGAGGTATGCTTGCACCAAACCACCCAAGGAGGGAGATTCAGGTGGCGGACGTTGACAGTTTGGAGGAAGTGGCCGTGGTCGTGGGGGTCGACGGGGTTGTCGAGGAGGTTATCGGACGAACCTGCTGGTAGCAGAAGGCAAGGAGGGAGCTAATGGTGCCTATATTGAGGAGGATCAGGCACTACTAGACATGCTGGAAGTACTCAGAAGAAAGCAGAGAGGGTCAAGCGATGGAGACATGAGGAGTGGGACTGAGGAGGTGTCTACCTCATTCTTCGCCAGAGGCAACGTTGCCATGTATGCCCATCCATCGGAAGGTACTGATGACTCACTCGTCCTTGCATCTATGTCTTCCCTTAGATCGTCAGACTGGATTGTCGATTCGGGTGCGTCTCGACACGTGACAGGGAATGTTAGGGAGTTCTTTTCCTACACTCACCTAGCACCTGCAGACAGCATTCAAATAGCCGATGGTACTTTCCAGCCAGTGGTCGGTAAGGGTACTGTCGATTGTACATGTTCAGTAAAATTATCCAATATTTTACATGCTTCTTTTTCAGTCAATTTTTTGTCCATTAGTTATATAATCCTCCAACTAAAATGTATCGTCTCTTTTGATATTCCTAAGGTGATCTTCCAGGAGAAGGAGACGGGACGAAGACTTGGGACTGGCACTTGGCATGATGGACTGTGACATCTGGATCGGGAAGGACTGGATTCAGCATTGGTGTCTGTGACAGAAAGGGCAGGAATGGGAGGACCAAAGATGAGTGCCGGGGATACACTGATACTCCATCATAGGCGGTTGGGACACTCCTCTTTTGGTATTTTGAGTATGTTGTATCCATCTATTTATGAGAAGGCAAATAAGGAGAAACTATTATGTGATGCATGTGATTTAGGCAAACTTACTAGGAGCTCATATGTTGGTGCGGGCCATAGGAGCTCTTCTATTTTTTGATATTATGTATTCTGATGTCTGGGGGACGTGCGCCACAACTAATATGAATAGTTACAAGTATTTTGTCTCTTTTATTGATTATTTTTGTCGTGTCACCTGGCTGTATTTGATGAAGAATAAAAGTGAGATCTTTGGCTGTTTTCGGGACTTTCATAAACATGTCCAGACTCAGTACAGAGCAGTAGTGAATGTACTAAGGTCTGACAATAGAACAGAGTATACCAACAAAGCACTTAAGGAATACATGTCAGCCTAAGGGATACAGCATCAGACCACCTGTGCATACACACCAGCGCATAATTGAGTGGCAGAAAGGAAGAACAGACACCTTCTGGAGGTGGCAAGGAGCATGATGATCGCCATGAATGTCTCACAGAGTCTGTTGGGGCATGCAGTGTTGATAACAGTTCGATTGATCAACATGATGCCCTCAAAGGTACTGGGATGGAAGTCTCCATGTGAGATATTGCAAGGAAATAATAGTGGGATACTCCCACTAAAGGTGTTTGGCTGCGTATGTTTTGTGAAGGACAACAAACCGTCTGTTGGAAAACTTGACCCCAGAGCAGTCAAGTGTGTATTCGTGGGCTATTCGGCGACTCAGAAGGGATATGTGTGCTGGAGCCTAGTAGAGAAGAAGTTTATGAGCATGGATGTTCACTTCAGGAAGTTTGAGCCATTCTACCGTCAGGGGGGACCTCATCCATGAGCAACTCACCTGATACTGAGTATGAGGCGAAGGGGAGATTGGTGAGGGTGTGGTGACCGATTTAGGAGTATGGCATGGAGGAGCGTTTGAGGAGGAGCAGGAGAGTGAAGAGGAACATGGAGATGCGATGAGAGGTATTAGGCCCATGGGTCAGGGGGAGTTACTTACCTATAGTAGGAAAGGGAAGCAAACTGTAGGACCAGTACCTATAGTGCCAATGCCAAGTCCCTTGCATGCGTCTCTCTCAACTCCTGAGACACCTACACCACCACTACCAGATTTCCCTTCAGATGATATCATTCTTCCTACTCCTCCCACACCATTATCAGTACGGATGACCACTCGTAGCAATGCGAAATTTTTTTCTGACAGATATGGTTAGGACCTTGCTCAGTTTGTTTTATATAATAACATATCTTCTCATAGAGCATTCATTGCATTTTTTGATAGTATTACTGTACCACACTTGGGAACTGGTAAAACTGCCAGAAGGAAAGAGGGCAGTCGGATGCAAGTGGGTCTTTACTATGAAGCAGAACCCAGATAGAAAAGTAGAGCGCTACAAGGCTCCACTGGTGGCAAATGGATACAGTCAGACGTACGACATTGACTATAATGAGACCTTTGCACCAGTGGCGAAGATAGCACCGTTAGGATCCTGATTTCTTTGGCAGCGAATGGTAGATGGAAGCTACACCAACTGGATGTGAAGAATGCGTTTCTTCATGGGGATCTAGTGGAGGAAGTGTACATGGAGATACCACCGGGATTCTGCACCGATAAGATAGTGGGCAAGGTCTGCAGGTTGAAGAAGTCCCTCTATGGACTGAAGGAGTCTCCTCGAACGTGGTTTGACAGATTCAGGAGGGCGATGATAGGGATGGGATATCATCAGATCAATGCTGATCATACTGTGTTCTTCGGTCGGAGTGGAGGCCACATCACCATGTTTGCGGTATATGTGGACGATATGATTATCACAGGAGATGATGAGCAGGAGATTGTCCGACTCAAGAGGAAGCTTGGCAAGGAGTTCGAGGTGAAGGACCTTGGCCTTTTTCGGTACTTCCTTGGGATTAAGATTGCTCGAGAAGCAGAGATGATTGTTCTTTCTCAGAGGAAGTATGCGCTGGACATTCTCACAGAGACATGGATGCTGGGATGCAGACCTGCAGCGACGCCGATCAACCAGGGGTTCAAGCTGTGTGTTGAGGCTGGAGAACCAGTTGACCGAGACAGATACCAGAGACTGGTGGACAAGTTGATCTATTTGAGCCACACACGTCCTGATATCTGCTTTGCAGTGAGTGTGGTGAGCCGCTACATTCATGACCCAAGGAAGGGTCATATGGACGCAGTGTACCAGATTCTGAGATACTTGAAGGGTGCTCCCGGAAAGGGGTTGATATTCAGGAAGAATGATCACTTGAGCATTGATGGCTACTGTGACTCTGACTGGGCTAGTTGTACTGATGACAGGAGGTCTACCTCGGGCTATTGCATATTTGTAGGAGGCAACTTGGTCTCTTGGAGGAGTAAGAAGCAGTCGGTGGTGGCCATATCGACAGCTGAAGTGGAGTACAAAGCTATGGCCTTGGGAGTTGCCGAGCTGCTATGGCTGAAAAGTATGCTGGTGGAGCTGAAGCTGGATCAAGGAGCCAATATTAAGTTGTGGTGTGACAACCAGTCAGCCATCAGTATCGCCAACAATCCAGTACAACATGACATGACCAAACACATCGAGATCAATAGGTTTTTCATCAAGGAAAAGTTGGACCGTGGACTACTGGAGCTAGATCATGTTCCAACCAAGGAGCAGGTAGCAAACATTCTGACCAAGGGACTTAGCTCTGCAGATATGATTAGAGGATGCGACAAGATGGGTTTAGTGAATATCTTTCGTCCATCTTGAGGAGGATTGTTGGTATATTAGAATATTCTTGGTATATTTGTTGGTATATTAGAATATTCTTAGTATATTTGTTAGGATATTAGAATATTCTACATGATTTTTTAATATGGTAGTAATGTAAGATGAAGGGTTGTAAGGCTATAAATAGCCAAGAGATTATCAATAAAAATATAACAATTACTCTAAAATATTCTACAATATCAATATACATGTAAACCCCCTCTCCTTGATACTCTCTTGGCTGCCCAAATGTTAAAGTTGACTCTGTACATAGATTTCAAGAGATCGTCATGTTAGTGTTGGGTAGGGTTCCCAACCTATATGGAGAACACCCTGGAGTGCGACGAGCGACATTCATGTGTCGGAGAAGATTGGGGAGTCAATGGAGATAAGGGAGGCTCGTTCCGAGCCTGTACTAGAGGTCAGTGCAGAGCCGTGTCTGGCTGAACGGTACACCGGCGGTATATACCTCTAGTATGAAATTCTGTCACAAAACCTTCATGCGGTATATACCGTTGCTGTCATTCCAGAGTGTCTTGGCAGTACATCGCCAATATACCGCCGATAAACCAGCGGCATACCGTTGTCGAGGCTAAAGGCCTAATTCAGGTGTTTAATCAACAACGTTGGATCGAGAACAACGGTCCAAGTTATCTCGGGATTATGGTGACTTAAATAGGAGTTTCCTAACCGTAATCCAAATAGAACAACAAGAAAGGAGTGGATTTGATGCATGATGTAGAATTGGAATAATTGGATGGTTTTTATTGATGAGAAGACTACATATATATAGGAGATGCTAACCCCTCTCTCTATCATTCTATCCGATGTGGGACTAAAGTCCATTACTAATATAACACTTAACACCCTCCCTCAAGCTGGAGCATATATGTCAATTATGTCCAGTTTGTTACACAAAAATTGCATCCGAGGGCCCAAAAGAGATTTCGTAAAGATATCGGCTATCTGATCACCGATCCTTACGTGATGAAACTTTATCATCCCCTTTTTATACTCATCACGGACAAAATCGACATCAATTTCAACGTGCTTCGTCCTTTCATGAAATACATGATTTGTTGCAATATGGATAACAGATTGGTTATCACACCACATACCTGCTGCTTTAGATCCTACTTCTTCTTCCAGCTCTTGTAGAAGATGTTGCAGATATAATACTTTTGTCGTGCCATGAGCAATGACTCGATATTCTGCTTCAGAACTTGGTCGTGCGATCACACTCTGCTTCTTGCTCTTCCACGATACCAAATTTTTGCCGATAAATACCGAATAACCAGATATAGATCGTCTATCTGTCAGGCTTGCACCCCAGTCAACATCGGTAAAGCACTCAACATTTGTATGTCCCTGGTTCTCCATGCGAATTCCTTTTTCAGGATTCTGGACTAGATAGCGCTGAATTCTGAGAACTACCTGTCAATATGGAACTCGTGTAAAAAATATAAAATCTACTCGCGACACTGCCGACAAAAAAAAATCTGGACAAGTCATAACCGCCAAGTAGTTGAGTTTTCCAACTACTCGGCGATATTGATCCGGATTAGTCATCAGTACCCCTCGTCGGGGAGTAACTTTTCTCCTAGGTCCATTGGCGACGTTGCTCTCTTGGCTTGCATCATTCCTGCATCATTTAGTATGTCTAGCACATACTTCCTCTGAGACATGACAATGTACTTCTTTCTCCGTACGACTTCAACACCCAAGAAGTAGTTTAACAGTCCCATATCCTTGGTCTGAAACTGTTCTCCCAGAAACTTTTTCAGTCATGCAATGCCCTGACTGTCGTCTCATGTGATCACAATGTCATGAACATAAATACTAAGTAGTATTCTTCCAGTCGATGTCTGTCGATAAAATACTGAATGATCCTTCATCGATTGACACATGCCAAACTGAGTGACAACATCTGTAAACCGACCAAACCATGTACGAGATGATTGTTTGAGACCATATAGTGCCTTCCTCAGATAACCCACTTTACCCTCCCTTGCAACGAACTCGGAAGGTTGCACCAGATATACTTTTTCGTCAAGATCCTATAGAGCAAGGCATTCTTGATATCCAGCTGAAGTAGTGGCCAGTCATAGCGAACATCTAAGGCCAAGAGTACGCGTACAGATGTTATCCTGGCAACTGGAAAGAATGTCTCAAAATAATCCTCACCATAGGTCTGAGAATATCCTTTAGCTACCAGACGAGCCATTCGTCGATCAAGGGTGCCATTCGGTTTAACTTTGATCGTGAACACCCATTTGCAACCGAAAGCCTATTTACCAGACGATAAATCTACCAAGTCCCAAGTATGGTTCTCCTGAAACGCTTTCATCTCCTTTTTCATAGCAACACGCCAACCGGGATGTTTGAGACCCTCCTCGGCAGAATTGGGAATCATAATTCTATCAATAGTAGCTATCAAGGAGTGAGTGTGGCTCGCAAGCCCTTTGTGGTTTTCAACATACAAGAGATGATCACGACAGGAACGACGAGGTCGGGCTGGAGGAACAGGCGGAGGCGACTCAGTAGAGCTAAAGGAGGAGGATAGCGCTATGACCGTAGGCGGAGGTACAATCTGCGACACTCGTTCGCGCGACGACAGTGCTGACTGAGCCGGTGTTTGCGAACCGTCGGACCGGAATACTGTCTCGGTAGGGGAGGACGCCCTTACGGAGGCTGTTGTGTTTGAACATGAAACAAGAAATCCTCTTCTGGATAAACTTGGGGTACTGGACCTGTAGTTTGTGGAAGTGGAGAAAACTCGGTTTCAAAGAAAGTAACATCTCGAGAGAAAAAAAATCACTTCGGGGTAGGTGAAAAACAACGGTACATTTTCTGATCATTAGAATACCTAAGAAAAACACATTGGATTGCCTTAGGATCTAATTTAGAAAGGGTTGGTCGGGTATCCCGAACATAACACAAGCAACCAAAGATTTTGAGAGGTAGAAGAAACGGTTCTCGTTCAGGATATAGCTTAGAAAATGGAGTAGCACCATTGAAAACCGACGATGACATGCGATTAATAAGATAGCATGATGTAAGTACCACATCTGACCAAATTTTTTTGGAAGTACGTGCTTGAAACATAAGAGCATGTATATTTTCTAATAGATGATGATTCTTGCGTTCGGCCACACCATTCTGTTGTGGCGTATAAGAAAATAAAGTTTGGTGGATGATACCATGTCGGGACAAATATGAATTGAACTCACGAGACATATATTCATGACCATTGTCACTTTGAAGACATTTAATCAGAATACAAAATTGTGTTTTGATATCCGCATAAAAGTTGCACCAAATGTCAAATAGTTCGGAGCAATTTTTCATCAGATATACAAAAGTGACACGTGAGTAATCATCAACAAATGTAACGAAATACTTGAAACCTATCATCGAGTCAACCGAACATGGCCCCCATATATCAGAATGTACCAACTCGAAAGAAGCAGATGCAAATTTATTTGGACTTATCGGATAGGAAATTCGATGATGTTTAGCCAAACTACACGACTCACAATGAAAAGAAACATGAATATCTAAAGATGGATATAATTTCTGGAGAGCTTGGATAGATGGATGGCCCAAACAGCAGTGTAGCTCAAAATGATTGAGCTTCACGCGGCACAAACAACAGAGGAAGGCGCGTCAAACATGTACAATCCTCCAGCCACATGCCCCCTACAGACAGTCTGTCCAGCCTTTAGGTCTTGAAAAATACGACCATAAAAAAATGTTATCGAACAGTGCATGTCGCGAGTAATCTGACTAATGGAAAATAAACTGAACGGGTTGCCAGGTGTATGTAATACGGAATTGAGTGACAGTCTGGAAGAAAGACGGGCACTTCCACGTCCACGGACTGTTACTGAGCCACCATTGGCAACAGTAATATCGGAAACACATCCCACCGATATATAATTTCGTACCATACCTTCGTCGCCATTTATGTGCGCTGACGCAACAGAGTCAATCACACATTGCTTGGACCTCACCACACATGCCGCGGAGTATCCGACTGTGGATCCAATTGTGGATGCCTCACCACAACGTTGAGCTTAGAACTCAAGAAAATTTGTATATGACTCTGCAGTCATCTAGACAGATCGAACGCCATCATCAGGAGCGTCCGTTGTAACATTAGAGGCAGGAGCTTTAGGACACTGCCACTGGAAATGGCCATGCTGACCATAATTGAAGCATGTGCGCGGTCTTCCTCCATCACGACCGTCAATGTCTCGTCCCTCATCACGACCAGCATTGCAACCACTACGTCGTCCACCACGAGCACCACGAAATCCAGGATAAGCCGCACTAAGAGCAGATTGATCAACAGGAGCAGCACCATAAGTGGGCTCAACAACTTATCTGTCCGAAGAACGCGATAATGGCCTCCATCAGAGACGGAATGTCAGATCCAGCAATGATCTGAGAGCGAGCAGAATCCGTATCAGGACGGAGAGATGCCAAATATGCCATGACATGATGCTGCTTACGTTGGGCCCTGGCTTTATTGATATTCGTTATGAGAGGTAAAACACGGTCGATCTTATCAGTCATAGCCTTAAAAGTCCGGTAATGGTTCTTATGATATTTGTCTCCCTGATTTGCTTGGTATACACCAACGACCGAGTCGTAGATACGGGAAAATCACATTTTCCATCAAACGTCGCTGCCAGGACCTCCCATAATTGCTTTACGGAATCTATATTTTGTACCATCTCTTCTATCGATGGTTCTATTGAATTCATCAACTGCCTAAACAGTCGACTATCATCTGTCTTCCATTGCTCAAATATGGGATCAGACTTTGTTGGGGGTTGTCAGTCAGATGTTTGGACAACCGCATTCCTCGAAGCGTCTTCTCGACCTTCTTTCACCATGTCGAGTAGCCTTCTGGTCCATCCAACCTTCGATCGACAAGTCGATCGAGAAAATCGTCATGCCAGTGTCCGTTGGTCCCGCCATTGCGTTTTCGACACTAGTGTCAGTATTACTGCTATTTGCGTCAGTGCTTATCATCTTTCAGTATTCCATATTCGACTGTCGGTATTATCTTTTCAACTTGATAATCACATCAACTCTGCTAATGCGTTAAAAACGTGGCCAACACCGGCACGTGCAGAGAGTGAATGTGGATCATATACGTCAGGTCAGAGAGGCAATCCAGGTTACTCTCTGTTAGATTCCGATGTGAAGATTAAGGAAGGAAACAAACAAAGATTCACGCAAGACAAACCACTTGTCTGCTCTTTGTTCCGTAAACCGATGTTGAGAATTAGAGATTCCAGCAAACAAATAAATGTTTAACCTCTAAGAATTCCAACATTTTTTTTGAAGATGGGAAAAGATGGCTAGGGTTTGTGGTAGGCAGTTGTGATAGGGTTTGGGTTAATGGACATGGTGGCTAGGGTTAAGGTTTTGTAAAGGGGGTTAGGGTTAGGATTTTGTGAGGGGGGGCTGTAGAGGAGGGGGACTGCTGTAGGGGGGAGTTGCTGGAGTGGGGCAGCGTGGCAGGGAGGCAGGGGACAGCGGTGCAGGGAGCCGAGGGGTGTGCAGGCAGGGCCAGGGGCAGCGGGAGGCGGGACCGCGGCATGTGTGGTGGGGGGGGCGAGGGAGGCGGGAGGTGAGAGGAGGGGGGCTGATCTAGGGTTAGGTTTTTTTTTTCTTTGTGGAGGAGTGGATGGGTTATGACTTTGATACCATGTAGCATTGGAATAATTGGATGATTTTTATTAATGAAAAGACTACATATATACAGGAGGCTAACCTCTCTATTATTCTATCCGATGTGGGACTAAAGCCCATTACTAATATAACAATTAACACAGGACCTGTATGAGTTTTAGATGTACAACGCAAGAACCAAGTTAATAATGTTCAATATAAGTTTTTATTTGGTTCTTTAGTTAAAGACAGAGAATTTTCAACAATTGACTAGCAACAATCCAAGCAAGCATGTTGTCCTTTAGGGTCTGCTTGACAATTGTTGGTGTAGTGGTTATAAGGTATTTTCAGAGTAGCGGTTATGAACGATTATGAGGGGCCCGATTTTGAGTGGTTTTAAGTAGCGACTTTTAAATTAATCCAATCCATGCTTGGTAACGAGCGATTTTGAAAGTTTTTTGTAAGAATAAATGAAGTAAAATAATAAAATCCCTCAAAATCCACCGATTTGGAGTGTTTATAAAGCCACCCAAAATTAATTATACCGGTTTTGGGGGGTTTTGAGTTGACCAAAACCAGTGTCTCATAAAAATTATTAAGCTGAGGTTTTCATAAACGATCGATTCAAAAATACTCTAAAACCGGTGAAAACACCGTTACCAAGTAGACCCTTAATATTAATTGACAAGATCAAATTAATGCAAAGTAGATCTCTTTATAGTGGTGTGTCTAGGATTTGGGTGCAAAGGGTAATAATCGACTAGTAAATTTTTAATCCAAAAAAATTATAATAATGTAAAGAATTTTTTTCATAAATTAGTCACAAAATCCTATTTTCTATACCTAACCTTGGTTGTCTATTCTACCATTTAATCGAGGAGATTTGGTGTATCTTAAAACCTATATTTGAATCCTACAATTTTAATCATGAACCTTGTCATCCTAGGGTCTTATGATGATTAAATATTATTTTCTTCCTCAAGGAAAAATAAGAATACAAATATTTTATTTCCAACCACTAATTTACTTTAACTTCATATTTTTCATATTTTCTTAATCGAAGAATGTTATACTAGCAAACATTTTCGTTCCATCTAAGAGCAAATTAAAATTTTCCATCTAAGAGCAAACAATAGCAAATCAATTAGGACATTAATCAATTAGGGGATAAATTATTTAGGAATTATTTAAAAAAATTAGGGCATAAATTAAATATATTTAGAGGTGTTATCAGATGAATGAGGGAGAGAGAGATGCGACAAGAGAGAGATGCGGCACGACGAGAGAGGGAGAGAGATAAACGCACGACCGAGAGATACTCAAAGAGATGAGCGTCATGAAAAGAGTCCCTCTTTTGATTGTGCCTATATATATATATATATATATATATATATATATATTGAGTGGGGTCACATGCCCCGCTTGACCTATGTTGGCCCGGCCAATGTCTCTTTATATTGGATATTTAAACAATTAATATTAGATCTAATTTGTTGTTGGTAGAAAGACTTACTTTTCTATTTATGGATTGGACAGTGGATAAATACTTGCATAATGAATGATGGATTTTAGATTCGTAAGATACATGTACAAGTTAAAGGCTTACCTAAATTTTACATGATTCTACACACTCTAAAGTTGATGAAAGACCGTTCCATCGGAAGCAGATGATTTCTATCTTCAAGGGATCACATCGATACTTTCTTCTTCAAGTGATTCTAAATGATTGTGGAAGGATGGCTTCTTGATAGAAAGAGAGGAGGGAGAGAGTGAATATAATTTCTAGAAAAGAAGGGCAAGCATTCACTTAATAGCAAACAATTTATTTATTTATTTATTCAGTGAGCAATTACATAGACAAGGCCCTTTATTTATAGCCTTCTCAATGTCTCTCATACTCACCAACTTTCGATGTGGGACTAAACTACTTAATAAAAAACGATGAGCCAACATGTGCTCTTTATTTGACAAAGTAAAATAAAGTAAACTTGAACTATTTAATACCATCCGATGGACATAGCTTTAGTTCGATATTTGTAGCGACAACGCGAATAATATTTGAGCCTCTTTGGTGCGATGTCCTTAACAGAGTCTCTCGAAGGGTGCAACTTTCAAACAAGAGGAAGAAGGGTTTCAAAGTTTTGAGGATTGATTTAAAGATAGATCGCTTCGAGGAGTTCTTTGTTGATACTTCCTCGTCTTCTTGTCGTTGTAATCTTCTACTTGCTCTGTAATAAATTTCAGTGTATTTGAAGTATTGCGGTGATCCGTGTGGATCGGTGGAAGAGTTTATAAGGAGTTGGTGTATCTCTTTATTCCATTAGTAGAGGCTTTTTCGAGTTGAACTCCGATTGTCTCGTGATTTTTTTTGTCGTGGTTTTTCACGTAAATATCGTTGTATTTGCATTGTACTTGTGTGTGATTTAGGTTTTGGAATCGTGTTTGGGTTGTGTCTTTCTTCGGTCAACTTCTTTCAGTTTAGAAAACGGTTTTCGTGTTCGTTCCTATCAGAGTGGAATCAAAGCTTGTGGTTGCAAGTTGTCAATTGATTGACAGTCAAACCGGATAGAAGAGATAGGTGCGAAGTCTGTGTGCATGATAAACCTGAAAGCTTTCAATTATCACTATTGACGGTGCAAGGTGAAAGATTTTGTATTCATCAAGAAGCTGCATTTGCCAGTATTTGTTTCTGAAATACTAGTGAGAAATCTGATAAGGACTAAAATTTTGAGCATATACAAGTGTATATGTATGATTTTTTGAGCATATACAAGTGTATAGGTATATCATACAGTTCGTGGACGAGAATGTATATAATCACATCGTCAATATTGAGCATGTAAAGTCGTAGGAAATGATGAAATCCTTGCATACAAAGAAGACCGAGGTAAATAAGCTATTCATGGTCGAACAGATGATGGGTCTTAGCTATAAGAATGGTTCGTCCATTACGGATCACTTAAGTGAGCTACAAGACGTGGTTAACCAATTATCCTCTATGAAAGTAAGGTTCGACGAAAAGATATAAAGGATTTTGGTTGTTGTATACTTTGCCACACTTGTGGAAAATCGTACGAGTGTCCATGATCTCTTCTTTTCTAGAAGGCATGACTAGTCTGAAGTTTGTCAAGTAGGGCATTGAATGAAGCTAAGCAGTCAAAAACGGTTATATATCGGTTATATAACCGATATATAATGGTATCGGTCCTGGACCGATATTTTTTTGCAAAAATATCGATAAAATATCGGAACCGATATTATCGGCCGATATGGCCGATATTGTTCGAAATATCGGTTTACAAAAAACCGATTTCTCACGGTTTTGATTTTGCTACAGAAAAACCGATATTGAATGATATGACATTCTGGTTTTGCTACAGAAATACCGATATTGAATGATATGACATTCAGTGATTCACATCAATGGAGAATGGAAATTACATCTTCTGCCATCAAAATCTTCATGCATCAAACTTATTCAGAGATGTAGTTTCTCAAGTGATCTCCTTTATCTTGGATCTCTTGGATTTCTCGATGATATGTATACTTTCTGCATATTTTATAATAGAAAATTATTAAGTGTATTGTTCATATATAAGAATTGTGTTAAAAATGCAAACCGATATTTACCGTTATAAAACCGATATATCGGTGATATATCTATAACTCTACTGGACCGTTATCATGAAAAACCCGTTATTAACTGCATAGGAATGAAGAGAGATGAAAAATATCTCAATCTACTTCATCTACATCTCATCGAGAGGTGTACTTGTGTCAAAAAGCCGAAGGAGAGGTAAAAATAAGGGTCCGAACGGTAGTAGAGACAAAAGGAGAGAAAAGTCCAAGGGTCGGTACGAGGACTCTGAATATTACTATTATAGCAAGAAGGGTCATATCAAGCGAAACTATTTCATTTAGAAGAGAGAAGAATGGAGATAAAAGGAAAGCAAAATGAGAACACTACATTGACGACCTCAGCTCATAGAAGTGACGTCATTATTGTTATCATGAACCTCGCCTACGATGATAGTTTTTGGCTGGTGGACTCAGGAGCTTCGTCACACGTATATCACAACATGATACTATTTGCCACATATATAACATGAGACTACGGAGTGTTTAAGGTGGACAAGGGGAATGAGTCAAATGCGATTGTTATAGGAGATGTGCATTTGAAGAAAAATATAAGAGCAATTCTTGTGCTCAAAGATGTTCGTTATCTCTCCAATATCCGTTTCAACATGGTGTTGGTTGGAAGGTCGAATGATGAAGGATTATTGGGAATGATTAGTGGAAGCTTTCTAGAGGTTCATTGGTGGTTACCAGAGGAAATAAGAAGTTCAGACTCTATTATATGGAAGGGAGCGCACATGAGATGAACGCAGTCAGTGAAGCGTCTACCAAGTTGTGGCACAGGTGACTCAGCCATATCATTAAGAAAATAATGAGCTACTTAGTAAACATGAAGGTGATTCAAAAGATAAACTTTACAAAATTGGAGAAGTGCATACAAGACATGGCAAGAAAGCATCATAGTGTGTCTTTCCAAAATCACCCATCTTCAAGGAAGTCGGCGTTGCTTGAACTGACTCACTCGGACATCGGTCTAATGAAGATAAAATCTATTGGTGGTGCTTCTCATTTTGTAACATTTATCGATGATTGTTCCAAAAAAATTTGGGTCTACGATATAAAGACCAAGGATCATGTGTTGCCTACTTTCAAAAAAAATTCGGCTTACGTTGAAAGAGACAAAAATTAAAATATGTTCGATCCGACAACAACGGCAAATATATTTGGTCCCTTTGATGCATACTGCAAATAACAAGGGATACGACTTCAGAAGTCTCCGTCAAAGACGCCTCAGCTGAACGGCGTAGCAGAGCATATGAACATGACACTGACGGAGAGGGTACGGTGTTTGCTCTCAGAGACAAACTTATCGGACAATATTGGGGTAATGCTCTAAATACTATTGCTTACATTATTAATGTTTCCTAGTGCTTCTTTGTAGAGTGATATGCCGACAAAGTATGGTATGATAAATAACCGTCATATAGTCACCTGCGGGTGTTTGGATGTAAGGCCTTTGTGCAAGTACTAAAGGACAAAAGGTCCAAACTCGAGTCGAAGATGGGGCAGTACGTCTTTGTTGGCTATGGTCGAGATGAGTTCGGGCATAGACTCTATGATCCAGTGGAAAGAAAGCTCATTAGAAGCCTAGATATGATATTCGTCGAGGATCAAACCATAACTAGCACTCAGGATTCCAAGATAACTTTCGAGGTTGAGGATTTGTCTTAGTTAGTCATTTTCCTTCGAGTTGTTTCTAGAGGACACTGTAGAGATTTCATATACGGGCGAGCCAGTACATGAAGTTGCTTCCAACCTTGATCATCAGCCTGCTGATGGTGATCAAGGTAACCCTCAGAAGGATGAGCATGTCAAGGATGTAGTTCCTGAAGGGAATGAGGTTGTCAGTGCAAAACCAACACCATAGATTTCGTTGAGGAGAAGCATGAGAGAACGTCGACCAACCACGAGGTACTCGCTAGATGAGTACGTGCAATTGACTGATGGGGGCGAGCCCGAAAGTTTGCAGAGGTGATGGAAGAAGAACATATGCATGAGTGGATACCGGCTATGCAGAAGGAAATGAGCTATTTGTAGGATAATTCTACTTATGAGCTGTTACGTTTACCAAAGAACAAGGAAGGTTTTCAAAAATCAATAGGTGTTCATAGTGAAATAGACAAAAGATACTACTCGCCCTCGATACAAGACGAGTCTAGTAGTCAAAGGCTACATTCAACGGAATGACGTGAATTTCGATGAGATCTTTTCGCTGGTTGTCAAGTTATCATCTATCCGTGTTGTGCTAGGTTTAAAAGTCATTTTCGATTTGGAGATTGGACAGATAGATGTCAAGATGACGTTCCTCCACGGTGATCTAGAGAAAGTATTATACATGGAGCAGCCAGAAGGTTTCTATGAGAAAAGAAAGTCACATTTAGTCCGCCGATTGAAGAAGTGCCTATATGGTCTAAAGCAGGCTCCGTGTCAGTGGTACATGAAGTTTGAGTTGTTTATGGAAAAATATAGTTATGCAAGTACGACGTCGGATTACTGTGTGTCCGTAAAATATTTTTTCGAGGACAATTTTGTTATTTTACCGCTCTATGTGGATATGTTGTTGGTGGTCGAAATGTTGCCAAGATATTAGAGTTGAAGCGCCAATTGGGTACGACTTTCTCTATGAAGAATTTGGGCACAACAAAGACTATTCTTACGGTAGAGATTAGCCAAGAGAGAGGGTCCAAGTTGCTTATTTGTCCCACAAGAAGTATATTCATTGAGTATTTCAGCGTTCGAGATGGACGGGTCGAAGAAGGTGAGCACCCCCCTTGCATCTCACTTCAGGCTTACTACTAAGTAGTGTTCATCGACCGAGAACGAAAAGGAAGATATGGAATGAGTTATGTATACTTCAGCAGTGGAGAGTCTCATGTATGTTATGGTGTGTACGAGGTCAGATATTGCTCAAGCAGTTAGTATGGTTAGCAGATATATTTCTCATCCAAGGAGGATACATTGGAGAGCGGTCCAATGGATCCTTCGTTATCTTCAGGGCATTGTTGATAGGAAACTTAATTAACTAGTGACGATCGAAGCTGTTTGGTTATATCGATGTTGTTATGGATGGAGAAGTGGATACCAGGAAAGCTACTTTGGGCTATTTTATGATGTTTATTAGTGGGACAGTTTTGTGGCACTCGTGGTTGCAGAAGTGTGTTGCTTTGTCTACGACAGAGGCGGAAATCATTGCGGC
Source organism: Iris macrosiphon (assembly GCA_036927795.1). Taxonomy (NCBI): domain Eukaryota; kingdom Viridiplantae; phylum Streptophyta; class Magnoliopsida; order Asparagales; family Iridaceae; genus Iris; species Iris macrosiphon. Next base: position 37,069,902 of record JAYESA010000004.1, on the reverse strand, counting down.
AACGGAGTCTTGCAAGAAGTTGTTATGAATGAAGAAATTTCTACAGGATGTGTGCTATAGCAAGAGCAGTACACTTTGCTTTGTGCCAAAGTGTTATTTGTCTTGGGGAGAACCCAATATTTCATAATCGGTCTAAGAACATTGCAACTCGGTATCACTGGATACGAGATGTGCTAGAGACGAAGGATACAACGCTTGAGAAGGTCCACACAGAGGAAAATGGAACATATATGCTCACAAAGGTTCTACCAAGAAAGAAATTTGAGTTTTGCAGGAGGGTCGTCGGAATGACGAGCTCCTTTACCAAGTTAGGAAGGGAGATATTTGTTGGTATTAGGTGTGGTTTCCAACCTATGTGGACGAGCATCATCCGTGTGTCGGAGAAGTTCAGGGGGTTGATGGAAACAAGGGGAGGCTCGTTCCGAGCTCGTATCAGATGCCTGCACAGAGTCGTGTCAGACTGAGCGATACAATGGCGATATACTGCTAGTATACCGCCATCATGAAATTCTATCATAGAACCTTCTTGCAGTATACTATGCTATATCGCTGCCGCTGGTGCTGCGGTGGTTGTTGTTGTTGTTCCAAAGTGACTTAACGGTACATCACCGGTATACCAGCGACATATTGTTGTCAGAGTTGAAGGCCTAATTCGGGTGTTTAATCAACATCTTGATCGATCAATGGTCTAGATTATCTCAGGATTATGGTGACTTAAATAGGAGTTATCTAACCCTAATTCCAACAAAACAACAAGAAATGAGAGTCTCAAATGGTGAACCTTTCAACCAAGAGGAAGAAGGGTTTTGAAGTTTTGAGGATTGATTTGAAGAGAGATCAGTTCGAGGAGTTCTTTGTCAATACTTTCTCCTCTTCTCGTCTTCAGTAATCTTCTACTTGCTTTGTAATCAATTTTCAGTGTATTTGAAGTGTTGCGGTGATCCGTGTGGATCGGTAGAAGAGTTTGTAAAGAGTCGTTGTTTCTCTTTATTTCATTAGTAGAGGCTTTTCCTTCTCATGTTTTTTTTTTGTCCAAATTTTCTACGTAAATATTGTAGTGTTTACGTTATGCTTGTGTGAGATTTGGATTTCGGAATCGTGTCTAGGTTTTGCCTTTTCTTCGGTCCTCAACAAGTTTTTCTAGTTTGGGTAACAGTTTCCGCGTTCATTCCCATCACGTCATATTTGGTAGATGCATATGATTGGAAGTCCTACCTTACAATATTTCAAGAAAGTTTCCACAAATGATGGACACTAAGATACATTAGTCTAAAGCATGGACAACACAATAGAAATAAAATGACACAAACAAAATATATAAGTACAAGTTTCTGACTATTAACAGGCATGGTAGAAACAAGTTGATTTTGTGCATCTATTATTTATCATTTATTTGCAAAATAACTTCTCTCTTTTCAGGTAATGGGGAGCAAAACCAAGATCTTTATTGTTCTTGAATTTGTTAAGGGGGGAGAGCTCTTTGACAAAATTGTAAGTTTTGAAACCGTTATTTTGTAATTATGTACTTGCCTTCTGTATTTATGCTAACTAATAGTTATACTAGTATTGTGGACAAAATTTGATTGTCCTTGCCTTCCTATACATAAATCTTTCGTCTTTTCACACATGCACGTTCGTACCTTGTTGTTCGCTTTAATATAATGAAGGTTAACAATGGCCGAATGAGAGAGGGTCAAGCTCGAAGATATTTCCAGCAACTTATTAGTGTCGTTGATTATTGCCACAGCAGGGGTGTTTACCACCGCGACTTGAAGGTAACATTTGCTTCATCACCATGGTGTCATAATTTAGACAACATACTTGATGCTGTTGCTGAACATCTCTTTTCTTATTTCTATTTGTTTGTGCACAGCCTGAAAACTTGCTACTTGATCAGGGTGATAACCTCAAAGTTTCTGATTTTGGATTAAGTGCACTATCTCAACAAGTCAGGGTAATTATGAAAGTTTAAAGCACTACCATTGTATGCATTAAGATGATATTATCTCAGTAACTTTTTATTATGAGAAATGATCCAAATTTTCAAGGGACTAATTATCGACTTCTTTCGCATAGCCTTCATTGGTAAATTGTATTGTGATTTGTTATTCTGAGAGGGCAGAGTGCCAATCTATGTTCACATGGAATTATGTTTAGTAAGAACAACAGTCATGGAGAAAGTTCCTTTAGTAATGTCCAGCCTATAGTGAATAATTTTTATAAAAAAAATCATAATGTATGATATTATTGAACCTTAACTATAATAACAGAAAATCTAAAAGAAAGAAAACAGAGAGAGAGAACATAGAAATTATTGGTTCCACATTGTTCCTACATCCACAACAAAAGTAAGAAAGAAACCTTCAAGGAAAATGGCCACTTTTCAAGTTTCAACCTCTGATGGAAAGTAAATTTTGCCATATCCCAAACCCTAACATTGACCACTTTATATACCTGATACAATATCTGACCTCCCCTAATTTTACTCTCATTACAAACTTTTCCATAAATTTGGGCTAACTGCTCAATCCAAGTGCAGTCTTTCCTAAATACAAGGCATCAACCCAACAAACCACATTTGTAATAAATAGTAGCCCTTTCCGCCAAATAACCCTGCTCCCTCCACATGCAGCACCACTAACAGCAAATCTTGACTGCATGGCTTTGATAGCTCTAAAAGAAGAATATTATGAACTAATGAGTAACAATAATGAAATAAAAACTGTATACATCAAGGTTCGAACTATCGATCATATCATATCAGTTTTGGCATCTCCCACCCGATACTCATCGCACCCAATACCAAGTAATACTGAAATTCTGACTCTTTACAGATTAAATCAGCAAAGAAAATGTTAAAATAAAGAAGTATTGCAACAACAAAAATAAAAAAGTCGACAATGATTTGATTGTGCTGAAGATCAATAGGTTGCATGTGTAGATAGAATTCCTTATCAATACAATGTAACCATTACCATATGTCGAAGTTATGTACTATATAGTTTATAACGTTCATACATCTTAGTATTACTCCTTTCAAAACTATCTGCAAGTAAAATAAACATCATCTAGTGCATATTTAGAGTTTCTGAGTTCTACATTTAGTAATGTTTTATAGCCCAGGAAATACAAAAAGATCTCTCATATGTCATTTGTTAGACAATTCAAGTTTTTCATGTCCCATTTTCTATCCTAGTAGTTATAAACACTTATATTTGATTCCTGACATGTTAAACTGTATTGATTTTCCATCAGGATGATGGTTTGTTTCACACATCTTGCGGAACTCCAAACTATGTTGCTCCAGAGGTGCAGATGACTGTTAGAGGATTACACCTAGTAATTCTTCAATGCAGTAGATTTAAAAAAATATATTTTAATTCTTGATTATATTGGCTAGGTCCTCAAGGATAGAGGTTATGATGGCGCAACTGCAGACATATGGTCATGCGGGGTCATTCTTTTCGTACTACTTGCTGGGTATTTGCCTTTTGAGGATGATAATATCATGATCTTGTATAATAAAGTGAGCTTATAGACAACATTAAGGGTTCCAGTTATCCTGTTCTCCATCTTGCTTAACATGTCTTCTTTCCAACTGCAGATTTCAGTTGCTGATTTTACACTTCCAGCTTGGCTTTCTTTTGGGGCGAAGAAATTGATAACACAAATCCTGGATCCAAATCCTATGACAGTGAGTCAATCTCATAATAATACGACGACGCATTCATATGTATAAAACTAATTACCTAAAGTTAGTCAAACTACAAATAGTAAGTCGTTCAGTGGCATCCAACTCTCGGTAGACGAATATAATGTGGTTGAAACTCAAAAATTAAATTTCCACTTTCAATGAATATTTCATTTTAAACCATATAATGGGAGTTCGATGAGTTTCATTTGTTCGATAAGATAATTTTTTTTCTAAATTATATGATCTTGATGTTGATATTAGCTTAATAACGACTCTTGATGACAGCGCATTACAATGCCTGAGATACTGGCGGATGAATGGTTCAGGAAGGGTTACAAGGCCCCCGTCTTTGAGGAAAAATATGACACAAATTTGGATGATATAGAATCCGTCTTCAAGGACTCGGAAGTGAGTGAAAGAAAAGTTTCAGTTCCATTGAAATTTCTTTGAAAAAAAATGTTCCTTGAAACACTTAGTAGGAGAAGCTACCAGTGACGTGTGTTCTCTTTTCTTCCAGGAAAACCATGTTACGGCGAAGAAGGAAATACAGCCAGCTACTATGAATGCATTTGAACTTATATCAATGTCTAAGGGACTAAACCTTGGAAATTTGTTCGACGTGGAGCAGGTCTTCTTACTGATTTTGGGTCTGATCTATTTTTAGGATCAAATGACTTTGATATATGTTTCTCTTTTTGACATTTAGCTCTTGGAAACTTCATCTTAATTTTTGTATATCCAGGGAAAGTTATGTAGCTATACTAAACCAATTTTAATTCCCCTCAATGTGATAGGAGTTCAAAAGAGAAACAAGATTTACATCAAAATGTCCGGCAAAAGAAATCATCAATAAGATTGAAGAAGCGGCAAAGCCACTTGGATTTGAGGTTCAAAAGAAAAACTACAAGGTGAATCATGTTGGAAATTTTTGCTTATATATTGTTCTGTTATACTTCTCCCTTCCTCTTGACATTACCAAAGCTTTCATGAATTTATTTCAGATGAGGCTTGAAAATGTAAAGGCGGGAAGAAAAGGGAATCTAAATATTGCTACCGAGGTCAGTATAAAACTTCACTGCACTTAATTTCTGAGGGGCTAAACATGAACTAAGTACTGATTCTTGTTTCATGATTGTTCAGATATTTCAAGTAGCTCCGTCTCTTCATATGGTGGAGGTGCGCAAAGCTAAAGGGGACACTTTGGAGTTTCATAAGGTATTGCAGTCAATCTGGTTGACCAAAATCTGATATAAGAACCATATCTTCTTTCAAAAATCATTTGGCTTGGAAGATGACGGTTTTGATAGTAGCTTGACGTCAAAATATTTTGACATGTATTAGTTGGATATCAGTAAGTTCCCGTAGTAAATGTTCGTAGTAATAATCTTGTATTAATTGAAACTATAGATGGAATAATCTGTAGAATGTGAAAAGAAGCTTTAGACTAGAGGATTTAAAATTTTTTTTTAGCACAAAACAAAGATTATATGAATCGAAGTTTCGGTAAAAATTCAAGAAGAAATGAATCGTTCATCATGAAGGAAAGATCAACTACGATGTTGTTCATAGAATCCATTATTGATAGAGATTTTTGAAAGTAGGACGCTTTTGAAGTTGAAAAGAAAATTCTACAAAAGGCTATTTAGACAACCATGAAAAACCACTGGACAACTATGATGTTGTTCATAGAATCAACTGATAGAGATTTAGACAACCATGCTCTATTTTGGTAATCTTCGACAACTTATAAAATTGTTGGGAACCGACATGGAACCACGGCAAAATAAAACTGTTCCCAAACCGGAAGAAAAAGTTGAGGGCTGAAATAAAAAGCACAACCTGCAGACAAACACAATATCTACAAACACAAACCACAACAACCGCAAACATGCAAACTTTTACGTGGAAAATCCTTACAGAAAATCCACTGGACAATCGGAGTCCAATCCGAAAAAACTTCACTAATGAATAAAGGAAATACAACGACTTCTTTCTAGCTTCTCCGAGCCATCTGTTGAAATTAGTTGATTATTTTTATTGATTGTCTCATTGGCATTATATAGCCTTACAGTCATTAATACAATGATCTCAATCATTATGACAATAATCTCATAATGGAATATCCTGTGACATATTCTGGCATCCCAAATATGTCCTCATGATATTCCCATGTGCTTATACTATACTTAAATATGACACCCAACATACCATATCAACACTCCCCCTCAAGATGGGTGAAAGATATTCACTAAGCCCATCTTGTCACATCCTCTAATCATGCTCACTGAGGCAAGTCCCTTGGTTAGTCCATCTGCTACTTGATCCCTGGTTGGAACATGGCCAAGCTCCAGTAATCCACTATCCAACTTCTCTTTGATGAAGAATCTATCAATCTCGATGTGTTTGGTCCTGTCATGCTGTACTGGATTGTTGGCGATACTAATAGCTGACTGATTGTCACACAACAGCTTCATCTTGGCTCCTTGATCCAGCTTCAGCCCCACCAGCATATTCTTCAACCATAGCAGCTCTGTAACTCCCAAGGCCATAGCTCTGTACTCTGCTTCAGCTGTCGATCTGGCCACCACAGACTGCTTCTTACTCCTCCAGGAGACCAAGTTACCTCCTACAAATATGCAATATCCCGAGGTAGACCTCCTGTCATCAGCACAACTAGCCCAGTCAGAATCACAGTAGCCCTCGATGCTCACGTGATTGTTCTTCCTGAATATTAGTCCCTTCCCGGGAGCACCTTTCAAGTACCTCAGAATCTGGTACACTGCATCCATATGACCCTTTCGTGGGTCATGCATGTAGCGGCTCACCACACTTACTGCAAAGCAGATATCAGGACGTGTGTGGCTCAAATAGATCAACTTGCCAACCAGTCTCTGGTATCTGTCCCGATCAACTGGTTCTCCAGCCTCAGCATCAATCTTGAACCTCTGATCTATTGGTGTCGCTGCAGGTTTGCACCCCAACATCCCAGTTTCTGTGAGAAGGTCCAGTGCATACTTCCTTTGAGAGAGAACAATCCCCTCTGCTTCTCGAGCAATCTCAATCCCAAGGAAGTACCGAAGAAGGCCGAGATCCTTCACCTCGAATTCCTTGCCAAGCTTTCCTTTGAGTTGGGCGATCTCCTGCCCATCATCTCCTGTGATAATCATATCGTCCACATACACCGCAAGCATGGTGATGTGGCCTCCACTTCGACGGAAGATCACAGTATGATCAGCATTGATCTGCTGATATCCCATTCCTATTATCGCCCTTCTGAATCTGTCAAACCACGCTCGAGGAGAATGCTTCAATCCATAGAGGGACTTCTTCAACCTGCAGACCTTGCCTACTGTCTGATTGGTGCCAAATCCTGGTGGTATTTCCATGTACACCTCCTCCACTAGATCTCCGTGAAGAAACGCATTCTTCACATCCAGTTGGTGTAGCTTCCATCCACCATTCGCTGCCAGAGAAATCAGAGTCCTGACAGTGCTCATCTTTGCAACTGGTGCAAAGGTCTCGTCATAGTCGATGCCGTACGTCTGACTGTATCCTTTGGCTACTAGTCGAGCTTTGTAGCGCTCAACCTGTCCATCTGGGTTCTGCTTCACGGTAAAGATCCACTTGCATCCAACTGCTCTCTTCCCCTCTGGCAGTCTCACAAGCTCCCAAGTGTGGTTCTTGTCTAGAGCTCCCAACTCCTCGTGCATTGCCGTTTTTCACTTTGGATCGTTCTTGGCAACCTGCCAATTGTTAGGTACAGTAATACTATCCAAAGATGCTATAAATGCTCCATGAGAAGAAGGGATATGGTCATAAGAAACAAACTGAGCAATATCCCAACCATATCTGTTTGGAGGATTTTCTGCATTGCTGCGAGTGGTCCTCCGTACAGATAGTGGTGTGGGAGGAGTAGAAGTAGGAGGAATGATATCTTGTGAAGGAGGGGGTATCACCTGAAGGGGGGTTGGTGTCGGTGCCTCAGGAGTTGGGACGAACGCAGGCAAGAGACTTGGCACTGGCACTGTCGGTACTGGTCCTGCAGTTTGCTTCTCTCTCCTGCTGTAGGTAAGTAACTCTCCCTGAGCCGTAGGCCTAACACCTTCACCTTCTTGTCCCTTCTCCGTGCCTCCATGCCAAACTTCTAAATCGGTTACCACCAAGTTCTTCATCTCCCCCTCTCGCCTAATACTAGCAGTATTAGGCGTGTTGTGTGAAGTTCCGTCCTGGCGGTAGTATGGCTCATGCTCCCGAAAGTGGACATCCATATTGACAAACTTCTTCTTCTCTACTGGACTCCAGCACCCATACCCCTTCTGGGTCGCCGAGTAGCCTACGAAGATGCATTTGACCGCTCTAGGGTCAAGTTTCCCAACTGATGGCCTGTTGTCCTTCACAAAACACACACACCCAAACACCTTTAGTGGGAGTATCCCACTATTATTGCCTTGCAATACCTCACATGGGGACTTCCATCCGAGGACCTTCGAGGGCATCCTGTTGATGAGTTGAGCTGCTGTCAACACTGAATGTCCCACAGACTCTGGGGGACATTCATGTCGATCATCATACTTCTTGCGACCTCTAGAAGGTGTCTGTTTTTCCTTTCTGCAACTCCATTTTGTGCTGGTGTGTATGCACAGGTGGTCTGATGCTGTATTCCGTGTGTTGACAGGTATTCTGCAAGCGTCCTGTTGGTATACTCCGTTCCATTGTCAGACCTCAGTACCTTCACAACTGCTTTGTACTGAGTCTGGACATGCTTATGGAAATCCCGAAAACAAGCAGGTACATCATTCTTATTTTTCATCAAATATAACCAGGTAACACGAGAGGCACACTCAATGAAAGAAACAAAGTACTTATAACCATTCATAGTGTTAGTAGCACATGGACCCCAGACATCAGAATGTACTACCTCAAAAGCAAAAGTGCTCCTATGACCTGTGCCAACATATGAGCTCCTAGTAAGTTTTTCTAACTCGCACGCATCACATACTAATTTCTCTTTATTTGTTTTTGCATAAATCTCTGGATACAACTTACTTACAGTATCAAAGGAAGAATGTCCCATCCTCCGATGATGGAGTATCAAGGTATCCTCAGTCCTCTGCTGCAGTCCTTCCATGCCAGCCTTCTCTGCCATAGATACCAATGCTGAGTCCAGTCCTTCTCGATCTAGGTACCACAGTCCCTCATGCCAACTGCCAGTCCCAAGTTTTCGTCCTGTCCCTTTCTCCTGGAAGGTCACCTTAGGAATATCAAAAGAAACAATGCATTTAAGTTGGAGGATTATAGAATTAATGGACAAGAGACTGACTGGAAATGATGGAGCATGTAAAATATTGGATAATCTTACTGAACCTGTACAATTAACAGTACCCTTATCGCCCACTGGCTGGAAAGTGCCATCAGCTGTCTGAATGTTGTCTGCTGATGCTAGGTGAGTGTAGGAAGAAAACTCACTAGCATTCCCCGTCACATGCCGAAATGCTCCCGAGTCGATAATCCAGTCTGATGATTTAAGGGAAGAGATAGACACAAGGGCAAGTGATTCGTCAGTACCTTCTGATGGATGGGCATACATGGCAGCGTTGCCCCTAACAAAGAATGAGGTGGACGCCTCCTCTGTTCTACTCCTCATGTCTCCCAGTGCCTGGTCCTCCACAGTAAAGGTGCCATCAGCTTCTCCGTTCCCTTCTGATATCAGGAGGTTCGCCCGATAACCTCCTCGGCCGCCTCGTCTACCCCCTCGACCACGACCACGTCCTCCATTATATTCTCGTCCGCCGAACGGTCCTCGTCCACCACCTGAATCTCCCTCCCTAGGTGGTTTGGTACAAGCATACCGATGATGACCCATCTCCCCACAGTTGTAGCACTGCCGGTTATGCTGTCAGGGCTCTCCCCTAGATCCTGTGTTTCCTGAGATGGTGATCGCTAGTGCTGACTTTGCTTCGGGGGGACCACCTGTCCCGGCTTGCAGCCTGATGCGTGTCTCCTCCTGGATCATGGCTGAGATAGCCTCCTCAAGGCTAGGGATCTTTGGTTGGGCTAGAAGTAGGGCCGTCCTCTGTACGAAAGCTGCAGTCAGCCCTTTGAGGAACTTCATCGTCCTCTCCTGCAGATACACTTGTCTCTCCTTACACTTAGAGTCCCCGCAGCTCGCCCGATCTGAGGAGTGATCATAATCCAACCACAGACGCTCCAACTTCGTGGCATACTCCTGCACCGTCTTCTCTCCCTGTACGGTGTCATCAATCTCTCCCTTTATCTGGAAGACCCGTAAGTTGTTCCCCACACCATCATAGGTCCTTCTCAACTTTTTCCACACATCTTTCACCATCTCGATACCGTCTACTGTGGCGGCAATAGACTGGACTAAGGAGTTGAGAAGCCAGATGTAGATCACCATATGAGTGGACTTCCACTCATCGCGTCCTGTCGAGCCCTCGTCCGGCTCTGTCGCCTCGCCCGTCAGGAACCCCTCCATGTTTTTTTCTGCGAGGGTTCTTCTCACCCGCCGTGACCAACTCAGATAGGTGGCTAGTCCATCTAATTTCAGATCGATGGAGGGAAGCTTCAACTCCGGCGACGTTCGTGTCGTGTTCTCACCAGCCGACATCGTCAACAACTTCATCAACGTCGCCACCTCTACAGAATCTAGCTTCTTGATGATCTCCTCCATCGATGCGTCGTTTATCCAGTCACGTCCGCTCCACGACTCACGCTCGTCCGCATCGTCCGCTCCTAGATCCGAACATGCCCCTCCTTTTTTAGATCTAGGCATCCCTATTAGGCGCTGTCTCGTGCTGGTGCGGAGGAGACGGCAGCACGCATGTCACAGCCACCGTCGCAGCAGCAGCAGTCGCAGCAGCAGTAGTAGCCGCAGCAGTAGCGGGACGGGGCAGCAACAGCGAAGGGCGGCCTGCGAAGGGCGGAGAAGGGAAGAAGGGGGGCGTGGAAGAGTTCGGTGGAGGAGATCTAGGAAATCCTCCTGTAGGTTTGTGGAAGCTTGGTGACGGCTAGGGTTTGTGGAAACTTGGCTCTGATACCATGTTGAAATTAGTTGATTATTTTTATTGATTGTCTCATTGGCATTATATAGCCTTACAGTCATTAATACAATGATCTCAATCATTATGACAATAATCTCATAATGGAATATCCTGTGACATATTCTGGCATCCCAAATATGTCCTCATGATATTCCCATGTGCTTATACTATACTTAAATATGACACCCAACATACCATATCAACACCATCCAACAAGCGTTTGAAACGAAAAGAAGAAATTGTTCTCCCAAACCAAGAGACTGAGAGAATGGAAGAAAAGTTGCACAAACCAATTTGTCATAATCACAAAGAAAACACAATGCAAACATAATTACTTTTGACGTAGAAAATTCTTGGAGAAAAAATCACAGAATGATCAAAGTCCAACCCTGGAAAAGCCTTCACTAATGAAATAGAAGATTACGTCCTCTACAAATTTCTCCAACCGATCAAACATATCACCACAACTACTCAAAGTAATGATAATGGATTACAAAAGGTTACCGAAAACAAGATGACGAGAACCAATCATCGATGATCTCCCCAAAACGATTTTTCTTCGAAATAGTCTCAAATCCCTTCTTTCTATTCTTTAAATGTTGCAAACTTGATAACTCTCTTCTTTTGATCTTGTGATAATGGATTAGGGTTAGAAAAAAATCTATTTAAAGTCCCATAATTCCGCAAGCATCTGGACCATTGATTTAGATCCAACGGGTTAATAAAAAATATTTTAGGCCTTGAGCCCCGACACCGGTATATCGAAAAATACCCTCTTTGAGTCAGAATTGTTCTAGAATAAAACTGTGTCAAATCGGTATATCTTCAGTATAGCTTTCTGATACTGTTTTTCCAATAAAAGTCTGATGCGTGCTCAAATATGCCACATTTGTCGCATTCGACTTTTCGAGCTTCTCTGACATACGAATGACTCTCGTTGCACTCCGGGGTATTCTTTACATAGGTTGAGAATCTCACCCAACACCAACACATCTCTCTTCTCAACAAGGTGGAGGAGCTCGTCATTCCTACGATCTTTCTATAGTACTCAAATTTCTCCTTTAGCAGAACCTTCGTGAGCATATCCACTCCATTGTCCTCCGTATGAACATTCTCAAGCGTCGCATCCTTTGCCTGAAGCATATTTCGTATCCAATGATACCGAGTTGCAATATACTTAGAACCACTATGAAATGTTGGGTTCTTCGCAAGATGAATAGAAATTTGGCTATCGCAAAGCAAAACATAATGCTCTTGTTTAAGCTCAATTTCATGCAGAAACCTTTTCATCCATAACGCCTTGCAAGCCCCAGTCGTGAAGGACCGTTATGGCAGCTCTAGAGGAGAGGTGAATAGAGTGCAGCGAAAATAATTACCCAATAAAACAATTAAGGCTAAGTTACCAACTATGATATGCAGCAATATATCAAGTATATATGGAAGTAGGTAAAGTTTAGAGAGCAAATACAAACACCGAGATTTTATACTGATTTTTCTCATGGAGGACTAGACTAGTCCCGAGAACTCTTGCTTGGACTTAAATCCACTATAAACCAATATCAAATACACCACAAACTTTGATCCGAAGGCTTGCCAACTTCTTACAACCACGTGCTTTTATCCGAAGGGCATGTCGACTTCAGACTTTACGTAAGCAGACTTAAATTTCTAAACTCTTTACAACTTGAGACAGACTTCTAACCGACATCTGGCACTAGAAGGCTGGGAGAATTGTTTTGGGAATAAGAAAGCTTAAGCTCTGAATATTACTCAAGTGAAGATGAGAAATGATTGAGTGAATGGTGGTTAGATCTGTGTTTAGGTAGGCTCATTTTGAGTGGACTTTGGACTTTGAATTATGGTGCATCTAGTTGCCAAAATGTGATCCGATGTACATAAGTCCTAGACTCAATAAAGTATAAAATATATTATAAATGTAAAATGATTCGACGCGATAATAGCAATCTCTAGTGAAGTAGCATATTTTGATGTTGTCGCAGCGAAGTAGCAACAGTCTTCAGTTGATTCATATTGCAGTGTATCGAATCGTAGTTTAGTTAATTATCGAAATTATGTTGACCATGACCAGATGGGCCAACAAGTCGTTGTAATGAACTCTGTCTCTGTCGTAGACTAGACATCACACTTCTGCAACCGTGACTGCTACGAAACTGCTCCACTAGCAAACATCATGACATAGTTCGAAGTCGATCTTCTAGTTTCCATATTTCCAGACATATCAACGCCAGTATACGCAACCAACTTCGACTCGTCACTTCCGAATGAAAGCTTCCAATTAGCAGTGCCCTGAAGACATCAAATAATCTATTTTGCAATGCCCCAATGTATCTTCTCCGGATTGAAAAGATACTTGCTAACCATACCTACTGCTTAAGCAATATTTGGCCTTGTACATACCATTGCATACGAGACTTTCCACTATTGAAGCATATGAAACTCGCTTCACATCTTCCTTTTCGTTCTCGGTTGATGGACACTGCTTTGCAGTGAATTTAAAGTGAGTTGTAAGGGGGTTCTCACTTTCTTCGATCCATCTATCCCGAAATGTTGAAGTACTCGATAAATGTACTTATTTTAGGACAACTAGAGCAACTTGGACTCTCTTTCTCTCGGTTGATCTCCATCCCAAAAATAATCTTTGCTACGTCCAAATCATTCATAAAGAAGGCCGCACATAGTTAACACTTCAAACTCTGCTATCTTGGTGGCATTTCGCTCCACTAATAGCATATCATCGACATAAAGCAATAAAATGATAAAATTATCCGAGGTAAAATAATTCACAAACACACAATGATCCGATGTCGTGCGTGCATAACTGTGCTCCCCTATAAACGATTCAAACTTTTTGTACCATTATCGCGGAAACTGCTTTAGACCATAAAAGCTTTTTTTCAACCGACAGACTAAATGTGACTTGTCCTTCTCACAAAATTTCTCTGATTGCTGCATGTATAATTTCTCCTCTAAATTACCGTGGAGGAATGTCTTTTTCACGTCCATTTGCTCAACCTCTAAGTTGAAACTGGTTGCTAAAGTTAACACCATCCAGGTAGATAAAACTTAACGACCAATGAGAAAATTTTATTGAAATCTACGTCCTTCTGCTGACTGTAGACTTTGACTACTAATCTAGTTTTGTATAGAGGTCAAGTAGCATCTTGTGTCTGCTTCAATACATGTCGATTCTTCAAAGCATTCTTGTCTTTTGGCAATCGTACTAGCTCATAAGTAGAGTTTTTTTTTATAAGGAACTCATCTTCTCCTGCATGACCTGTATCCACTCCTGCTTGTATTCATCTTTCATCGTCTTTGCGAAACTTTCTGGTTCTCTCCCATCAGTCAATAGCACATACTAATTTGACAAGTACCTCGTGGATGGTTGACACTCTGTCGTGTTCCTTGTTAACAGAACTTCTGGTGCTAGCTGTGTACCGACAATCTCATTCCCTTCAAGAACTGTCTACTCGACATGCTTGTCCTCCCGAGGGTCGCCCTGATTATCATCAGCAAACTTATGACCAAGGTTAGGGGCAACTCTATGTACTGGCTCCCTCATAATTGAATTCTCTACGTCGTCTTCTGGAAATAACTCGAAGCTCGATGACTCTAACTCAGGCAAATCCTCAGCCTCAGAAGATAATTTGAAATCCTAAGTGTTGGTCATAGTCCCATCCTCGACGAATATCATATCCCTGCTTTTGTAGAGCTTTCTTCTACTGGACCCTAGAGTCTATAATGTACTCATCCCGACAATAGCTAACAAAGATGTACTATCTCGCCTTCGGCTAAAGTTTGGACCTCTCGTCCTTCAGCACATGTAAGAAGGTCTTATACCCAAACACTTGAAGGTTATTGTATGTCGATTCATTGTCGTACCATGCTCTATCAGGCACATTATCCTGCAAAGAAGCACTAGAAGATAAATTACTAACATAAGCAACATGTCACGTCCCAGTCCTAAAATACGTAGGACTAGGAACACGTAAGCATGCCAGTCGTATGTATATGGCAACTCCAATATATGGATACCATAATACACACGTATGCTGTAATATAAATATAAACTCACATGTGGTATATATAGTGTCACAAGTCACAGATATACTAATCTCATCCACACAACAAGTCATAGAAAAGAAATAACTAAACTAGAATAATGAGTCTGAATAATCCAAAATAATAGTCGGGTGGAGACAAATCCACTACCAATGACTATATCAATACTAAAATGAGGGAGAAGGGTAAATCTCCAATATAAATAAGATGATGATATAAAGGTATCAGCGAAGCGATCCATCGCTAGAGATAATCAAGGATGCTCAGAAGGTAAGACCTCCTCGGAAGAGATAAGTAGTAAGTCCTGATCCGTGCTCCTGCGAATAGTCATGAACATCTACACCTGGAAAGGGACCAGGTCCTCAGAGGGACGTAACAAGATACATAGAAGCATGCCAATTTGAATACAGTAAACATGCATAATAGGTAAAAAAATATGTAAGTACGTTGTACAAAACAATCTATATGAATGCATAATGAGGACAACTTTTCGACGTATGGGCATGGGTAGGCTACTCTATCTAATCTCACAACTAACACACACACGTCAGGAACATCATCAGTCGTCATACCGCGGGGGTAGCGACCATCGTGACACCATCAGTCGACATACCGCGGGGGTAGCGACCATCAGACACGACTACCATAGTGTGTGCTAGTTACTATGGTTTACCAGAGTGGTTATAGCCCATACACCTACTGATTGTCCTCCCCTCCCATGATACTATGTGTCAAGTGTGTGTCAACATATATATATATATCATATACTTATGACTGAAAGAAAACACACATGCAATGACTATATACAGAAATATAATAAGCATGCAAGGTACTGTAAGCAATTTGACAAAGTATCTTGCCTGGTAAGAAAGCTGCAAAGTGTAACGTCCAGGAGTCAAGCACACAAGATCAGAAACTACGGCCTCAGAATGAAGTCTCCGGATGCTGAAATAAACATCACCAACGTTTCCAGAATAAGCGAGATAGCTAGAAAATACTACCATTTCGTCCAATTTGGACACATGGGCAAAACGGTAATTTCGGGTCAAAGCGGGGCCCACATATGGCCCACTTTGCACCGAAAAGCATGCCAAGGGTAAAGATCTCTAAATGAGACAAATTATAAGTCAAACAAAATCTAAATGTCAATACGAACTCAACGGTATGTCCAATTTTGGATTCCGGTGAGCCGAACACAATTTTGCTCCAAAAAGTCAACCGTTGGGCCCGCAAATAGGCGGTTTGGTCAACTGTCTCAGAATTGCGTAAAAATTGGGTCACAGGACCAGCGCGATACCACGAGTCTAGTGGTGCAAGTTTCGTCGCATTCTGACTAGCGTACACTAAATGGCGCGGGATTTTGCAAAGGTTGCGATACGAAAACTTTTCGTGGATACGGGTTGATTCCGACGCGCACACGCGTCCAAATTAGTTTTCGCGAAAACTCACACGTCTGGACATACCATACGCGTCTTTCGGTGCAACTGGTACGCGACGGGGCGGTCCCGTTTGGCGGAACGCACTCCGTATCACAATTTTTAATATTTTAAAAATCAAGTTTTTGGTCAATTTGGAGGTTGAAATTTTTTACACAGAACGAATTAACAAAAACTAAATGAACAGAAAAATTCTTGGTTATATGGAGAAGAAAAACTCTTTTAATAGTTTTTGAAAATATTGAACAGGTTGACGGTAAATTGGGTGTGAACATGGGGTTTTGGATTCGAAATTCTGAACTGTTTTGGTCAGTTTTTCGGTCATTTTTCGGTCGATTTTTCGACCAATCCGGGACACGAAACTCGTGCTGCTTGAACAAAAATCCTAGAGGGTCACGTTGTGAGCGTATACGAACAAACCGCACGTAAAAAGGACGAGAGATGAGAGAGTTACATCACCTTGAAGATGGGTACTCGGACTGTGCACTGCGCGCGCACACGCGGACGCGGACGGCGGCGGCGGCGGCGCTGGTCGGCGTGGGGTCGACGTCCGCCGGAGGTCGGTCGCCGGGGTCGAGCTAGGGTTAGGATTTGGGGATTGGTTTAATGTGCGTATATATATATATATATATATATATATATATATATATATATATATATATGGAGAAAGAGAGGGAGAGTTCTGTGGGGGTTTCGTGGGTTGTTGGGTTTCTGTGGGGAGAGAGATTGGTTATTAGGTTTTGTTAGGTTTTTGTATTAGTGAATAGGAATTAGGAGTTGTTTGGTTTAGGAATAGGTTGTTTTGTTAATTAGGTTTTCTTTTCTTTTGCTTTTTATTTCTTTTCTTTTTCTTTTTCTTTTTCTTTTCCTTTTTATTAACATTATTATTATTACCAATGATAATAATAATAATAATATTATTATTATTATTATTAGTATAACTATTATTATTATTGTTACTATTATTATTATTATTAGTATAACTATTATTATTATTACTTCTAACACTTATTATTATTATTAGTATATTTATTATAACTATTATTAATTACTATTTGTTTATACATGTATATATGGTATCAAAATTTCAGAAAAATTTATTAGTACATCTAAAATTCTATCATCTTTCTACAACGATTTTTCTACATAAAATAAAATTAGATAAAATAATAGTTTGCTCCACAATTTCTAGATAAATAGTTACCTAGGAAATTAATTAAGTAAATTTATATTTTCTAATATACTACGAAATAATTAACAATTCAATTAAATGATTAATTTAATAATTTCTAGGGTTTTAAAATTAGGGGTTTTACACAACAATATTGAGAGTCTCACCCCAATAACTAACCGGTTAGTTCACTTCTGACAGCAAACATCGTACCATCTCCATCAGTGTCATGTTTATACGTTTTGTTACGCCATTGTGTTGAGACATCTTTGACGGAGTCTTTTGATGTCGAATTACTTGCTCTTTGCAATATGTATCAAAGGAATTGATGTATTCTCCGCCATTGTCTGATCGAACATACTTTAACTTCTTGTTTGTCTTCCTTTCAAAAGAGACTTAAAACTTCTTATACTTTAACTTCTTCTCTGTCTTCCTTTCAAAAGAGACTTAAAACTTCTTGAAAGTAGACACCACCTGGTCCTTGGTCTTTATAGCATAGATCCAAACTTTCCTAGAACAATCATCTATAAAGTTACAAAATAAGAAGCACCGTCAATAGTTTTTACCTTTAATGGACTGCAGACGTCCGAGTGAACCAACTTGAGCAACGTCCATTTTTTTGAAGTTGGGTGAGTTTGGAAACCCTATTTTGCTTTCCAACCATACAATGCGTGCATCTCTTCAATTTTGTTGACTTTAGTTCCAGAATCACTTTCTTGATCAGTAGGTAGCTCATTCTGTTCTCGCTGATATGGCTAAGTCATTTGTGCCATAACTCGGTAGACGCAGCATTAAATGCGTTCACCTCTAGTGGCTCATGTACCGTCCATTCCATATAGTAGAGATCGGACTTCTTGCTTCATCTGACAATCACCAACAAATCTCTAAAAAAGCTTTCGTTGATAGTTTCCAAAGAGATTGAAGAATTCCTCATCATCCAACCTTCCAACTAATACTAGGTTGGAATGGACATCGAAAACATGACGAACACCTTTGAGTACAAGAGTTGCTCATGTACTTGTCTTTAAATGCACATATCCTGTAGCAACAGTCTTTGACACATTTTCGTTGTCCATCTTCAATACTCTATAGTCTCATGTTGTGTATGTGACAAACAATGTCATGTTGTGAGATACGTGCATCGAATTTCTTGAATCGACCTGCTAAGAATTGTCATCACAAGTGAGGTTGATGATAACCGCATCACCCACAATAATGACGTCTCCATGCACTGAGACGGTCGATGTTGTGTTTTTACTTTGCTTTCCCTTGTTGTCCTCTTCAAAGTGAAATAGCTTCGCTTGATGTGGCCATTCTAGCCATAATGGTAACACTCGGAATTCTCGTACCGACTCTTGACTTGTCTCTGTTTTTGTCTCTACCTCCATCCAGACCATTGCTTTTATTCCTGCCTTGGCTCTCTGAAACAAACGCATCTGAATAAGATGTCGATGAAGTGCCTTAAGATTTTATCTGCATCTCTTTATTTTAACACCTCACTCTTGGCAAACTCTAGACTAACGATGCCTTCTGGAGCAGAAGCGATCATAGATACTTGTACATCTCCTACGAGTCAGACAATGTACACAACAACCGAAGTCCATGTACTTCATTGTCGAACTTCACTCGCATAGAGGATAACTAGTCAACCACGCCCTGAAACTCATTCAAGTAATCTGTAATGGACGAATCATACTTGTACTAAGATCCATCATCTGCCGGATCAGGAATAACTAATTTACACCGATCTTCTTGGCATACAAGGATTCCAACTTCTGTCATAATGTCCTTGCGTGCTTAATATTGGCGATGTAATTATACTCATTCTCATCCACAAACTGTCTAATTTACTCACACACTTGTATATGCTCAAAATTTTAGTACTCGCCGGATTTATCATTGGACTTCTCAAAAGCAAATATCGAATAGCAAATCTTTCATCTTACTCTGCCAATAGTGATAATTAGAACCATTTATGTTTACCATGCACACCAGCTTCGCATCCATCTTTTTTACTTTGTTTGACTGTCAACTCTGAAACCTGACAACTTATTGTCCTGATACTGCTCTGAAACCTTGGCTTTGATACCACTATGTTAGGAACAAAATACGAAAATCTTTCCCCCCGAACTAAGAGACTGTGAGAAACTCGAAGAAAAGTCATACAAACCAATTTGTCAAAATAAAAAAGAAAGCACAACTCAAACACAATCATTTTTGACGTGAAAATTTTTTGCAAAAAAAAATCATGAGACGATCGAAGTCCAACCTTGAAAAAACTTTCGCAAATAAAATAGAAGATTATACCATCTACAAACTTCTCCAACTGATCCAAACGGATCACCATAACTACTCAAAATAATGAAAACATATTACAAAAGATTACCAAAGACGAAATGATGAGAACCAATCACCGATGATCTTCCTGAAACTTTCTTTTCGAAATAGCCTCTAATCCCTTCTTTCTCTTCTTTGAAAGTTGCAAACTTGAGAACTCTCTTCTTTTGATCTTGTGATAATGGAATAAGTTAGGAAAGACCTATTTAAAATTTCATAATCCCGCAAGCATCTGAACCATTGATTTTGATCCAACGGTGTTAATAAAACACCTATTTTCAGCCTTCATCCCCGATATCGGTATACCTTCGGTGTACCGGTAGTGGTATACCGAAAATGTCCTCTTTGAGTCTGAATGGTTCTGGAACAAAACTGTGTCAAACCGATAAGGTATACCAGTGGCGATATATCTTCGGTATACCTCTCTGATAGTGCTTTTTCAATGCAAGTCTGACACGCATTCAAACGTGTCACTTTGTCGTCTTCGACTTTCCGAGCTTCTCTGACACACGGATGACGTTCGTCGCACTCCGAGGTGTTCTCCACATAGGTTGAAAATTCCACCCAACACCAACAAATGGATCTTCTTAACTGCTCAAACAATCACGAACTGATTACAAGGATAAGGAATAGTTTTGCCAAAAACTAAGAACAAGAGACGAGCTGATATGGATCCCTTTGAACGAACTCCTTTGTATCAAACCAATCTCTCATTCGAATCTCTCTCCTTCTTTCTTTGAAAGTTGAAAATCTTCATAAAACTCTCTTTCCTCCCAAAAATAGACGGGTGGAAATTAGGTTAGAAAATTCCTATTTAAGTCGTCATAATCCCGAAAAAATCTTGACCGTCTGATACGATCAAATGTTCCAAATAAAACATCAAAATCTGATCAGCCCAGGTCCGACGATACCGTCGGTATTTTTAAAGGTGCAAAAACTGTCTAACAAGTTTTGTGTGGAAAAGTTGTTCCCACAGTAAATGGTCTGTTTGTTATCGGTATATTGTGGGAACAAGTTTTTCCACACAACTTTTTGGAACGTTTTTGCACTTTTAAGCATATTGACGGTATGTTGTCGGTATGCCGCCTACTTTGATACGGCTTTGGTACGCCTCAGATGCAGCTCAAATCAAGGCCTCTTTGTCGCCAACGACTTTCCGAGCTTCTCCGACACACGGATGGCGCTCGACGCTCTCCCGGGTGTTCTCCACATAAGAATGCAACCCAACCCAACCCAACCCAATCCAACAAATATATCAAAAAAATGGAAGCAGTTAAAATGAAAATTTTGTCCTGGTGGAAATACTTTACAAGATGGAACAGAAGCACATTCTGTGGGAAGCTAAGGTGGTATTGACTAAGGATAAGATGAGAATCGCCTGAGGTGGTGCAAACAAATGCAACACCGAACAACTGATGCACGGATGTTCAGGATAACTGTCTTAGTTAAATGACCTGCAAGAACTAGGGGTGACAGACTGTGAGAAAGGATATGACATGCAAATGTTAACAAGTCCCTTTACAGAAGAAAAGGATTCATGTAGTCGAATAAATACTTTAACTTGTATCCACTATATTTGGTAGATGTCATTGACATTGAGACTACATGCAAATCGTGGTAATAGTAAAGACAACAATCTAAAATAAGGTTTCTCTAAACTTAAATATTTTTGTAAGCACAAATACATTTTCATGTATTATTGATCACTAAGATCCAAGGAAGGAAGAAAAGGATAAAGGTGTTAGGACTTGGATTATGTTTGCACGAAATGGATACGGATATGAACACGGATACGGTCACCTATGTTTCATGAATACGGACATAGATACGGGTATGAACACCATTTTCGGTGTCCATGCAACATAGAACTTGGAGGAAAGTTGGAAGAGAATGGGGGAAAACAAAAACTTAATCATCTTTTCTTCGGTTGCTGACAGTTGAAATGGTTCTGATTATGTCATCTGCCTGCAGTTCTACAAGAATCTTTCATCTGGCCTTAAGGATGTTGTTTGGAAATCTGAAGACATGGAATCTGCCAATTGAAGAAATCTGCAAAGGACTTGTGATGTAAAACATGTGCACCCTTGTGGAGTGATCACCTCCTAAAAATTTTCCTTTCATTTTCCTTTATTCTGCAAGTCAACCCTGTCGCCATGAGGAGTATGTTCATTTTCAATTTTTTTTTTTTTTGCTGATTGCTTTGTATGCTAGGAAACACAGACCAAATTTGTACATGAACTATACATATGAAAGAGAAAGTTATACTTTTCCAGCATTACTTAGAAATTTGGCTTCTACTAAGGTTTAAGAGTCCTTTTTCGACTTGTAGAAGCCATTCCATCTTGCATAATGTTGAGGATTTTGGAGTATTCCACCACTGCTATTCAGCTGATTTCTTCATCATTGGCTTATTGTGATATCAGAAACAAACCAAAGAATGAAAAAAAAATGTTGTTTATAACTCTATTAAAGTTCAAGATAAGACTATATAGCATTTGGTTGCAAAAGCAATAGAGAGATGAAGAAAGAAAATTCGTTCAGTGGTGGTCTTCATTCAACTTTGCTGGCCTAAACATAACAGCGCAGTCAGTTGTTCAACAAAGTCGATTCCTTTGTGTAGCTTTCTTATGCTCCATAGCCGGCGCGATTCCAGTGAGAGAAGGCTTTTGGATGACACCGATGATGAAGAGCTGCATACATATCCTGAATCTGGATTGGTTGGAGAATCAGGTTTGATTGCATACACATCCTGAATCTGGATTGGTTGGAGAATCAGGTTTATTTTAAAACCGCTTCGGGGTCATCTGATATCCAGAGTCAAGAACAAATATCACCTTATTATTTAGCCTCTTTATGAAGTTTCGGATACGGGTAAGACTACAATACAATACAATACATATGATGACGGTGTCTCTCCGAATTATTACAACGGCCATAGTAGCCACACCACACCGGTGGATCACAACATCTGCGGGCCTCTGTGTTCAGAGAATGGTGCAACGGTGGTGGCGCTTGCGTTTCTTATCAGGACTGGACTTGCCGCCGCTGCCTCCTCCGCCCCTCTCTTCTTTCATCATCCTCTGCTGTTTTCTGCACAAAGATGTAGCATCAGTGCGAAAAGATGAAGCCTCTTCAGCTTTATCCAAAGCCAAGTTGCTGCGCAAGTAAACTCAACCAAACTCAGACTTAGTCATGCAAGCCTAAGGCAATTAGCAAGCTATGCTCTAGTGGACTTAGCCTGGCATATCCAGGTTAGCAAGTGAGCCGCAGATACTAAACACTGCTTGGTGGGGATTCAAGCTAGAGTGGTACTCACTTATATGCAGGAACTCGAGAGGCTGAAGCAATCTGCACTGCAAGCCAATCATACACTAATCATCGCGCACAATCAATTTCATGCATGCATATCGCCAGCTAAACTTGGAACATATTCTCATCCTCTTTCCGCTTCCTCCACCACTGTCTCTGCCCACTTCTTTTAAGCATCTTTGCATGTCTCACCCACTCGCTACTTCAGACAAGATTCTAAATGTCAGATGTGCAGCGGAGACGGTCTGCATATCGCAATGGTACCACTAGGCCACCGTATAGACACTTGATACATTTTAAACTTTTTTTTTTAACTATTTAATCACTTTTTTTTTTGCATAATATGTATATTTTAAGGATGTTTAATGTATATCTAATTCGTACAACAAATATTCGTAAAATTTTAGTCTTTTAAAAGTGAACCATAGGTCCATAATATTTGTAAAACTTTCTTGTAAAAATATATTGTTAGATATTGTTCCGCATGAGCATTCATCTCACCTCCGCCTATGCTGCTAAACCGCCGTTGGATGCCTACTCTACCACCAACCGCAAAAGCAGTGCCAAGAGAGGCTGCCTCGTGCCTAGACGGCGGCCTCAACCGCCATTTAGTACACTGACTTCAGGTATATCAATATACTATGGGCCATTGTAGGGCTGCTTGATCGACAACTATTGGATCGTTACCAGACAAGAAAAGAAGGAACAAAGATGAACTTCAACAAGAAACATCTCAAGAGCCTGTCGAGAGCTCGACATAATGTGCTGAAGACTAGGAATAGCATCAAAGCAGTAATGAATGAGAACCTTTCCTGACCACAAGAAAATATCGATGCTGGAACCCGTATGCAAAAGGACTTGGACAAATGGCAAGGAAGGCATAAATTGCAGACAGACTCCAGAAAAATACCTTACGCCAAATACCAACTGACAACAAATCGAATGACTTAGTACCGATTCATCAACTCACCCTTTTAAGAACCATCTCTCTGTATAGGCAAACACATAATGAAAATGCCCAATTGCAATGTCATCGAACAGAAAGAACAGAGGGAATCAAAACAAAAACTTAGATCATCATTCATCATACATAAGCAAAGCTGCAATGGTTGAAAAATAATATCATACATTAAAAATTCAAGGTAAAAACTTCATAGTTCCATGTTCTTTTTAGAATAGAAAGCCATGGAAACCTAAGAAACCTACTCAGAGAAAAGATCCAAATCCATACTGAAATCCGAGCAACAAGAATATCATTCGCAAAACAAATGAAGCACACAAGTCACAACCAAGAGAAACAGAAACACACATAGTTACCATTGTCTGGGTTCTCCTTTTTCCACATCTAGTACTAACCAAATAAATCTACCTACAAGACGGGAATTTAAAAATCATAGTACTGCTACTTATCAGCCTTGAAATTTTCTAGCTTGCTTCTTATAAAATAATGACCAGAATTATGGAAGGTTCGATCAGAGTTCCTCACTTGGCCATCATGACTTTGACAAACTCATCATAGTTGATCTGACCATCCCCATCGACATCAGCCTCGCGGATCATCTCGTCCACCTCCTCGTCAGTCAGCTTCTCCCCGAGGTTGGTCATGACATGGCGGAGCTCAGCAGCCGAGATGAAACCGTTCTGATCCTTGTCGAACACACGGAAGGCCTCCTTGAGCT
Source organism: Iris macrosiphon (assembly GCA_036927795.1). Lineage (NCBI taxonomy): Eukaryota > Viridiplantae > Streptophyta > Magnoliopsida > Asparagales > Iridaceae > Iris > Iris macrosiphon. The sequence goes on along the minus strand of JAYESA010000004.1, from coordinate 37,045,138 downwards.
CTTCCTCAGAGTCGGTATCCTTCATCTTGCGGGCCATGAGGTTGAGGAACTCTGGGAAATCGATAGTGCCATTGCCATCAGCATCCACTTCATTGATCATGTCCTGAAGCTCTGCCTCTGTGGGATTTTGGCCAAGTGACCGCATCACAGTTCCAAGCTCCTTAGTTGTGATACAACCTGTTTTTAAGATAATAAATGAAGAAGCATTATAAACCTTTCACATTACAAAGGACAAATCCGTCAAGTTCAACAGATACATGTGTCTAATGACTTCAAATACACTGATCAATATTCTGATTCATATGTAAGTTCAATAGCTCATCCAATTTCAATGACTGCAATATTACAGCATATTAACATATCCAAATTTCTATCTCAAGAAAATTGAAGCAAGAACATACAGCACTTAAGAACCATGTCTACGTCTGTTTTCCATGATAAATATATATACACTACACATATGGCAAAGCAAGATGCAACATATTTATTTTGGACAGCTCAAGAATAGTTGTCATTTTTATTCCTACAACTAAAGTTCATCCTGTTTGCCTTCTGCATTCGTGATTGTGCATAGGTTTCATTTTTGTCGGATGTTCTTTTTCTTTTTGTTGAGCAAGTGTCAAGTGATCAGGTGCTATGGGAATATTGGGGTTTGCAGGAGAAGAGTGGTGGAGAAACTGTCTTCCAACAAGCCAGATGATGGTTTTCTACTTTGTCACAATTTGAAAAAGGAAATTTACTTTCACAGTCGTTCTCGACAAATTTCTTCATGTTCATCAATAACTTCCCCAGGTTGATGATCGTCTTTCAACACCTCAAAAGAGTCTTTCAACACCTCAAAGGAGTTTTTCAATCTCCAAAACAGTTGAAATTTCCAAGTTCCAGAGGTGTTCTGATATAATCTCTATTTGTTGCAAACAAACCCCCCCACATATTTCACCTTTTCCAAATACGGAAACATACCTTTCTCACTAGATAGCAAGGTTTAGAAATTATATCAATACACATGTTTCCTATCAGATCAAATTAAGCAACTAAACTAAAAAAGTGGAATAATATTACATAAGCCAATAACCTCTTCTACTAACCTCTTCTACCATGATTCATGCTAATATTGCACCGTTTCAATCAATTTTAGATCCATTTCAAAAAAAGTCAAAACTTGTCGAAAAGTTTCAAAATTGGCTAGGACTTTTTGATTTTTTTATTAAAGCTAGCCAAAGTTGGCAAAAATATATCCGGTCTAGTTTTGCTTTTTCATTTTCATGTTTTATTGCTTTTAAGAGAAAACATGTCCACATATGGTAAATCTCCTACTAAATTTTGTTGCTGCCTTCTTGTACTTTTATCCACTGAACAATTTAAGAAATTAGGTTTCAACACATGAAATTATAGCGCCATTTATAACTTTATTGTCATTTGCAACATATAACTAAATATTAGAAGGGCTGGTACTAGTTTACAATTACTTCATACAACTATCCAAGAATTAGTCTTGTGTGAAAAAAGTTTCATGTGGACTTTCTAACTTGGCAAAGCATGCTTCAGTTTTTCAAAACTTCATCATTTCTTATATGTTAAAATGTTTTTCCTCACGCGTCCACATGGTATTCTGATAGTCCAAACTTCCCATAAAATACTCAATAACAATGGTGACACCGCATTTTTAAACATTGCTAGATAAAATGCTGAAATTGAAGTATATTCACTTTTAATTCATTTGAAAGCAGTGCTCAGCGACGGATGAAGACTCATATTACCAAGATTAAAACTGTTTGATATTAGCAAACACTTGAAAGGAATTGATTGATTAATTAGGGCATGACCACATTGTAAGAACTAAGAAATGTACAGTCTTTGACCTGATTTGTGGAGCGTGTCAACCCAAATGATTCTGTACTACAAAGAGAAGGAAATTAGAAGTTTCACTTAAGAGTCATTTGTAATCCTAAATTGCCACTTAAGTCCAAACACACAAAAAAGAGTTAAGGTTGTATACGTACAAAGGTACAAATTACAACCTTTTTGGTTTCTTAACCTCTCTGATTTGGTTAGTCTCCTACAGTCCTACTCACTTAACATGCTACCGACTAGGGGTCATGCTTACCATCTCCACGTTGTCTCCATCTTGTACACATGGTGGACAAGGCACAGAACAACCAAGAATACACTAGGACCCACCAAAGTTGGCATCGTGTATTTGTGTCCGCCCACCATAGGTTGTTTGATTACCTCTTCGATACCTAAAAATCTCCCTCTACAAGACTACAACAATGAGGTCACGAGTAATCAAAAGCCCCTACAGGAGCAACATTTTCCTACGACTCACGCCCTCACTTGGGTGTCCGTTGCAACTCATGCATCCTCAACATCGGGCACGTTCAACGTCACGGTGAATCACTGAACCGAGTCGCTGCCCGACTTCAAAGATGATCTTCCACCAATCCAAAGGGTTAACATATACCAAGCACATCAAAGTTTCCTCTAGCAAGCGCATAACTATCATCGAAAGGGGTCCTTCAAGTCGGCACATGTTAGATCGAAATACGAAGAATATCATATCAATTCAAGATTACTAAGTCATGTATTTTCTTGAATATTTATTAAATTTCGATTAGAACCAAATACCAACGAATTTAATGTAAATTCCATTCCCGACGCAGAACCGGAACCCTAACCCTAGAATTTCCGGATCCTCCACGAGATAGATCACCGGACACCAGATCCACCGAAAAAGCACATCAAAATCACAAAGAAAGAAAAAAAAATACGGATCTAGGAATTGAGAAATTGGAGGAGATCGGGGAGATGATACCATCGCCGTCCTTGTCGAAGAGGCTGAAGGCCTCCTTGAACTCGGAGATCTGGTCGTCGGTGAGCTGATCCGCCATTACGAAACCCTAACGAAAGCTTCAGAGAGTGAGAGAGAGAAATGAGGAACGTTTCTTTGAGCTCCTCTGTTAGAGAAATATTAGGGAGGGGAGCTTTATACGCCGAGAGAAAAGAGAGAGATGAGCATCTTTAGATCCGCACCGAAAGGGCTCAATCAAATCTCAATTTTGTTCCTGAACTGCCCTCCTTCTTTTCAGTTATTACTAACACTGTTACTACTTACTTTTTTTTTCTTTCTTTTTTCTTTTTTGAGAGTGCAACGCATCATTTATTCCACAGACTCAAATCTTATTGCAGAGCTACTGCAATTAGAAAGTTCTGCAGTAAGCTGTTGATGTAAACAAATTGGAGGGGTACTGTAAGAGAAGAATCGCTGTACCGTAGAGAGAAGAATCGCTATTGGATATAGCAAATTTAACAAGGTTGAGAAGGTTTGTTTGGTTGCGCCAAAGTGTATGAAAGTGCAAAAGTGAAAAAATAGAATTTGTGTATGCGATGTGTACGTATAAATTTGAGTTTCCAAAAGTTGTTTGTTTGGTGAATTAGAAAATATAAAAGTGGAGGAAAAAGAAGTTTCGTTGTTTGGATGGTTGTTGAAAGTGGAGAAAAAGTTTCTATGGTTACTGATTGCAGTTTCAGTTCCGAAGCAAGAAGGATGCCTTGGTGGATTGCTTCCAATTCAGCTTGTAGAGCTTGGTCAGCGAATTGAAATTCCTTCGAAGTGTAGGTTATCGCTCCGATGAAACGACCTCTGTAGTCTATAGTCACCGTCATCGCAGCTATGTATGTGGAGGAAGTTGTCATGTCTACACTAATTTTGAAAGCCCCTGGTTGTGGGGGAAGCCAACTGGTATATTTTGCGGGGGAAGCCAATGGGTATCTTTTGTTGCCATAACTCCAGAAACCAACTGGTAGAAACAAGCGTTGTTCTTTCTTGCAAACGTATTTGCAATTGAGATAGAACAAGAACCAACAAAACGAAAATAACCTTCGTTCTTCCTTGCAAAACGCAGTTACAATCAGACAGAACGAACAAAAAAGAAAAATTAGAAGAAGACATAATAAAAAATATTCTTGTTGGGGCGGTGAAGACAACCGTTACTAAAAGCAAGATTCGTCTTCTATCGACGATCTGCTCCCAGGAGCCAGCAAGTTCACAAGAGAACTTCTGGAACGCTCATAGTCACCTCTTTGTGTGACTCGGACGAACTC